>CM042245.1:25047410-25224910 GCA_023566225.1 Romanogobio albipinnatus | reverse complement strand
TTGTATGTTTTTGAACACATTTTTTATTATTTACCATCCTGTTGGCAAAAATGGGTACAAAAAGTACCTGTTCTTAATAATCAAGACACTTTATTCATCAATAATAGTTTTGTTATTGTTTCAAGAATTTAAAAAAAATACCATGATGGCATAAGGGACATATACTATCCAAGAAAAACTTATTGTTTAACTTTTACATTATTAACATTTTGTGATAACTATGTATATGTCCCTAACAGGATGGAACACCTTCACGGCCCGTGTCTGAACAATTAATCTACCCATAATTATAATTTTTTTAGTCCCTGAGCTTGACCAATATGTATTCCGACTAGTTAAACATGTCACCATTTTGGTAGAATGCTAAAAGCATGAAAATCATGTACTTTTTTTTCAAACATTTATGAAGCCAAAATGTTACCGCATACCAGGAATGACCCAGCTATAGTTTCTAACTGTGTTGCTATTTGATTAGAAAAAAGAGAGAAAAAAGTGAACATTGGCCTGCATGGTAGCCTAATTAGGTGCCGTCAATGGTCTTGCTTTGTAAATAAACCCTTATTGTAACAAATTATATATTTACACAATTACAAGAACTATATGTAAGTTCTAAGGCTGAGAACAAGTTAAAAGTTAAGCTTTAAAATACGGACCTTCTTGAATTATTGACTAAAAAATCCCCCCATAACCACGCCCCCAACAAAGCCCCGCCCCCTCTGGTGAGTACCGGCACTTTATTTTTTCCACTTAAAGCACTGCACGCAGCTGACACTCAACAGAAACGCCACGCTCACGCACAGGCAGCCAGCCGCTCGCCGGCCTAATCGTGCACCTGTCCTGTCCATGCTGCTGGGTCCTTCCTCATCTGCACCTCCTGCCACAGCACCCTTTTCAGTGCGGAAAAGGTCCGTTAATTTGGCACATTTAGCTGCCTCTTGTGCCAACATTTTTTTCTTTTTCATTCTTATTTTTTCGGCCCCACCCATTTCTTTCTCTTCTTTCCTTCTTTTCGCCATTTTTACCGTCTGTCTCTGTTGCATTCACACAAACCCAAACCTAACAAAGTTTTGAGAATATGTGAAATCTATTCAGTAATTCAGTCATAATTCTGAAAAAGCTCACCTATGCACCACTGATTGAATGAATTGCATTTTTTTCAAATTCAATTCTGTACAAAAAAGAAGTTCATCCATTTCGCAATGTGCAAAAGTCAATGCTTTGTTGGATAATCAAAAAGCGAATTCTCCCATCAAATGAGCTCTTCTTTTCCATACATTCCTGCAGTGTTGGGAATAACGGCGTTATAGATAAACGGCGTTACTAACGGAATACATTTTTTCAGTAACATGTAATCAAACGAATTACTGTTTCTTCCGTTACAACGCCGTTAGCGTTACTGAGAAAAAAAATGCAGCGTTACTTTAATTGAACTCACTGAAGGGGCTTTCATCTGAACAGGCTCTCTGTCAGTCGGACCTGCAATGTGTGTGTGTGTGTGTGCGCGCGCGCCAGCCATGCGTGTTGGGGGTGGGTGGAGTGGTACACATAACTGATGATGATTGGTGGGTGGGAGACAAGGTTGAGGTTGATAGGTTGAGTTCACACACACACGCATATGCAAAGTCACACACGACAGGAGGAGTCAGAGCGATGGCAAATCCAACGACTTCAAAGGTAGCTTTCGCAAACTGGAAGTATAATCGCTACTTTTCCCTCGTTGAGGTGAAAGGTAAGAATGTTTATGTAACGTGCAACTTATGCCCAGGAAGAAAGAGTCTCTCCACGTCTGTGGCAAGTAATTCTAATCTAATGAAGCCTCACATCATCACAGCCACAACATTAGTGGCTAAAAACCCCAGTGATAACGTGAGCTCCACTACCAAAGAAGTAGTATAGTACTGATAATATTTACACAATATTTACACTATAGTAGGTCTACAGATAATATTAACAATAATGTATTGAATTTGATAGGTGTCTCTCACATTGTCCCACAGCAATAGTGTAGCCTACATTAATGTACGTTTTATAATAATAATTTATTCTATTTAGTGTCCAATTCATTAATTTAACATATTTAATATTGGGGGCATCCAAGTTATTTGAAATATTTGAACATTTGAAAAAAAAAAAAAAAAATTTTTTATAATGATGTAACTCAGTTACTAACTCAGTTACTATTTGTAAGAAGTAACTAGTAACTATAACTAATTACTTTTCTAAAGTAACGTGCCCAACACTGCATTCCTGATTGAGGATATCAGAAGAAAATACAAAAATTCAAAAACAAAGATAAGCAGTTGATTGCAAAAGTGGTCACTGGAAATATAGTGAAGAAATACAAGCTCCAGAAGTATGCCTTGACAGCTTTTGGCTACTCTAAGAAGAGAGCAAAGTACCTTGTGGATCTTACCTACTCAAAATCAAATCAAATCACTTTATTGTTACACAACCATATACACAAGTGCAACAGTAGGTGAAATTCTTAGGTGCAGTTCCGAGCAACATAGCAGTCATGACATGACATGTACAACATTTAAAGCAGCATCAGATTACACATCTGATGCGCCCACAATTACTCACAGCACAGTAAACTCTACAATAAACAATAAATAATTTACACAATGTGAGTGTAGTTCTCACAGCTTTAAACAATATACACATACTTACAATATATATATATACTTTAAACAATATACACTAAACATACATTAAACAGTATACATTAAGCTATAATAATAATAATATACAATGTACAGTATACAATATTATTCACAGTAGAGATCCAATGTACAATAGGTGCTATATGATAAATAAATGTGTATATAATGTGTGTGTATCTACAGTGGGTTGTGCTGAGTGATATTCTGTCAGTGTGTGTTATGATCCTGATGGATCAAGAGTTAAGTAGTCTAATTGCTTGTGGGAAGAAGCTGTTCTGGAGTCGGCTGGTGCGTGTTCTAATGCTGCGGTACCGCCTGCCTGATGGCAGCAGTGAGAGCAGCCCATGGTTCGGGTGGCTAGAGTCTCTGATAATCCTCTGAGCTCTCTTCACACACCGCCTGGCATAAATGTCCTGGAGGGAGGGAAGCTCACCTCCGATGATGCAGCTGGCCGTGTGCACTACCCTTTGCAGGGCTTTGCAGTTGCGGGTGGTACTGTTGCCGTACCAGGTGGTGATGCAGCCAGTCAGCAGGCTCTCGATGGTGCTGCTGTAGAAGCGTGTGAGGATGTGGCGGTTCATTCCAAACCTCCTCAGCCGTCGCAGGAAGAAAAGGCGCTGATGAGCCTTCTTCACAACGAGGAACTTGAAGCTGCTGACTCTCTCCACCGGTGCTCCATCGATGGTGATGGGGCGGTGTTCTCTCTCATTCCTCCTGAAGTCGACCACCAGCTCCTTGGTCTTGCTGACGTTGAGGGAGAGGTTGTGCTCCTGACACCATCGTATCAGAGTATGCACCTCCTCTCTGTAGGCCGTTTCATCATTGTCAGTGATGAGACCTACCACCGTCGTATCGTCAGCAAACTTGATGATGGTATTGGAGCTGTGGGTTGCCACACAGTCATGTGTGTACAAGGAGTACAGGAGTGGGCTGAGAAAACAGCCCTGAGGGGCTCCAGTGTTGAGAGTCAGTGATGAGGAGATGTTACTGCCCATTCTGACCACCTGGTGTCTGTTTGACAGGAAGTCCAGGATCCAGCTGCATAACAAGCTGTTTAAGCCTAGAGCCCGGAGTTTCCCGTCAAGTATGGAGGGCACAATGGTGTTGAATGCTGAGCTGTAGTCTACAAACAGCATTCTCACATATGTGTTCCTCTTTTCCAGGTGGGAGAGAGCAGTGTGAATTGTAGATGAAATGGCATCATCAGTGGAGCGGTTTGTGCGGTATGCAAACTGCAGTGGGTCCAGTGAGGGGGGGAGAACAGAGCAGATGTGGTTTCTGATTAGTCTCTCAAAGCATTTGCTGATGATGGGGGTCAGAGCAACAGGACGCCAGTTGTTTAAGCAGAGTGTTTTTGATTGCTTCGGTACAGGCACAATGGTGGACGTTTTGAAGCATGTGGGGACCACAGACAGGGAGAGGGACAGGTTAAAGATGTCCGTAAAAACTCCAGCCAGTTGGTGTGCGCACGCTCTGATGACGCGGCCCGGAATGCCGTCTGGACCCGCGGCTTTACGGATGTTCACCCGCCGGAAGGATCGGGTTACATCCGCTACAGATACAGAGAGTGTACCAACCTCTGCATCTTCAGCCAAGAGCTCTCTCTCCGCGAGGGCGGTGTTAGTTCCCTCAAAGCGAGCATAAAAGGTGTTGAGCTCGTCCGGGAGAGAGGCAGCGGTGTTCACGGTGGAGTTTGTGTTCCCTTTATAGTCCGTGATGGTGTTAATTCCCCGCCACATGCTTCTGGAGTCGGTGGTGTTGAACTGTCCTTCAATCTTGTCCCTGTACTGGCGTTTTGCTGCTCTGATGGTTTTCCGGAGGGCATAACTTGCTTGTTTATGCTCCTCCGCATTACCGGAGTTCAAAGTGGAGGTCCGCGCATTGAGTGCCGCGCGAACATCCCCATTTAGCCACGGCTTCTGGTTTGGTTACAACCGAATTGTTTTGGTCGGAACAGCGTCTTCTACGCACTTCCTGATGAAACACGTTACGCTATCAGCGTAGACCTCGATGTCGTCATCAGAGGCCGACCGGAACATCTCCCAGTCCGCGTGATCCAAACAGTCCTGTAGCATAGCGTCCGATTGGTCCGACCAGCACTGGATGGTTCTGAGGGCGGGTGCTTCCTGTTTCAGTCTCTGCCTATATGCGGGCAGAAGGAGAATGGAAGAGTGATCCGATTTGCCAAATGGTGGGTGCGGGAGGGATTTGTAACCATCCCGGAAGGGAGAGTAACAGTGATCTAAAATACGGTTCCCTCGCGTGTTGAAGTTAACATGTTGGTGGTATTTAGGTGCAATGCGTTTGAAGTTGGCTTTGTTAAAGTCCCCAGTCACAATAAACGCAGCCTCAGGAGCCTCACTCACTGTCCTATACAGTTCCTTTAGTGCCCGGTCTGTGTCGGCTTGTGGGGGAATATACACAGCTGTGATGACGACCGCTGTGAATTCCCTCGGTAGCCAGAATGGTTGGCACAGAACCATGAGAAGTTCCAGATCAGGAGAACAGAAAGACTTGATAGAATGTACGTTCCTCTGATCACACCAGGATCTGTTGATCATAAAACATACACCCCCGCCTTTGCTTTTCCCTGAGAGATCTTTTTCTCTGTCCATTCGGAGGAAGTGTGTCAGTCAAACTGAATTAAAAAGAAAGTTGCATTCTTTTTTCTTAGAGATGATGTCAGTCGAATGACGACTAGCCGCAAACAAACAGTCACTCGACTGAAGACAAAGATGCAGAATAGGTTACTTACCAACACAATGAGGAACTTGCATAGGAAGTTTCTCTCTAACAACCTGGGCCAGATATCATACACTTCCTTCTGTGTTTCAAACCTTTTTAGGTGGTAACCCCCTCTTCCTCTAACCGTGAAACATGTCTGTGTTAAAAAGGGACATTTATTCTATCTCTCTCCGTCTGGCTTTACTTGCACAAAGACACAGACACATTGTTGATTCATTATTTATTTATACTGTGATCAACCATGCTATCCAGCAGATGCCAAAGGACACCTAATAATAGAGAAAATCTCTATTAGAGAAAACCTTTGTAATAATGTTGTATACTGTAGTATAATAGTATAATACAGGGGTCTCAAACTCATTTTACCTGGGGGCTGCTGGAGGTAGACTCTGGGTCAGGCTGGGCCGCATCAAGTATTACACATAAAAAGTGTTTCAAGTATTGCAAAAAAAAGTAGCACAACTGATCCAAACTTCTCAATCTTTATTATTAACAGTTCTTCAACATTAATGTTTCTTCTGAACATGAACTGTTCCTCTGAATTTGATCTAAATATAGCCTATAGAAATTAAATCATGTAATTTGAAATAATGAATGATTTTAATTTTATTTTAAATAATAGACTAATTCACAGCAAGGCCGTAACCAGGTCAAACAGAACAGTGTGTGAAATTCTAGGTCTAATTCTAGTTGGGAAATAATCTTTTTGGGACTATTTGTAAACAATATTTGCATTAATTTGCGTCAAATATATTATTAGTCCCGATATTCTTCGCATGAGTGAGTGAATAAATACATAGATCCGCAATTTACTTGCGGATTCCCTAGTGGTCTGGTGGTAGAATTTTTGTCAACCGTGTCAAAGGTTCCGGGTTCTAATCCACTCTTATATCGTTTTTCTTCATTAAAATCAAAGATGTTCATCAATGATTGTATAATAAGACCATGGACACGTTTGCATTTTGTTTTGTGATTTCACCGGAAAGAATAGAGTCTCTCTCAACAACAACATTAAGCGATAGTTTGACGCGCTCATCTGTGTGTGAAGACTGTGCAGTGTGCACGAGCCAAAAGAGAACGTAAACCCTGCATACTTTGATTTGATTGGCCATCTTAATCATTTGGACATTGACGAGCGCTGTTAGACCACATTCGTTTCAACTGTGTGATCAGCTTCGTTCGTGTCAATGTTCGTGTCGATGTTCCTGTCAATCACGTGGTGTCAACCAATTATACTGCACGAGGGAGGGGCGAGCCAACTTTTTTTTGCTTTTCAGAGCAACGCGCGGGCCGCACTAACACTAAACTTTTTCCTGTGGGCCGCGAGTTTGAGACCCCTGTTATAATGTAATAATACATAGCCCTAACACATATGAACCACAATAACAGCAATGACACAACTCTCTGACACACACACTTCTACTACTCCTGACACTTCTCTGAAACACCACAACAAACACAAGGTGGCGCGAGTTTCGAACCTGAAGCAATGAAATATTCCATGCAAACCGAGGCCTTGTTTGTCATTGGTCACGTGATTTCTCCGTTAACAACACAAGCCTTGAATCGGGACTTCATCTGGCATGCCCATTTATTCTCGACACAAGCTCCGATGCCTCGGTTCAAATGTCACATCACTACCTCCTAGCATTACCTTCATTCTCCATGTTCATCTCCATAATCCAACGTACTCCATAAGGGGCTTTTGCACCGCATAGGTCTAGAAGCTTAGTTATAGGAACTAGCCAGCAGGGTGGTTCCTAGAGAACTAATTTCCCCCTGGACCATTTTTCTGGTTGCATTCTGAAGCGGCCTATAGTGCTGGCTTAGACACTACTCTGAAGTAGGAGCTAATTTAGTTCCCCCAAAAGTAGGTCCTAGAACTTAAATTGTTCTTAGTTATTACGGTGCGAACAAGAGCCAATCAAATTCAAGTCCCTGATCTGATGCTTTTTTCACATGTTGTGGTTAAAAGTAATTTTATTTATTTATTTTTAATCTCTCACTGTAGGTACCTGCACTTGCTGCTGTAAAAAGAAACCACGAGAATCCATTAAGCAATCAGTTTGACACCTGGACAGATGCATGCAGTTCATAGGCACAATATTAAGCTTAGACCTAGGGTTGCCATTTCTAACATGCAGACCTAACAGAATGTTGAAACACACTACATAAGGAAGGAATCCTCCTCCACCCCGGTGCTTCTCCATTTTTTCCCACTGAAATGAAAATAGAAAGCATATGTATGGTAAATTAAGTGTAACAAGTATTATCTTTAGGAGTTCAACAACTTACGAAATTAGTAAAAAAAAAAGCAGTGTTGTCACTTGAGTGTTGTGATAGGAGTGTCAACATTCATTATCACTTACATGGTGACAAAAATGGCTAAGTGTAACATACTTTCTCAAGCTTTTCTACAAAGTACAGTGCAATTTCACAAACCTTGCAGGAACAGATTTACTGAAATATAATCTTGTAGTCATCCCAAAATATTTCTCCAATACACCTTGGTTTAACCCTCATATTTAATATACGTTGGGTAATTAGTCCCTACTTTGTACAACTTGGGGCCTTTGAGAAAAAATAAGTCTTAATTACCAGTGTTGGGGAGTAGTGAACTATTAGTTTAACTGCATTGTTCTGTAGCTTCTTAGTTTTACATTCTTGTTTGCATATTAATTCAAATACTTAAATTACTTTTTTTTTGTTGCCATTTTTGTGTAGTTGACTACTGGAACTACAAACTAATTTGGGCCATAAAAGGAAAGGATTTTTTTGTTTGTTTATTTTACCATTGCTTCTCTACTGTAATTGAAATGTTGGCAAATGTGAAACTGTGCCCAGTGCTTTGGATTCACTCTAAAATGTACTTCCTTGGCCCATGGTACACCTTTCATGAAAATCGGGCTGGTAGTTTTTGCATAATCATGCTTACAGACAAACAAACAGCATTGAAAACATAAAGGAGTTAAAGAAGAAAGAAGATTGTCATGCATACAATAAACTGCAAGGGTGCCATTTCAGAAGGTATTCTTTCCTTCCCTAATGAAAAAGCAGTATATAAAGTTAGTTTGAATGTTGTCTATAGTGCCAGCTACACAAAACGAAAGAAGGTAAAGATATACTGTACAGTGCATTCAGGAATTCAGACCCCTTCACTATTTTCACTATTTTTGTTCTGTTGCAGCCTTATGTTAAAATACTTTCTCCCCTCAACTATCAAGACACTTTCATAATCATAAATAAAAGTGTCTTTATTTTGGAAACTACTAAGTTGTTTACTGTGGCAAGTAGGGTGAGGCAGAAAGCCGTGAAAGAAAGACGACATTAGGTCCCAGTAGTCGCCACCAGATTGGAGTCAATCGGAGACATTAGCAGCCTCAGCAGCAGATATCCCACAGCCTCCTGTGGACAACTCACTGGCCACATCAAGTAATATGCTTAAGTGTTTCATAGTTGCATAATGTACTGAATTCCACTCTACATGCAGTTTGTAATTTCACATTTTGTACTACTGGTTGTTTTCAGGTTATTATGGATTCTGATTATTATATACATCATAGATGTATGTTTTTCTTTTTTCATAGTTTCACACTCTCTTTATAATGCTTAGTGCACTTCATAAAATGTATATTTCTTTCATATGGCGTTTCATAGTTTTATATTCTCTTTATTCTGATTGTTACACATAAGCTTAAGCTTCATAGACGAACTGTTTTTATTTCACATTGTCTTTCGTTGTTTCATACATCACCAGCCCCTACTCTTGCCATTCCTACCCCTCCAAAGTAAAAGCGGTACACCTTGCCACATATCAGTTTTAGACATTAGGTGCGTCCCAATTCACATACGTATGCACTATTCTATAACGTTTTTAAGTATAAATAGTGTAAGTAGTGTGTTCATGCCGAAAATTCCAACACGAAAAAGTGCACTTTAAATACCTGGATGATGCACTAAATTAACAGAAAAAATGAAGTGTGGAATGTTGGACACTTCATGCACTCAACTGTCGCAGCTTTAATTATTTAGTGGAGGGGGAGGCACTACCAGATTCCGATGTTGAATAACAAAATAACCATGTAAAGTTCATACACTACATGGTTGAGTACATAGTGTATAAGTGCACATAGTGTATAGTGCGTCATTTGGAACACAGCTATTGTTCTGCTTTTTTGTTATAAGTCAAAAATGACAAGGAGGCCGCTTCACGCAATACAAAGTCAATGGACACGGTTAGATTGTCCATTGACCAACCCAGATTGTGTTTTTTTTTCTGTCACAAAATTATATTTTTTTCAATGTAAACAGACAGGTCTTTCCATATTAATACTTCTTTTCATCCTATTTCAGGTCACTAAGAAGCTTGCTGGTGAGGCTGCTGGCACAGCAGTATGTGGGTAACGAGTTTGGGCAGGTCCTCATGTGTGTCCTCACCTAGATAGAGGGTGATGGCCTGCTCCCCATGTGCTCTGGACTCGTGGAGCTCTACCGGAGAGCTGGAGAAGCTCCTCCCCAAGTCTACGTGGACTGGAACTGTTGCTCTTCCACCGCGGAAGGAAAGGCAGCAGCAATGTTTATTGAGTGGGTCCAGCTGATTGTCAGGCGTGATGTGTGGTACTTCATGCAGAGGTCCACCCACTTTATGGCCCCTTCATGAAACACCTCACCGCTTGCATTTTTGAATGATGTGGAGAGGCTAAAAGCGGCCAAGCGGTTGACAGGATGCCAGTCCACCGCCAAAGAACTGGCAAAGCATTGCCGTCGCCGCACACGAGGGGCCCAGGAGACCAAGCAGATAATTTAAAAGCTGCTTAAAGATTTCAGGGTGGCAACAGACACCATGGGCATCAAGCTCCTTGACCAGGAGAAGATGCAGGAGATCTGGCAGACCCAGCAACGCCACATAGACTGTATCCAGACAGGACAGGTGGAAGGGGTCCTTCTACCTTTGTACCGCTGTGCAAGTGGCTCAACATCCCTAGAGTTATTCCACCTGCACTTGAATCGCTCCAAAGCCAAAGTAATGGCAACATTACAACAAGCTGACCATGTGATTCTCACAACGGACATGTGGACTTCAAGGTCCACAGAAGCATATTTAACTGTGACCTGTCATTTCATTGACAACTGGCAAATTCAGGAATGTGTGTTAGAAACCTGCCATTTCAGTGCACAGCACACATCTGACAATATTAGTGAAGAGCTGAAAAGAATAGCTGAAGAATGGGGCATAACTCAAAAGGTACTTGCAGTTGTCAGACAATGGTGCTAATATGGTTTCTGCAGTGCATAAGGCTGGGTGGAAGCACTACCCATGTTTCGCCCACACGTTAAACTTGGTGGTCAAAGATGCCATAAAAGCATCTCCTGAGATCTCTCACCTCCTGGAAAAATGCAGAAACATTGTATCCTTTTTCCACCACAGCACAAAAGCCACAGAAAAGCTTAAAAAGATACAAAAGCAACTGAAGGTGGCAGAACATAAACTGATTATTTCAGTTGAAACCAGGTGGAATTCAGCTTTCTACATGTTGGAGAGGCTACATGAACAAATGGATCCAGTTACCACAGCCCTCTGTCTACTTAAGAAGTGTGACCTGTGCTTTACAAATGAAGAGCAGTCTGTTGTCCACCTGACCATTGAGGCCTTGAAACCTTTTGAAGAGGCAACACGTGAAGTATCAGCAGAAAAACACATTTCTGTCTCAAATATCATTCCCCTAGTTACACTGCTCCTTTTTTCTAAAGCAGGGGAGTTGATCAGTCAAAGAAGAAACAGGCTAAAGGGGAAAAATGTCAACATAAAGCAGTTACAAATTGTGTATTTCAATTGTGCATGTCAATTTCATGGATTACACAAGAATGCTGTGTATTAGTACATGAAGAAATGTAGATTCCAACTAAAATGTATGATTCAAACTTAAGTTCAGTTCATTTGACATTTAAATAATTTGAAGTGGTACGTCTCATATTTATCCCTGGTTTGGATTTCAGTGCAAATTCCTTTTCACAGACATTATTTTTCTTTTTTCAAAAGCAGGAGAGCTGATCAGAAACCGGTTCAAGTGGAAAATTTTCATCATGCTCTTGTTCCATCACAAAAACCTTTATAGTGGATGTAGAAACCTTTTTTGACCGTCATTGAAAATGGTTTGTGACATAATATTTTTGTTATATAAATTGTTAAATGTTTATTTGATTAATAATGTTCAGTCATTTGAAATAAATGTAACAAAAAGGAGTAATGTCTATTGCTGTTTATTTTATATTAATAACAATGGCTTTCAAAATGTATTATAAAATCACTCAAATATTTAATAAAAGTATTGGTATCGGTATCGGTATCGACGATACTGGTCTTGAAAGTACTTGGTATCGGATCGAGAAAAAAAAAAGATTGGTATTGCCCATCCCTAGTTTCTACCTAAGTACCGGTACTTCTGAATGGGCTGAGGCTGGGATTTAGTGGGTTTGAAGTGAAAGTATTTTATGAATGTATACTATATGCAGAGAGCATTCACTCAGTATGGTTATCTCATTTTTGACCGAAGTGGCTTTTAGAGGCTTTTGCATCTGAACTCTTCATATATATATTTTTAGTTCATATATGTATGTATATAAATACACATACATTTTACTTTTTCTAATGTCTGTGACTGTGTACATTTCTGCTTAGATATTTGTGCAATACTCACAGAATACCAAGAATGAGTGACTCAAAAAATATCTATTAAATAACAATAATATGACGTTTAAGGTTTTACAATAACTTAGTAATTGTATTGCATTACATTGCAATACAATACGATATTTAAAAAAAATAAAAGGTTTAATATATTTTTAAATAATTTATTATACATTAAATATGATTTAAATGACTTAAAATATAAGGGTCCTGAATATCATTTATGCATATGGAATGGACAAGACATTTTTTGTCATTCAAATTAAAACTTACAAGTTTTTTTATGAGTGATTAAAATTAAAATAACACTTTTTAGTAAAATAATATACTATTTAAATATAATACAATAAATAAATGAATGAGTAGAATATTAATTTTAACATATTTCTAAATATGTTAATATACATTTAGCTATTTACACAAAATATGACTTTAACAATTTACAATATAAAGGGTCCTGAATATCATTGATGCATAAAGTAAAAACAAGAAATGCTATGGAATTGACATAAAATTCAAACATTGAGTGTTTTAAACAAAAACAATATAGTGTTTAAATATAAATTATATGAATATTTGAAATGTAAATACTATTTAAATATAATAATGTTTAATATATTTTAAATATTTGATTATAGATTGAAATATCGGAAATATCGAATGATTTAAATTAATTAAAATAGAAGGGTCCTTGATATTGTTGACGCATATGGTATAAACAAGACATTTTACGGAATACGCCCCAAGGCCCACCCCCTGAATAATCCCAATTCACTTATTTCTCTCATTTTAGCAGGATGAGCACCCCACAACCCCACAGGTGACCCTATTGGGATTTTGGGGTCACCAATTTGGAGTTCAGGGCCTTGGAGGGCTCCAAGGAGCCCCTGGGGGCACAGGGGAGCTACAGAGAAGAGCCATCAGGTTCTTTTGGACTGCACCTGCTTTAATTTTCAGGAGGTCACTCTCACTGATGTTCCACTTTCATCTGATAAGGCCAACGCATGTGGAAAGGCAAAAGATATTCAACTGACACCAGAAGTGATTGAGTCAAAGCACATCGGAGAGTGGTGTGTTGTCAATTATCGCAATGAAGGCTACCCAGGTGTCATCATGGATGTGGAAGGGCACAGTGTGACATTTAAGTGGTTTAAGGGTTTCTTGTTGTTACTGTTGTTTCTCTAATGTTCCTGTTCTCTTCTAGTTCACCCATTAAAGCATTTGTCCACCCTGTCACGCCAAGTTCCACCCTGTCATCTTGTTGTCCACCCTGTTATCTTCAACTTTAATGAAAATAAACAAATTATTTTAACAGGTTAACAAAACCTTGTGTGTGGTTTCTTAATAAACAAATGAAGGCCAGTTAGTATTGTTTTAAAATTTATTTAGGGATAAAAAGTGTTCTATCGCATATTATATTGAGCAATACATATTTAGGCAGTAATTTAATTATTATCAAAGGACTTTTACCATTAACTAAAATATTTTTTGGGAAAAGGGACACATTATCCTTCTGCAGATCTACATTTTTATAATCACTACGCACTGTTAGTTTGAATTTGTCCATGACAGGGTGGACTATATTTTATGGTTTGCTCGTATATTTTCACCTTGCAGTTAATTTATAAAAAGGATCTGGAGCTTGACCAATATGCATTTCTAGCAGCCTACGGTCTCCTTAATACAACACATATGAAGTTAAATGGAAAATCTCAGATTTTTATTTATTTTTATTTAGGAAATTGTGAAGTCTTAAAGGCACTTTATGGTGATTTTGACCCTGCTATAAAAATAATACTAATATTGGAATATAACTATATATATATATATATATATATATATATATATATATATATATATATATATATATATATATATATATATATATATATATGCACATTTTTTCTGTTTTTCATTTTTATTATCATTGTATTTGTTCGTTCTTCTATTTGATTTGATATAACTAATATAATATTATTATTATTATTGACTTTCTATGTTCATTATTCAAAAGATTGCAAGAAAGCAAATACATGCATAGAAAACAGCGTGTGTGCAGGACTCTTATTTTGGTCTGGCGAAATGACGTCGTAAGGTTGCGCCGCGCTCCTACGTCTGTTTTGTTTCGGCTGAGAAAAGGTTTGTGGTTTTTCCAGCATTTAAAGTGTTTAAATCGATAAAACCCTAGTTCAGTCAAATGCATAGTTTTTACTAGTGATGTAAAATGAGGGAGTTAGTATTGAATATAATGCAATACTTTAATGAAGTGCATTTTTGTGAGTAGAGAGCATTTGCACAGTAAATAGGCATAAAATGTGCGTCGCATTTCGCTCCCTATATATCGTAAAAGATTTTGGCTACAGTCAAGTATTGATGAGAGAAAGGGATCTTTTCTGAAGTCCGAGTCAACTGAACTAACTGTTTTGCTAAATGAATCACCTTTGAAGCGATTTAATCGCCGCGCGCTGACGACACATGCTGGTCAAAACCGTGTAAATGCAACAAGAACACAAACCTTCTTTTGCATTTACAAACGTTATACTGTTTGCTACAAAAATAGCAAACATTATAACTAAATACGAGCTGTCTCTGTATAATATGTTATTTTATTAATTTGCAGTGCTACTTTTGAGTGATTTGTTCCAAACCTGCATGAGTTTCTTCTGCTGATCACAAAATAAAATATTTTGAAGAATATGGTTAACCAAACAGTTAATGGACCCCATTGACTTCTATAGTATGGAGAGAGATAAAAAAAAAACCCAACTGTTTGGTTTCCGACATTCTTCTAAATATATTTCTTTGTGTTCAGCAGAAGAAAGGAACTTATACAGGTTTGGAACATGAGGGTGAGTAAATCTTGACAGAATTTTCATTTTTGGGTGAACTACCCCATTAACTCTCACTCTGACTGACTACTGAACTAGGGGGCTTATTGAGACACTTTTCTTTCTGTTAATTATTCTCATCTTAAACATAACAATATGTCTATATACACAGGAAAAACTCCTGGTGAAGCGACTGAGATCCATGTGAAACTATTATAAAGATGGCATTTATTAAGGAGGAGAGTGAAGACATCAAGATTGAAGAAGTATTCAGTTTGAAACAAGAAGTTTCTGAGGAACAAACAGGTTGGTTTCATTCTCAAAGCTGAACTCAGTCATTTGATCCTAATTAAAATGTCCAGCTCTACATAAATTAATTATATTTTTGAAGAATGTCATATGTACAGTGGCGGCTGGTCAATATAATTTGCAATATATATTTATCAAGTTGAATACATATCGCAAATTAATATTTAATCTCACTATTCGACTGTTAGTCATATGAGTATTTATATAAAAAAAATCTAAATTGTATTTCGTTCATATCTGTGTGTAGAGCGCCGGCTAAATGAAGTCTGTAATCTTTTCAAAAGCACTGCGTCTAATTGGCTTGTCACATTGTCCTCGGACTCTCCCACTTTTGATTTTAGCGAATCAATGTTGTTTTTATAATTTTGGCCTCATGTGATTGGACCGTTCTCAACGACTCTCATTCCCGCTCAGCAGCTTGTCAATTGACTGGTACTGATCAATGTGGAAGCAAGCAAGAGCAATATCTCTTCGGGATGAAAGAAAATTCAATTCTATCTTTACAAAAATACCCGTTTACAAGTCGTTCACACGAAGAAAAAAAAAGGATCAAGGATTTTGGACCAGATCGACCCAACTTGCAAATTAAGCAGCAGTCAAGTAATCGCGGGCGATCTTACACTCGGGCCTTCTCCAGCGCTTCTTATGGCAAACGGAGTTGGCTAGCTGGATGCAATGTAAGTCATGCCTTTTATTGTTTTCCCTGTGTGCTGTTTCAATGTCCTGGCACCGAAACGCCGTGGACAACGTCAGGGGTACGCGACTTAAAACATCTCTCTGAAAAGTGCAAACGGCATGAAAGTAGCCGCAGCCATCTTGACAACGCTATGAGGCTACAGTTTTTTGGGAAGCTTAGCATTGCTGAACAGCTAGATGAACGCTGCAGGATTGGCAGTAGAAGGCACAATGAAGAGGTCACAAAAAACCGGCACATCCTGTCTAGAATAATAGACTGTGTGAAATTTTGTTGCGCATTTGAGCTGGCTCTGAGTGAGAGTGAGAGCTCAGATAAACCCGGGATATTCCGTGGCTTGGTGGATTTAGTCGCTTCCCTTGATGGAGTGTTGAAAGAGCACCTCGAGAATGCCACCGTGTTTAAGGGAACTTCGGAAACCGTGCAGAATGAGCTGCTGGACTGTATGTTGTCCGTTGTGAAGGAACACATAATCAAAGAAGCACAAAGCAGCCGTTTTCTCTCAATCCAGGTCGACGAGACCGCTGATATTGCCACACAGTGCCAACTTGCGCTTGTGCTGCGCTACATTGATGCCAAAAGCAATGTACAGGAGAGGTTTTTTGAGTTGATCCCACTGCATTCAGCTACAGCTGATTCCATCGGTACAGCACTTAAAGAGCGCCTTGCTGTCATCCTTCCTGAGGACCAGAAGAGTAAACTCATCTCCCTAGCACATGATGGAGCAAACGTGATGAGAGGTGTTCAAAAGAAGATACAAGATGTCTACCCAAATGCCCACTTCATCCACTGCTATGCACATCAACCCAATTTAATAATTCAACAGGCCAGTTCTCGCATACCCAAAGTGAGAACTTTCTTTTCTGACCTTGGAGGATTTGCCAGCTTTTTTTCGAGATCACCCAAGCGCACAGATGTTCTTGATAAAGTAGTGGCCCATAGACTACCAAAGTCGAGCAATGTTAGATGGGACTTTCACAGCTGTGCCATCAATGCCGTGTTTGAGCACAGAGAGGACCTCATCCGCTGTTTTGAAACCATGCGAGACTCAGGTGACTTTGACCCCATTACCATCAGAGAAGCAGGAGCCTTTGCCATGCTGCTGGAGGATCAGGAGTTTAAGTTCTTTCTGCAACTTTTCTACAACATCATGTCACATGTGGACCTCCTCTATACTAAACTCCAGAAAAAGGACATCGATACGTTACACATCAAGCCTAGCATCCAGCAATTCCAGCAGGATATACAGAATATCAGGTAGCAGCTATAATTCCTCCTTTTGCGATTTCTGTTATTATTATTATTATGTTTTCCTTTATTCTGAATTTCCTTTGCAGAAATTCCCTCCATTCCCTGGTTGACCTATTCAGTGCAGATGGTTCTCAAGCGAAGAGGCGCCGGTCGCACAGTCCAAAGGGCCTTGAACGGATTGCAGCAGAGGTGAGTTTTAGTTTTTATTAAAAATATATCACAATATTTTCTGGTGTTTATTGCGATAAAGATATGAATGACAATATACATTTAATACCATTCCCCATGTTTTTGGCTACAAGTGAAAGCTGCATGCATTCTTGAGAGCCTCAGAAAAACAAACAATGATCTAAAGTAAAACGTTTTCAGCTGGCTAAAAACACTTTGGTGGACACCGCAGCCTTAATTCTGTGTAGACATTAGGGATGCCACAATTCTCAATATAATATTGAACCGTTCGGTATGGCATTCACGGTTCAATACGTGCTTGTGAATTGCGTTTTTTTTTTTTTCCGGTTTTGCATTTAATTTATTATTTTTCTACAAATTCTATCATTTGCCTCCATCCCAATATAGGCCTACTGAATAACGCAACATTCACATCACAAGTTAGTGGTAGAGTTATACTCACGGAACACTATAGTTATTCACAATCACGAAAGGTCATTATATGCATGCGTTTTATAGCCTTGCAGGTTAAACATTTCATTCACGTGTTTATGCACGGTTTTAACATGCGCTTTTCCGAGCGCGCGCACTAAACGCCTGTCAAACACGTGATTACAGAACTAAGTAGTCGTCTTACTGCGATAATACTGTCAAATACACACAAGGTTTACATAAACACAGTCGGTTATGTCTAAAGTGAAAGTAAAATCGTCGTGTCTGTATATTAGATGCACGCAGGTCTTATTGAAAAGACCTCTTGACAGCAGCAGCCTAGTGAACACGCCGTCCTTAAAGGGACAGTTCACCAAAATTGTCATTATTTGCTCACTCTAATGTTGTTCCAAACCTGTATTAATTTCTCAATGACAGAATTTTCATTATTTTTACATTTATTCATTCATTCAATTTCATACTTAAATGCTGCTGTACAGCTCTGAGCTGCCAGAGTAAATCTTTATATATATTTACTATATACTAGGAATGTGTACAAGGTTTTTTTTTTTTAAGTAAAGTTTTAAGTTTAAGTAAGGTTTTTCAATTATTTTAAGTAAAATAAAGAAAGAGAGTCTTTTTTCTCCTTAATCTCTTGCTGTTCCTGTCGCTTAAAAATAGAATAGGAAAAAACTGATGTGACAAGCCATCAGAACCGAACCGAAAACCGTGGTTAAAAACCGAGGTATGTATTGAACCGTGGACTAACTGTGTTGTTGCATCCCTAGTAGACATAAATTCACCTACACATGAAATATAGTATATCAGCTACTAAACATAGTGAAATATAGTATATCAGTTGGCAGATACTTTTATCTAAACTTAAAGCAAAGCAGAACCGGAACTCTTAGCATAGCACACAGAGCAGTGTTTCTTAGTCTTTGAACTAATCAGACTAGTGATACAACCGAATGATTCAATGACATCCAGACATCTACGTATTTTTTTTCATTCCTGAATGAATCAGCGCTTTGAACGAATTGGTTGAATAAATGACAAATTTATTATCACAATTAATTGATTTGCCTATTGGCGACGTCATTTTCATAATTAAAGTATCATATAATTTTGTCATTCATTTCATACTTCTGTATTCAAAATGTCATGTTTAAAATATTCATCTCATTACATCATGCAATTGTAACACTACGCATTTGCCCTCTCTGAGCAGCATTACATCTAACATCTCATTACAAATAGTCTACATCTAAAAGCAACTTCAGATGCTGTTTCTTTGCCACCTCTGCAATGCACAGGCCTTGGTTGATACTGATTTAATTGGTAACGACCTGTAGCGTCATATTATTCAATTGAATTGACTAAATTTAAGAATTTAAAATTGAAGATGACATACATATTTAGGCCTAATAAGGTTAGAAAAAGTAATCAATTGCCCCTTATGGGAAAGTTAATTTCTGACACCGATAGATGGCAATAAATATAAAAAATACTCTTCGTCTCTGGCTTTGTTGTTCAAAGTGTTATTTCAGGGTTTTGATGTCTTATAATGGAGCACTTTAATGGCTATATTTAACCTTAAAATTTAACATAAAGTGTGATATTTAAAATGGGCATCTCAAACAAGTTCACCTCCATCAAATCATGACGTCAAATTCACATTTCAATAAAGTCCATGACTGACAAAACAGCACCGCTTTGAGGAACTAATAGCATGTATTATATAGGCTACATATAGGCCTATGATATCATATGCCAGTGATAACCTCGGATGACTATTGTTCTGTTGAGTGGAACAGATGACGGCATGGTTTGATGCCTGGATGATCAGCGGAAAGGGCCGTTTAACTCCTGCCCACATGTCTAGATCAGATATTCAAGCTGATTATTAGTTTTCAACCCCAGAACATAAAAACAAAAAATCAAGCCAATTCAATTCATTTTTCAGATTTCAATATTAAATGAACAATGAACAAAACAAATGAACAAAGATACCTTGATTCTTTATAACTTATACTGGTCATTTTAACGGGGGACCTAATGATGTTTCATGCATTCTGACTTATTTACACGGTTAAAGAGTTGGATTCTCATGCTAAATAAAAAGTTGGACGTATGACAGAGTATTTCTTTGCCAAATACACTCCTTCAGAA
This sequence comes from Romanogobio albipinnatus, assembly GCA_023566225.1. Taxonomy (NCBI): domain Eukaryota; kingdom Metazoa; phylum Chordata; class Actinopteri; order Cypriniformes; family Gobionidae; genus Romanogobio; species Romanogobio albipinnatus. Next base: position 25,204,960 of record CM042245.1, on the reverse strand, counting down.
TTCAAACAAGTTTCAGAATTATTTTTTAGAGTATGATACACATACAAGGAATGTGCACTTCTCCCAGATAAGTGTGACTAGAGCAAGAGCGTAGTCAACAAGCTTCATTCGTTTTACAGGAGCCGCTGGCAGCTCTGTTTTTTTTATTTTTTTATTTATTTTTATTCCAATGCACAAAAAGACATGCAAATAAAGCAATCAGACAAACAAATAAAAAACAAAACAAAAGCAATAACATGATGCCAGTTACTCAGTATAATTCACAGCTATAACAAAAATACATAAATTAACCCATATATATAATCATACCTTAAAGAAGTTGTTCTGTAAACCTAATATATTAAGAATGTATGTAACCTATTATTTTCACACACATAAAAACATAAGATAGACATAAACACTACACTCCAAAAAACGAATAAAAGGTGACCAGTGACCACATATCCGTATAAGATCTAATACTCTTCCTTGCTACAGAAGCCATCCTTTCCATTGCCATATGTTCTAATAAGAAATTTAACCAATGGTTGATATTTAAAGACTGCTTGGTTTTCCAATGTTGGAGAATAGTCTTTTTAGCTAAAATTAGAGCTTTGGGGGCACCATTGACTTCCATAGTAGGAGTCTTCCTATGTGTTCAACATAACAAAGAAATGTATACATGTTTGGAACAACTTGAGGGTGAGGAAATGATGACAGAATTTTCATTTTTGGGTAAACCGTCCCTTTAAGCAGTCATTCTGAACCAGTAATCACTTTTTTTTTATTTCAAAAATGTTTATTTTTTTATATTAATTTACTTAAATTATGACCATATTATCATGTAATTATTTGTCCCATTTTTATCTAAATATTTTTTTAAATGTCATAAACTTTATATGACAGGATTATTTATTATGTATGATTATAGTCTAGCTAAATTATAAATTATATTAATGATAACATTTATTAGGCTATAATCAATGGACCTGTCTAAAAAATAATAATTCTGTCTGCCAAGCTCTGATAATGTATGGAATATTATATGAATATATTATCCATTAAAAAAAAACCATAGGCCTATACCTTTAGAAGCACGGATGTGTCTGTCACATAGACCGGTCTGTCAGTGCTGCTGCTTTAAGTCAGTCAGTCTGAGCAGTGTCATCGCTGTGGTGGGGCATTCGAGGGCCGTGCCCCCCCTAGCGGTCATTGATGCCTAGGGATGTTGCGGTGACGGATTTTTTCCACCGGTTAATCGACGTGTAAAAAAAACGGTAATCCCGGTTTCACCGGGGTTGCATGTCGGGGATTTCGGGTGGCGAAAATGCGGCCGTGCAGACGTGCACACGTATCAATTTACTTTCACTTTAATTAGCGGCAATTCAGTAGCATTTGTTTGAATTAATCATGGGTTAATTTATTTTATTCTTAATAAAAATACACAAAACAATAAGACACTCGCTTGTATTACACACACCTTGCAAAATGAATAATAACTTAACACACCATGCAAAAAGGCCGTGCTCGACCACATGTCCGTGGTGAGTGAAAAATGCTCAACAGTTGAAATAACGTTTTGCAACTCACTCCGGACACGGTTGTAGGCACGTGGGACAGCTGTTTTGGTGAAATAGTAACGCCCTGGAAGTTCATATTGGCTGTCGAGTGTGGTTATGAGGTCTCTGAAAGATTGCTTTTCAACAGTATTAAAAGACACCATTTCCTTGCATATGTATTTCGTCACTGCGTCAGTGCACGTGTTCCACCTCGCAGTGTCCCTTTTATATTTTGTGCATCGCACAAATGCACCACTTATCGAAGGCTGTGTTTGTGTGTCAGGCTTTTGTGGTCGATTTTTTGCCGCTGGACCCATCTTGGCCGCTTCATTTTTGTGGTGTGCTTGAAGATGTGCGTGTAAATTCGAAGTGTTACCTCCGGATGCTGCCACTTTCATCAGGCAAAGTTTTCAGGTTCCCTGTTGGCATTTGGTTTGAATCCAAAATATTTCCAAATAGGTGCTTTTGCATTTCGCTTTGAAACAAGATCTTCCGCCATCCTTTGCCAGTTAGCTCACCTCACTCTCCTCAAATGATAAATGAAACCGGACACCTTTTGCTTTACTGCAGCGCTCGTTCCGCTTACGCTAAATTACGAAGGCACGTAATCACTAACTGAATTAAGTGCTTTATTGCTATAGGCTAAAACTTCAACATGACGGGGACGGTGCCGGTTGTCAAGTGCTATGACCGGTAGGTGGGTTAAACACCGTGTATCACCGGTAACACCGACTATCGCAACAAGCCTATTGATGCCCCTCCTACCACAGGCCATGGCGTGTGGCACAAAAAATATCCCTTTTGGTTATTCTTTTAATAACAGTAGCCGTGTTTCCATTACAGATTTGCGCAAACACTTTTGCGATTATTTTTTAAATTTCAATAAAAAACTATTGCGAAATGACAGTTTCCATTAAACGATGTTATGCAACTAAAACTTTTTTTTTTCCCTCCCGCAATAAGTCATTCCAAATATTATGCCACAGATGTTGGTAGGTTTATGTATCCCAGCCACCACGTCGGACACATTAAGGCTGTAAGGAAAGCACCTTTATAGCCACTTGAGGTGTTTGTGTGTTTCTCCCTCAGATTTGCTTCAAGGTCTTGATCAATTGTGGCATTTCTTAGTTTAGAATCCAGTATTCCTGTAAATCTGTTGTCTTTTTGAGTTTAATAATGAAGAGGTTGTCTTCTGTCTGCGTCGGAATGATCAATACGGTGACACGCATCTGCCACATCATATGCTATATATTCATTTTTCCACTATTTCTTTTTTTTTCTTCTTTTTTTGTGTTAATTTTGTTGTAATACAGGTACACTGCACAGCGCATGTTGACTCCACCGCTATGGCAACAAAGCCGCTAAAACGCAACCACGCACAAATGAGTTCCTGTACTACTTATTGCCAAATTGATTTCTTTATATTTGCTATCAGTATTCTCCACACTGCAAAATCTGTATATGTGTTTATTGAACTATGTGTGGACTATGTAAAATACGGGACAAATCGCGTCCAGTATTGGTTTGATACAGGATGCATCATTTTGCTTGTAAATACGGGACGATTCTGTATTTTAAGGGACGGATGGCAACCCTATGTGCCACATCAGTCTCCGAGAATAATCCTAACAGACAGACTGAAGGAGACAATGGTATTTTATTCCTAAATACAGTGTACAATTTCTCTATAACCTCCGACCAAAAATTCTGAACAGGAGTACAATACCATAAGGAGTGGAGGTAAGTATCTAGACTACCAAGATTACATTGGGTACAGATGGGCAAATTAGAAAAACCCATTATATATTTTCTATATTGAGTAACATGTACTCTGTGCAATCTTATATTGAATAAGTTGTTAGTTAGAATTATTAATCAAAGAGATCGTATTTTTACAAATGTGTTCACACATTAGGATCGTGGGAAAAGGATATATCTGAATCTTATTTTTCAGTAGGTATGTATAACAAATTATCTGTGCTAAGTATTAATTTATATAACTTTTTTTTTTTGTTGAGGGTGAGCGTTTTGATCTGTGTAACAAATGCAGAAGGTTGAAGTGTATTATAATTAATATTTACATTATTCTTAATTACCTCCTTTATATGTAAATAATGAATTAATTCTCATTTAGGAATAGCATATTTAGATGTTAAATCTTTAAATGAAATAAATCTGTTATCAGAAAATAGATGATGTAGATGAGTTACAGTGAGGAAAATAAGTATTTGAACACCCAGCTATTTTGCAAGTTCTCCCACTTAGAAATCATGGAGGGGTCTGAAATTGTCATCGTAGGTGCATGTCCACTGTGAGAGACATAATCTAAAAAAAAAAAAATCCAGAAATCACAATGTATGATTTTTTTAACTATTTATTTGTATGATACAGCTGCAAATAAGTATTTGAACACCTGAGAAAATCAATGTTAATATTTGGTACAGTAGCCTTTGTGTGCAATTACAGAGGTCAAACGTTTCCTGTAGTTTTTCATCAAGTTTGCACACACTGCAGGAGGGATTTTGGCCCACTCCTCCATACAGATCTTCTCTAGATCAGTCAGGTTTCTGGCCTGTCGCTTAGAAACACGGAGTTTGAGCTCCCTCCAAAGATTCTCTTTATTGTGTTTAGTTCTGGAGACCGGCTAGGCCACGCCAGAACCTTGATATGCTTCTTACAGAGTCACTCCTTGGTTATCCTGGCTGTGTGCTTCGGGTCATTATCATGTTGGAAGACCCAGCCTCGACCCATCTTCAATGCTCTAACTGAGGGAAGGAGGCTGTTCCCTAAAATCTCGTAATACATGGCCCCGGTCATCCTCTTCTTAAAACAGTGCAGTCGCCCTGTCCCATGTGCAGAAAAACACCCCCAAAGCATGATGCTACCACATCGTGTAACAATGCTACCACATTGTGTAACAAATGCAGAAGGTTGAAGTGTATTATAATTAATATTTACATTATTCTTAATTACCTCCTTTATATGTAAATAATGAATTAATTCTCATTTAGGAATAGCATATTTAGATGTTAAATCTTTAAATGAAATAAATCTGTTATCAGAAAATAGATGATGTAGATGAGTTACAGTGAGGAAAATAAGTAGTCATGGCCTAGTGGTTAGGGAGTTAAACTGGTAACCCAAAGGTTGCTGGTTCGATTCCAGAACCAGTGGGAAATGACTGAGGTGCCCTTGAGCAAGGCACCTAACCCCTAATCGCTCCCCGGGCGCCACACAAGGCTGCCCGCTGCTCTGGGTGTTTGTATACACGTTTGCAGTGTGTGTGTGTTAACTACTCACTACTCTGCTCCTAATGTGTGTGCATTAACTGGATGGGTTAAATGCAGAGGTCAAATTCCAAGTATGGGTCATACTTGGCCGTCACGTGTCACTTCACACGTGTCACTTTTTATGCATGATATCAAACCATGACGTCTTAGTGTATTACCAACAGTAACCTTGGAAACGGCGGTCCCAGCTCTTTTCAGGTCATTGACCAGCTCCTCCCGTGTAGTTCTGGGCTGATTTCTCACCTTTCTTAGGATCATTGAGACCCCACGAGGTGAGATCTTGCATGGATCCCCAGTCCGAGGGAGATTGACAGTCATGTTTAGCTTCTTCCATTTTCTAATGATTGCTCCAACAGTGGACCTTTTTTCACCAAGCTGCTGGGCAATTTCCCCGTAGCCCTTTCCAGCCTTGTGGAGGTGTACAATTTTGTCTCTAGTGTCTTTGGACAGCTCTTTTGTCTTGGCCATGTTAGTAGTTGGATTCTAACTGATTGTATGGGGTGGACAGGTGTCTTTATGCAGCTAACGACCTCAAACAGGTGCATCTAATTTAGGATAATAAATCGAGTGGAGGTGGACATTTTAAAGGCAGACTAACAGGTCTTTGAGGGTCAGAATTCTAGCTGATGGACAGTTGTTCAAATACTTATTTGCAGCTGTATCATACAAATAAATAGTTAAAAAATCATATATTGTGATTTCTGGATTTTTTTTTTTTAGATTATGTCTCTCACAGTGGACATGCACCTACAATGACAATTTCAGACCCCTCCATGATTTCCAAGTGGGAGAACTTGCAAAATAGCAGGGTGTTCAAATACTTATTTTCCTCACTGTATGTTACCATGTTGACTCCATCTACAGAGATAAAGAGGTTTTCTGTTAAAATAAAATTCAGGATTATACCAAATTGGAGAACATATACAAGGATCCATTGTAGATTTAGTTATTTTTTTAATTTTCCACCAAGTTGTAAGAGTTGAAGAAATGTATTTATTTTTAAAACAATTGTTGTTTTTTAATTGATGTTCCAATAAAAGGTAAATAGTTTAATTTAATATTATTACAGTCGTATTGTTCTAAATCAATCCATGCATCAAAATGCATCCACTTAATAAGAAATTGTAACTGATTTGCCAAGTAATACATAAGTTTTGGTGCATCTAAGCCCCCATTATGTTTTAAATCATTAATCATTTTTATTAATATCGGAGAGAAGTTTAAATGAACAATAACGCAGATATGACGCAATTGACAGGCAACTCCCTCACACGTCCCGGTTCCTTGGTTAAAATAGCAATTTTCCACATGATTTACAAATAGTTGGAAACATTTGATATTGTAAGTACTCAACTGAACAAAATATATAACACTGGTCTTGTGGTTTTTTATATTATTGGAATTAAAATAAAATAGTAACCCCTCTTTGCCTCGAGTTAAAAGGAGATGAAAAAACTTTTGTAAACTGACCATAGTTATTCAACTGTTCATCAGAGTGAGAAAAATTTGTTTCTTGCAACAGACAAACATCCAAACCCAATTTCATTAAATGATTACATATTTTCTGTCTCTTCTCCTGTGTGCAAAAACCCTGAACATTCCATGAGATAAGTTTGTGATCACGTTACACAATTAACCTTATACCATTATACATTCAATCATATTTAAGGCTAATTTAAGTTGGCTTGCATTCAAATTCTTTATAGATTCATATATATCACAATTCCTTAAGCAAAATGTCAACATGTTGACATATACAAACGAATCAAAACACAACAGCACAAATGGATACAAAAAACCCATAAGAACTCTATTTAAATAAATATTTGAAAGAGGCAACATCTTTACTCAAGCATTAATAAGGCTACTCATGGGTCTTAATATAACCATAGAGTAACAGATGGATGTCATTTTGTTTTTAGACCACGAAATCAATAATGTCACTAAAGAAGTGTGTTTCTGGTTTTGAGGGAAAGATAACCTTGTTCGGCTTCACAAATAACCCAGCGTTAAGGAAACAGTGGATGCAGTTTGTTATCCAGGAAGTGTGCCTTCACAAGTTCGGCTATTCTCGGAAAGAATCTGTACAACGTATCTATCTTTTATAAATCTAATAAAACTAAAGACTCTTTGGACATATGAAGGATGCAATACTACTCTATAGGTACTCAAGATTAACATGAGATTGGCAGAAACTTAGTGTGTTATGCCCCCTTTAAATGTTGCAATTGAAATTGACATTGTGTCGTCACTACACAATTTTTGTTTTTATCCTTCACTGTAGGTCTGCAATACCATACTGGGACACACCATGGAACGGTTCTCCTTCACAAACCACCTTGTTAGTGCCACCTTGCTGCAAGGGGACAGGTTTGAACAGTTCATGGTGGCGTTTCCTGAAGATACACTGAAAAAGACTTTGAAGGCTTATCCAGTGCTCAATGGGAGTAAGCTGAAGACAGAGCTTAGTCTCATCTACTGCAAGGAAGAGTTCAGAGCCTGTTGTGGTGCTGTGGACCTACTCCAGCTGTTTATGGAGAACAATCTTGAAGAAGTCTTTTCAGAGACTATCACTCTACTAAAGATCCTCATCACCACACCCATGACCACAGCAGAAGCTAAGAGGTGCTTCTCAACTTTGAGAAGAATTAAGACTTTTCTGAGAAACAGCATGACCCAGGAGAGGCTGAATGCATTGGCCATGCTGTCATTGGAAAAGAAACTGGTGACTGAGATAACTGACTTTAACCAGAAGGTCATTGAGAAATTTGCAAGCCAGAAAGAACGGAGGGCTACATTTCTTTTCAAGTAGTGCCACTGGCCAGTGTTTAGGCAACATTACAGTGTGTGTGTGCGTGTGTTTTTTTTTGTGATTATTTTTGTATTTTTAGCTAAGCAGTAAAGATGCATCATCACCTGTTAAATATTTATTTAACAAACGCATTCAGTCCTACGTTGCTGACACTTGGATTTTCACTTCTTTTTTTTTCACCAGCCGCCACTGAGAATTACAGAATTTCAAAATAGCTGTCTTGGCGAGTATTCATGCAAACATTTTCTGTTATGTCTTAAATGAACAATTGGTTAATCGTTGGGGAAAAAACATCTGGGGCCATATTCACACAACTTCTTAAGGGTAAAAGTATCTCCTAACTTGCTGATTTAGGAGAAACTCTTAAAAAATAATGAGCGTGTCAGTCCTAATTTTAGGACTCCTACATTTTTGCTCTAAGAGTATTTCACAAAGCATTTTAGCACTAAAACTTGCTCCTAAATTCATGAAAAGCTTGGAATAGTCAAGAGTACTCCTAAGTCACTAAGACCAAATCACTAAACAATCCTAATGGCTGTTGCCACAATCCGCCCAAAGACACTTTACAACATTGGGGCAATAGTGATAATAAATGTATCTTTAATAAAAAAAAAAATTATAATGTCAGATTACCTGTCGCAGTTGTTTTCATGGGTTCACACTTACAAAAGATCGACTAGAGTAAAAAAAATATGCATATTATATCCGAGGGGATCGAGGGCTCCGAGCTTGGAATTTAGCCCAAACCCGGAGTTCTGCTCCGCACTGCAGACCATGGGGTGGCGGAGGGATGCACAAAACTGTTGCGTTAACTACGTGAGTCGGCTCTCAGCTGTGTATATACCTCCTCTCACGCTGATTAAATAGACCACTTCAACTTGCTCCTCACAAACTTTGTTTATAAAACATAATTTTCTCTTGAATTCTGCAATCTCTCGAGATGCAGACATGTAAGAGGCTGACAATTAGCTGAACATACTAGTTTAATTAGTGACACTTGGCCTACTTTTTAAAATATTTATGTGAATATGGCAACATTTTCATTTTAAAATATTTATTTTGAGTATGGCAACATTCTTTGCTCTCATCAGCTTTGTGAATAGGTTTTAAGAGAAAACTCGTAGCTAAGAACATTTACTGCCATTTAGGAGAACTTTTAGTGGGAAGATGTTTTGTGTTCAAGGCCTTGTTATATTAGACCCGTCCATTGCAGTAGGTTGTAAAGGAAACCTACAGCAGCAGTTGATTCTCACCACAGTTTTGAAAAATGCTACAAAAGTGGGGTGGTGAGCTGCAGAGTGGAGGGAGAAGAGGGAAGACTGACAACACAGTAACGCCTTCAAACATACGTACACATCCTGTGACGGCTATAATTTAATGTACAAATAAATGCACAACCATTCACATTTGTTCTCTGCATTGAAAATGTGTATGAACACTGTTTAAACCTGGAAGACAAAAAATAGTTTTTCCCTACAATTAAATGTAACCGATGCTAACATTTAGTGCATTTACATGCACCCTCATAATGATATTTTAATGGGATTTTAGCAATAGAGAAATAGTCTATTATATATAAACTTTACCTCATGTAAATGCAATACTTCGATCAAACGAATGGGATTAAGCTCATAATCGTAGTAACCATAGTCGCATTAAACTAGGTGGCTTATGCCAATTATAATCGCAATAAACAGGCATATAAACACCTTAATCACATTATTACCATTCTGACCAAAGTGCGCATATGGTTCGATGTGAACGGATGCCATGTGTTGTTCACACAACTTCCTGAATGAACTCTGTGACATTATTCTGAAGTTTTCTCTTCTCCAAATCGCTAAACTCTGTTAACACAACTCGCTGCGCAGTCTCTGCTCCGTGTCTTAATCCAGATGGTGCGAAGAATGCGACGGGAGCGTAGGCAAACCACAGTTCATCACAGCGCCGAATAATATCCAGTACGTCCATAAAAGTGTATTTTGAGTTTGATGCGAGTGGATTAAAACAGTGCCCATAACATGCATACTGTATGCCTATCTGAGTGGTATAACCATACTTATTTGCGAATAATCCGAATAATGAAAATTGCATGTAAACTGGAGTGAGGAGTTCTGCTCGTGTCATGTAAACATCTTACTGCGTTTAAGACCTTACTCTGATTATTAGAAATAATCGCATTATTGGTGCACATGTAAACGTAGTCACTGTCTTCAATGATGTTCAACACGCATGCATACCTCTGTTAAAATCTCAGAAATTTTGGTTTAGGCTTTCATGACCATTTAATATAGGCCTATAGAGGCTGAATGTCTCATTATTGTTAATCAAACATTTGTGGTATCATTGGAAAAAAAGCATTGAATATATATATTTTCCTATAGAGATGGGTTTTGACTTTCCTATAGATATGGGTGTATGCCAAATTTGGTGTTATTACTAGGGATTTTAAGGTATTGTTTGCCACACACCTTCTATGCAAGAGCATCTGTGAAGAAAATATCCCAGGGCTCTCATACCTCAAAAATAGGGGTGTATTGGTTCAAATTACTCACAAATTACAAATTACTTTTTTGTCACAGCTATTGTCATGTTTGATATGTGCTATAAGCAACAGCACAAATGCATACAATAGAACAGAGATTCTCAACCTTTTTGCCTATAGAGGTGTCAACTAACTGCTCCATGTTAACTGAAAGGTCTTTTCCTGGGCAACTGAAGGGTTCTCTGACCCAAGCAAATGAACTGAAATCTTCACTGAAATAATGGCTGAATTGTTGTTTCAGTCCTTCAACATGTTGAGCAACTGTGTTAATGAAAGGAGAGATATATTTATCTGTTTTTTGCAAACAGTCAGTGAAATTGGGAAACATAAAACATTTTTATTAATCAGCCGATCACACCAAAGATCCCATTTGCCAACGAATGGACTGACTTTGTCTGAAAGAAGCAAGATGTTGTCATCTCTCCCTTGCATTGACGTGTTCAACAAATTCAACCTGTCAAAAATGTCTACAAGTTGTGAAAACTGCGCTAACCACAGGGGATCGTCCAGGTACCGTGCAAGGTTGGACTTTCCATCATCAAGAAACGTCTTGCCCTCTGAACGCAATTCATAGAGCCGATGTAAAACCTGACCTCTGGAGAGCCAGCTGGGTTTTTTTTTTGAGCAAAGATACAAATAAAACATTTATCATAAACATTTCATGATATTTTTTGCATGCTATCAACACATTAACTTATGAGATATATTGGAGCCTATATATGGCACTCCTATTGAAGTTTACAAAGAGTGACCGATTTTCCACGTTTTTTTGATCATTGCTGTTGCAATGTTCTGAGAAAGCCAGAATGCCTATCCATCGACAAAAACATAAATTAGCCAAACTGAGAATCAGATGGACGTTTGCCACAAGGCCGACCGAAGATGAGATGTGCCAGATCAAAGTAGAAATGAAACAAGTCAACACTGCCCCCAAAGACGCTGACATTGCAGCGTAAGTATTTGGGCTATTATAGTGAAATTTTACAATCCCATATTTTGTGCTTAATACGGCTGTGGTCATACAGCATTCAGTTTTATACTGAACTGCTGTGGGTGTGAGGCTGTGAGATGCGCAGCTCAAACGTACTCTCTGCAATCAGTTACAAAGCATTTAATGCTGTTATTGCTTATTTAAAATATCTAGTGGATGAACTCACCCCTCGTTTGGACTCATTTATTTAATTATACGCTGTCAATTGTTGTAAAACTTCACATATTTATGGAAACTGCCTTGTTTTATACTGTCACTATGTTTATCGCTATAGTTAAAATCTGGATTACCGATGGCCTGTTGCACAAAGCTGGTTTCAGTTGCTACCCAGGTAAGTTTGAGATTAGTTTGAGTTTGAGCTTTTTTTCAAGAAGGTGGATTGGTTTTTAGCAGTGTTCATCACCATGGTAACTTGCAATTTTTATTTTTGTAAAACATAAAGAAACAGAACAATGAACAAAAATCTAGGTCTAATTTTAGTTGGGAAATAATCTTTTGGGGACTATTTGCAAATAATATTTGCATCAATTTGCGTCATATATTGTTAGTCTCGAGATTCTTCCAGAGTGAATAAATGCATAAATCCGCTGCTATCACTTAAGTTCCTTAGTGGTCTGGTGGTAGAGTTTTTGTAAACCGTGTCAAAGGTTACAGGTTCTAATCAGCCCTCACATAGTTTTTTTTCTTCATTAAAATCAAAGATGTTCAATGTTTGTATATTAAGAGCATGGACACATTTTGTTTTGTGATTTCACCGGAAAGAATACAGCCCCTGCAATGGCATTAAACGATCGATTGACACACTTTTCTGTGTGAAGACTGTGAACGAACCAAAAGAGAATGTAAACCCGCCTTCTTAGATTTGATTGGCCATCTCAATCATTTTGACATTGGCGAGCGCCATTAGACCTGAGGCAGACCAGACTAAAATGTTTACTTTTAAACCTTTTTGTCATCCTAACATACAGAGCGCTGTGAAATGGAAGTCAGTTACCAGTTGTTTCCCCGCATTTTGTTTTCTTTCCTTCTCCAGTCTTTCCTTTCTTTTTTGGTGGCCTGATTTGGCTTTCTTTGAAAAAGACATTTCTACAGCAGAAGTTTGCGCTCCACCAGATGCTCAACTAACTAGCATAAACAAAATGCGTGCAGATGTACTAACTAAACCATTTGGTGCATTAGCAATGGGGTGGGACTGTGAGACCTTAGTCTTTACTTTTTTGTATACAAGTTAATCAACCAAGTTATTCAGCCAATACAGTTAAAGGTCCCATGGCATGAAATTTTCATTTTATGAGGTATTTCAACATTAATATGAGTTCCCCTAGCCTGAATATTGTCCCCAAGTGGATAGAAATGTTGACCGGTGTAAACCCGAGTTCTGGCTGTCTCTCTCTGCCTTTGAGAAAATGACAGGCCAGACGAGCCAATCCTGAAGTCTCCTGTTTTGACGTCCAAGCAGGAACGGTTACCTCCCTTTCCTCCGCCCAGAGAATCTGGCACGCCCATGCAAACGCTCGAGAGATCATTCCTTATGAACGAGTGAATGCTGGCAGTTTCTCAGTGTTTGGATGTACAAATGAAAACAGAAGTCTTTTTTCAGTTCCTTCTGATCTGTGATCAGTAATTTCTGATGTGTAGCTAATTATTTATTATTCGTGCACACAATGCGGCTTCTCTCTCTCCAGACAGAACGGTGTTTTCGTGTTTTCTATCTTGTGAGTCAGTGTTTTTGTACGTCCTCGTCGCGTCTACCGGTTCTAAAATGTGCATACAGTCATGAGTTTCTGCTCAACATCGGCCTCACACACGCCGAAGCTCGGGCTGCACTGGCCGTTGGCCTTCAACATCCCCGACCCCCAGTACTGCATCTGGCCCACAGCGGAGGCACCAAACGCGGCGTGAGATTAAGCAGAAGGGGGGTAAGCGTGAGCATATTCGGGCTAGCCAGCCTAGCCCCACAATAAACTGGATTACATTCGATTACTGCTGTTGTGTCTTTGTTTGCGCTGTGTACTCAACGCGCGTCACTGACGCTTTTATTTTATTTTAAAAATAATGCTATTATCAACACTTTTAACTCGTTCATCTCGACAGCTGTAATGATACATTGCATGTGTTACAAAGTTGGTAATAATGATGAAGACGGACTCGGTGTGACTGGGACTCGTGTTTATTCAGAACTCTCAGATACAAACACAATAAACTCACAGCGCTGACTGACAGCGCTCTCATAACTCAGTAGGTACTATAAATAACTTTGTTAGCGATCGCTGAGCTCCGTCTCTGGTACGTTAGTGATGTCCGGTTCGCGAACGATCTTTCTTTTGAACCTGTTCTTTTTAGTGAACCGAATCAGTTCACCAAATCGGACTGAATCGTTCTAGATGTCAGCCAATCACAACAGTGGGCGTTTTTACTGAAGTCTCACAGCAGACACGCCTCTTGAAGCAGGGCATTCAGCCACAGTGCAAACAGCAGTATTGAAAAAATGCATTTTATTTCTAAATTATGACATTTTATGATGTAAAAGTCATACTAACAATATAAGTACACCTCAGGAAGCATTATAAAATAATAGAAAAATGCCATGCCATGGGACCTTTAACATTTCATTTCATCTGATATTCATTAGGAAATTTAATAAGGAAATGAAAATATCCAAGTAACATAAAATATTTCCAAGGCACTCTCTCCCCTTGGGGCCCTAGTAATCAGTACTGGTTTTACCTCCAGTCCGACGCCCCTGGTTAAAGGGTAACTAAACCCTAAACAAACTTTTTTAGTTAATGATCTGTAATACTGGGGCTTTATTAATGCTGTTCATTGATTCGAGTAAATGTTTTGACATTTGGGTATAAAGTGTTTTAATTCTATAAAATATGGTGTAAAACTGCCAAAGTGCTGCCCTCTTAAGGTTGAACGGTGGCTATTGCAGTTGAATTTTCCTATTGGACGTTGTGGTACATCGTGACGTATGATGGTACTTCCAACAGCTCACTACCCACACCCCTGGCACGAGCTCACCACACCCTCAGAAATGTTTTCCCCAATCACATGATGAGAACGGCTTCACTCCAGTATGAACTGTCATGTTACATGCAGTAGAAACATTATGAATAAAACTTACTTGACACCTGCTTTAACATTGTAATGAAAAAATGCGGTTAAATAATGCAGTTGTCAGTACACGTCAGGATTTTCTTGCGATATTATTGCCGCCATCATGTGTACAGAAAAGTTTCATACATGAGACGCACTTTCAAACCCTGACACGCAAGTGATTGCCGCGGTAACGAACAACAATACCGTAAAGTGCTGGCATATATAGTCTTTTATTTGAGGAGATCTGTTTATAATAGGCTATTAGGTCTGAACTTATTGGTCCTGCGCTGCTTATTGATTCAGTTCATTTGAATGAAAATACATTGTATATAATGTATATCAGATATCTGATCTGTTTTTAGTGGCATTCAGTGAAAGGATTTGACTGTTCATAGATTAGCATAGTTCTGCTTCGCTAGCATAGTCGGCATCGGGAGTTAATGCAGTTTGAGCCAGCGGCTCGCATTGATAAGGCTCTGGGTCTGTGTCTACAGACAATTCACCCTCCTCCAGTTCAGGTGAAGGTGGGGGAGAATGACTGCTCTGTTGCAAAGCTACTGGCGTCATTCCAGTCATTCTCCATCTTTGCGACTCGCGAGTCAGACAGCTGTCAATCAATCCGTCAATGCAGGTCTCAGGCACTCACTCCCTCCGCTCAGTCCCGCCCTCGGTTCGTCCCCTCTGGGCTCTGTCCACTTTTCCAGCATTTTTCAAAAATTGCCAGTGGGTGGAGTTAAGCTCTGAGCTGGGGTTTAGTAACCCTTTAACAATCTTGACGGGATTCTGAGATTGCTCAGTGCTTAGAGGATCGACATGTTGGTTTTAATGCTTTATGTTGGCTGTTGCTTTGTGCCATTCAATTAATGTTCATTTGTTTTTGTATTTTTTCACTTTAGGTGTGAAGGTGCTAAAAGAGGAGAGTCAAGAACTAAATGAAATGGAAGAAAAACATCAGTATGAGAAGCATCATGATTTCTTAAATGGAGAACAATCCACACAGACAGAAATTACTTCCTCAGAAAATAGAGGTCAGAAGACAGAATCTAACAGTTATTTCACCTGCTGTCAGTGTGGAAAGAGTTTTAGTCAAAAACAAAACCTTGAAGTCCACATGAGAATTCATACTGGAGAGAAGCCTTTCAGCTGCCAACAGTGTGGAAAGAGTTTCACTCAAAAACAAAACCTGACAGTCCACATGAAACATCACACTGGAGAGAAGCCTTACACATGCCCTCAGTGTGGACAGTGTTTTACATATAAATCATCCCTTGAAGTCCATGTGAGAGTTCACACCGGAGAGAAGCCTTTCACCTGCAAATTCTGTGGCATGAGATTCTCACAAAAAGCAAACCTTGAGGTTCACATAAGAGTTCACACTGGAGAGAAGCCTTTCATCTGCCCTCAGTGTGGAAAGAGTTTCACAGTTAAGGGGAACCTTCAGACTCACATAAGACTTCACACTGGAGAGAAGCCTTTCAAGTGTCTTCAGTGTAAAAAGAGTTTCACATATCGAAGAGACTTGAAATGTCATTTGCAAATTCATTCTGAAAAGAAATTACAACGTTCTGAGTTTGATAGGTTTAGAAAAAGGGGGTGTAACGAGCTATGTTAGTATGGGAAGAGGGAGGCAGGCGAACATTCAGAGACTTTAATAATAAACACAAAATTACAGTGAAATTGGCAGCCATCCGACATGACCAAAACATAAACTAAACACAATGTAAAGTCCAGGTCTGGTCCTCTCTCGTCCTTCACTGTCGTTGCTCCTCCTTTTCAGCTTCCGTAGCTCCTCTGTGAGAGATACAAAACCGGTGCAGCGTGCAGGTCACAAGTGACGCTCATTATCAATCACACCACCGGCCTCACGGCTCCTTGTCCTGCTTGCCACAGGGGGCATATCAAATGCTCGCATCATAACTAAATGTGGGCCAGATATGATTGTCCACCTTCATGGTCACTTCTTTACATTTATGCATTTGGCAGACGCTTTTATCCATAGCGACTTACAGTGCCCTTATTACAGGGACAATCCCCCTGGAGTAACATGGAGTAAAGTGCCTTGCTCAAGGACGCACTGGTGGTGACCGCTGGGATTGAACCAGCAACCTTCTGTATATCAGTTCCATGGTTTAACCCACTGGACCACCATCTCACACCTTTATATTTTTCTTTGAGGCTTTTTATTTACTTTTGTCATGTACATGAATGCCTGTGGCCACACCTGACCATCTCCTTTGCTATTCATTAATATATTGAGTAGTTATAATAGACGTCTCTAATTTTGATGTATAGAGGTGTCACTACATTCCATATAACCCTCAAAATTCTGTCTTGCTGTGAAATGCCAGAATGTAACTGAAATATTTCAAATAAAATTACAAACTAAATGAAATGATGAACATTCCACCGCATTATTTGATTCATCTTTAGTCGTCACACTTTTATATAGCACTTTATACAATACAGATCATTTCAAAGTAGCTTCACAGTAAAGCATATGAAAATAACAGTCAATGTGGCAAAGTTAATCAGTTATGAAACCAATTGAATTTTAGCTTTAAAGAAACTTGTGTCATTATCTAGTTCAATCCAATCAAAAGAAGAGATTTCTGTATCCAGAGAAGTTTTGGACTGACAGTGAGGAACGGAGATGCCACGTCACCTCGCCATGTCCTCTGTACCCTGCTGGGGTGCCAGTTTACCTACTCGGCTCCTCGGCAAAAAACGAACTGGATGCGAGCATCTGTGCCTCATATAGCGAGATTCCTATTCATCGGACCCGGACGTGGCGTCTCCGTTCCCTCCTTCAGGGAACAAGGGTTACATGCGTAACCAAGATGTCACAAATGATTGGCTCTTATCATCCGATCGTGGTTGTATCTCTCTATGAGTGTTACTGGATCTTAGTGCTGCTCTTGATACCATCAACCATAACATTCTTTTAAATAGAAAATTTGTCGACATTAGTGGAATTGCATTGGCATGGTTCAAATTATACTTATATGACTATCATCAAATTGTTGCAGTAAATGAAGTGATGTCATATCGATCACGTTCAATCAAGTTTAATACAGAGAACTGCAAACCTCATTACTAGGACCACTGCATTTCACCCTGTACCTACATGCTACCCTGGGGGGATATCAATAGAACAACCTGATCTCACAGAAATACGTGAAATGAACACGACCCCTTAACCCCGATTTGCGTGGTGGTGGCACGTAATGTGTTACAATTACGTGTCGCCACCACGGAAACAACACCCATACAAGTCAATGAGGCTCATTTGTCGTGGGTTTTTTTTTTGTTTTTTTTTGTTTTTCTCATTTGTCGTGGTGGACACACGGATTACCTGGTTCAACAACGTCACACAGTGGGCGGTGGTAAATGTTGTTTTCTAGTTTACGAAACGTCCTCCTTTTAAAATGTATTATAGCGTATTAGCTCCGATTTTTGTTGCATAAATAACAGTTCATTGTTTGTGATATAACTATCAATTTATAGATGGAGTAGTTTTAAAGAATGGCCCGAGGCTGTGTTAAATAGATTGTTCCCGTTACGTTATTAAACCCTTAACGATATTTTATTCTTTTCAAATGTATTTTAATTATTATTATTATTATGAATCAGAAGACTTTCAGTCGTTACCACGGCAACGATACGTCACGTTACGCACAGTTCTTACCCATAATCACAGCGCTTTTACAACTCATTTCTCCCGCCACATGACTACAGTAAGTATCTCAACCCAAGGGGTGTTTGTTTGTTAAAAAGCACACAAAACCTTTGCTGTTATTTCTTTAGTTGTAGCTGGATTGAATCATTTCTGGAGATTAGGTTGAATTTGTTAGTGTTGCGTTATCATTTACACGGCTACCCGCCCAAATGACAGCTGTCCCCGGCTCAGTTGGATTGTGGCACTGCCAGCTACAAAAATCAGTTTAAACTCTCGTATTTGTCCATTTGTTGTGAAGACAACAATTAACAACGTGTTGTTGCAGTGGGTAAAGTTTTATTCAAAGTGCAAAGTAAATGTCAGAAGCGTAACTAAGGAGAATTACCGCTATTAGGGATGGACTGGAATAAAAAAGTGGACCTGGATTCTTTCCAGAGGATTTGACTGCTCAGTGCGACTCAATGTCAATGACCGTTCATACCTGATATAATTAATGCATAATTAATCCTGTAACACTATGGTGCCATACTTTTGCCATTTTAGAAGACACTGAAATCATCATGAGCTAATAGGGTAATTGTTACGTTAGTTATTTGTGACATTTAGAAGAGATGGCAGTGGATATTATGAGAAGCATTTTATGCAACAGGACAGAAGAAGATCACTGTTTCCATTATTTGTTGGCCTAAATAAAAATAGACTTGTGTAGGTACTTGCTTGGGTCAAGTGAATGTGGTACAAATCTGATATTTGTACAGTAAGGATTGATTTGTATTGTAAGTAGTGGTTGTGAGGTTGTGATTGATAAATATTTAATTAATAATTACAATTACTCTGTCCTAACAATTAAGAAATTCTAATTTACTACAAAGGCTATTCTAATAATCTTTTTGCTTTTTCCTGTTTTACAGCTTTATTGCAACACTTTGACACCAACACACACATATACACACACAAATAAAAACAACGGCACTTTTAAGAGCCAGTCTCTCTTTCTCACTTGTCTCTTTCAATCACTCTCTTTCTCTTATTGTCTCTCTCTTAATCACTCTTTTAATCTATCTCTCTCACTCCCAGCTATTTCTGTTCAGAAATGGCTGGAGGTTCACAAAAAAAGACCTGCCCAAACTGCGGGGGGAAAATATACTGTCGACTTAAAATTTGTTCATTATGCAACCATCCACAACCCCAAAATGTAAGACTCCAAAAAAAAGTTGGACAAATTTAAAAGTCAGCAGAAGCAGTGGCTGTCATCAGTGAAAAAAAATAACATAAAGTCCCACGTTCTTGATGATGCTGCCATTCTGGTATGTAGTTTTCCGATCATCTCATTCACCAAAAGTGTTTTATTATTTTGACATAAGCAAATAAATGAACTGCCATAATATATTGCCTCACATCCACACTATTAATAAGAATAGAATTCATGTTTACTGTTTTTTTTTTCTCCAAACTATTATGTCTAGGGAGTTGAAACTCATACAAATCCTCATATTTATCTATCCAAAAATTATGTAAAAATCATTGTTTGATTGTTTGTTGATGTTTTCTAGCTTTGATGTAACTTCAGATCAAGCTTGATGACAAATTCAGCTGTAAACTACAATTTTGTGTATCTAATTGATCTCTACCTCTCTGTTCCAGCTTGAGAAGTTGTATGCCCTTGGCATGAAGCCCCTGCTGCTAATCGCACATCCTCCTAAGGTGGTGACAGGGACATGCCAAACTAAACTAATGCTGCCAATGCATGCCCACCTTAGCACATCCGCTAAAAAATGTTTTGAAAATGTGGATGCCATCTACAAATTGATGGTTGAAGGTGAGATTGCATTTATTTAACCTTGAAATGGATACACATGTATTCACTATCCGTTGTACAATTGTTGGTGTTGTCCTGTACATTTCCAAACAGCAAAGACTAGAAATTCTGATCTGGCTGTAGCCTAGCTGCAACCTAGAGTCATTTTAAAGAGCTGGTATTGTGGAAAATAAGAACAAACATTGCTTTGGGATGATGGCAGGGGTCACCTGTGCTTTAAAATACCTCACATCTATCTCCTTGGTAGTTTTAAGTTATTGGAACTTTTGAAATCCGCAGCTAAAGTGGGAGCGCCGTTGAGGCTGAACTTTTTAATGAGTCACTCTCACTGTCAAATCAAATATGCTGGAAGCTTTAGTACAAGACCACCAGCAGACTTATGTAATCACAGTTTGCATTTCAGCCAGATGACAAGCAAAGTAGGACACTGGAAGTGTGCTAAAGCTAAATTATTGACCTCCAGCTAAATCCAATCAATAAATGGATTATGGAAATTGATGCAGCTATATGTCGATAAGCTTTTGCAGGGTTTTTCCTGCATAGAGGCTGCATTGTTTTGACTGGGCCTAAACACTCAGCTGGGAAGCTAGTGCAAATGGGAAACAGGACTTCCTGTGGTTTCTCATAAAATAAAAGCCGGGACTCTGACTCTATAGTAACGTATTTTATTATATTATACATTTAGACTGTGACACAATAATGGCGATACTTAACAGCTGTTGAAAGAACACATATACAACCCATTCTCCATTCTTCCTTGACTCCTCTGCTCCATGCCTTTCACAATCCTGTGGGTAAAATCACAATCACTACGTCCATCATTTTTTACCCTCTAGGTTAATTTGGGGTTGCATTTATTTTCACTTTGGCCTAATTGCATATTATATATTATATCTGTGTGTTCTCCATGTCCATTTATAGGTTGGACAAGACTCAACCCAGAACAACTCCCTCAAGAAGAGGAGAACTTCATCCTACATTTGGAGATGTGTGACTTAACCCCTACCACCCATATCCAGTCACCACAACAGGAAACACCAGCCACACCATCACAAAACCAGGCTCCATCCATTGACACACCAGCAACCCAGACTACATCCGTTTGCACGTCACCACAGCCGTCTCCTTCCTACCACACATCACCACACCCTGCTCCATCCATCTACAAACCAGCACACCCAGCTCCACCCTTCCAGGAACCAGCACAGCTGGCTCTTTCCAGCCACACACCACCACAACACCCAGCTCCACCCTTCCAGGAGCCAGCACACCAGGTTCCAGCTGTGCAGCCACCACTGCAGGGTCCACAGCAACGAAAAAGACCACAAAAAATGAAAGGTGGGTTTTAGTCTATGCACGGCATGTATTGTACAGACATTTTACCCCTGCATAATCGTCATGAAGTTAATGTGATTTTTGTAAACACACACTGCTCCATCCATCTACAAACCAGCACACCCAGCTCCACCCTTCCAAGAACCAGCACACCTGGCTCTTTCCAGCCACACACCACCACCACACCCAGCTCCATCCTTCCAGGAACCAGCACAGCTGGCTCTTTCCAGCCACACACCACCACCACACCCAGCTCCACCCTTCCAGGAACCAGCACAGCTGGCTCTTTCCAGCCACACACCACCACCACACCCAGCTCCATCCTTCCAGGAGCCAGCACACCAGGTCCCAGCTGTGCAGCCACCACTGCAGGGTCCACAGCAACGAAAAAGACCACAAAAAATGAAAGGTGGGTTTTAGTCTATGCACAGCATGTATTGTACAGACATTTCACCCCTGCATAATCGTCATGAAGTTAATGTGATTTTTGTAAAACCTCTAAACATTATTGATTTATTATGGATCTGATTCAGGATTGCAATTATACTGTATGCCTAGATTCTGTATTATTTTATCATTTTTTTCTATAAATAGTAATTTAATTGATGGTTGTCTACACATCCCTGTAATTAGAGAGCTACAAAATTAAAGTCCCAGTGTAAAGAATACCAATGTAAAATATATCTGCTCTGTGCTTTTTACACAGAGACAAGGGATGGCAAAAAAAAAAACTAAGATTTTGAATAGAACCATATGCAGCCTTTGATACTCCTGTGGTTCTCAAATCTCACTAGGAGGAGCTAAATGTGCTAATGACAAACAGTGGAAAAAATGCATAAATGTGTCCATTGTGAATTGATTCCTGCACAAAAAATACTACACATATTGTGGACATTGGTGCAAATAATATATTCCTTACAATTACAGATTGCCCTCACAATCTGCTTGAAATGTTCCCAGTCCGTGAAATAATAAAGACAAGGAACAGAAAGGTAGGACAATGACTAACTGAATGACAGTGTTTCCTCTCAATTAGTTAAATAATGCAATTGGAATTGTCATTTCAAAACCTTAACCAGGTTAAATTTCACTAAAAATGAAAAATGACACAAAAAAAACAATGCTTGGTAACACTTTACAATAAGGTTGTATTAGTTAACATTAGTTAATGCATTAGTTAACATGAACTAACACCTCTGTTCAGCATTAGTTAATCTTTGTTATTAACTAATGTTAACAAGATGTTAATAATGCATTAGTAAATGTCAAAATTAACATTAACAAAGATAAATAAAAGTGTAGTTCATTATTAGTTCATGTTAACTAATGTAGTTAACTAATGTTAACTTATTGTAAAGTGTTACCCAATGCTTTTATCGCTTTTATTATTTATCCAAAAAACAAACATTACCCCTAAAGACACCTAAGTCAAGAAAAGTCATCTTTATTTATATAGCGCTTTTTACAATACAGATTGTATCAAAGCAGCTTCACAATGATAACATGACCCACCCCCCTCAACCCTAAAAAAACCCCAAAAGGAAACACTGGATGACATTCTAAAACTGTTGGATAACTTGTTTTGCAATTACTTTATGTTACCTTGCCAAAATGCTTTTGTCTAAGTCACAACATTGAGCTGTATATGTAGGCATCCTGTAAATACCTTTAGCTTGAAGTGTCAGTCATGGATCTTATTTGATGACTATTATTCAAAATATGCAGTATATAAACTATGTCAACAATTAATATATTTTCATTCCTTGTTAAAGTACAACATTTAAATAATATACAGTAATACAATGTCTTTGTCTTCCTGCCACAGGGGAGGACAGAACATCTTTATGACTGGCAGCCCTGCACAATGTGGTATGTTAAATAGCTTTTGTTTATGTACGATTACATGCATTTTATTATTCTCTTGGATCTCTCTGTGCCTGGATCTCTCTGTACTGGCAGAGAGTGTACTCTGTACATCCCTGGGCAAAACTTGACCCCTAGTTGCTCCAGAGGCGTTCGACATTTGACATAAACAGCAATTGTAAGTCGCTTTGGATAAAAGCGTCAGCTAAATAAATAAATGTAGTGTAATGTACTGTTTTCATTTGTGGGGATTGTTGACAAGCCATTGTCTTTGGTAGAGATTATTAAAGAAAAATGGTAATGCAAACAGTTTTTGTATGCTGTTTACAATTGTGAGTGCATCCACAGCCATATGAAATCAAACATTTCCACAACATTTTGACATTTTAAGCTGCTGCGCTGGGCCCATTTTTGTTCCACCTGCCAGCTGTATTGTGCCTATCTACATTTTTTTTGCACGATTATCTAGTTTTTTTTTTTTTCCATGAGCAACGGTTACTGTGAGTAACACTGACATACCATAATGTCCGTAATGACCGTGATGTTTTATATCTTGTTTAAAAGTAATCGTATGCACATGGAAACCAGATACACCAGAATGATAATGGGTTCAGCAAGACCTTCCTCCAACTCTGGCACAGCTCTAGTGTGGAGATAAGTCTGGCTATGCAAGAATAGGTTAACAGTTACATCATTTTATCGCCTCCACCCCACTCTGGAACAACAGATTCTTGATGCACTGCACTACTCTGCAAAGTATTGTAAAACAGTAAATGTTACAATAATGACAATCAATTCAATGTGTATCATACTAACTAATTCTCCTTCAACTTCCCTCTCTTTGTTTATGTTTTTCTCAGAGGAAAGACCTGGCCTCCATCCTGGCAGCCAGCCTGATTCCCATCCCATGCAGCTAGCCTGCAAATATGCAACATACATTGCAAACATGCATTTTTTTCTTGTTCTTGTTAAGTGTATTTTCTTTACATATTTTGTTGTCCACTTGTATTGTTCCATAACAGTGTCATGTTACATGAGCTAAAGAGTTTGTAATGTAATTTTGAACTTTAATATTCTTTATGGTTTTTCTTCAAGCTTGTTACAGCCTCTTTTATCTGTATGGATTCAATAAAGTGCAACAGTCAACAGACTTAACATTTCTTAAACTTGAAGGACCCCTATATGGATTGTTTTGTTGCCAACAGACCATGGAAAAGTTAAAGTTGATCGTATTTTGACTCAGACAAGCTAAACTATGGGCAACAACTGATCCTTTCACAACTACCAAAATGTTCAGTCCACTGATGACACACACAGTTGGAGTGCTTTATTGGGGGACATAGATCAATATTGAAAAGGAGCCTCCGCCACAAATGTAAAATTAAACTAAATGAGCAACTTCCCATTTTATTCACAGGCTTCGAAATGCCTTAAAGGGTTAGTTCACCCAAAAATGAAAATTCTGTCATTAATTACTTATCCTCATGTCGTTCGTCACCTGTAAGACCTCCGTTCATCTTCGGAACAGAAATGAAGATATTTTAGTGTAAATCTGATGGCTCTGAAAGGCCTCCATTGGCACAATGGCACTTTACACTCTCAAGACCCTTAAAAGGTATTAAAGACGTCGTTACAAAGTCCATCTCACTACAGTGGTTCTACAATAACTTTATGAATTGGCGAGAATAGTTTTTGTGCGCAAAAAAACCCTAAATAACGACTTATAGTGATGACGATTTCAAAACACGGCATCATGAAGCTTCGAAGCGTTATGAATCAGCGAGTCGAAACAGCGGTTTGAATCGCCAAATTTCAGCAGTTTGTCGGTTTGACACGCGATCCGAATCATGAATCGGCTCACTGATTCATAACGCTTCGAAGCTTCATGATGCCATGTTTTGAAATCGTCATCACTATGTAAGTCGTTATTTAGGGTTTTTTTGCGCACAAAAACTATTCTCGTCGCTTCATAAAGTTATTGTAGAACCACTGTAGTGAGATGGACTTTGTAACGACGTCTTTAGTACCTTTTAAGGGTCTTGAGAGTGAACCGTGCCATTGAGCCAATGGAGGACTTTCAGAGCCATCAGATTTACACTAAAATATCTTAATTTCTGTTCCGAAGATGAACGGAGGTCTTACAGGTGACGAACGACATGAGGATAAGTAATTAATGACAGAATTTTCATTTTTGGGTGAACTAACCCTTTAATTTTTATTATCAATCTTTAAACCTATTGTGCTAAATTACAGGACCGTAATTAACTATGAAATCATGCCATGTCCTAATTTGCATAACATACTGTTTGGACTAACCCTATGTAGCAGTTACTCACCTTGAAGCTGAATGTGTGTTGACAATGTAAAATAACTATTTAAATTTTTGATGGGAATGAAAATGTGCATTTCACAAATGGGACTACACACACACACACACACACTTAAAATAAGGGAACTGAGATCATCTTAAATAAGGTGTTGTTTTTGGTACTACATTTGTTGTTCATTTGCCATTTCTGTTATATCAAAGTTTAAGCTATGACAATTGAACTTTACCTAACAAAATAAATGAAGTACTATGTGACATTTTCAGATTTGTATTTTATTGTGAAGTTTGGCAATCTGTGACATAACTATGGACTGTTTTTATGAAGAGGATGGTTGAGAACTTCCAGTTAAACTTTATTTGATCATCAGTAAATCCACAATCAGAATTTATGGACACAAATCACATAAGGAGAGTTAACATATGGACATTAGCAAAGTTAAAAGCATATTGAGACTTTGATAAAGGTAACGTATACCTGTATTACAACAAGGAAAAGAGAAAGGAAATTATATATTTACACATTGAGGAGTAATTTGTAGCCTTACATTAGTAAGTTTAGCCTATTACAAACAACGTGAGTACGCACTGTAAACGTTTTAATTTATTATGGTTGTTACCATACACTGTTCATATCATTGACCACGTAATTTACATAGCACCTTAATCCGTACTAACAAAATGCAGTATTGTGTAGATAACGTACTGATAACATTACTAAGCAATTTGAAATTCTAATTAAACAATATACAAATGCTTAAAGCTCCTTAATTACACTTATGAGGTGTATTTAAGGACGTACGTTATGTAACTCCCGCCGAGAGCGAACATAATCCCGAAATGCGTGTATATAGGCTAAATATAGCCTACTTGCTAAAATCGCCTAAAATATCTAAAATAAAACAAAATCTTTACTTTTGCATATCATACAACACCTAAATACAGTGTAAGTACTAGTTCGGCTGTGCTAGATATTTAATATATTAAGTGCATACATCTTTTTACAACCCTATTCACAGCCTAACTTTGCAAACAGGAAAAACTACAAATATGACACTAATTAGTATCAAGTGGCATGGCGCGCGGCTAGAGGGAATTGTAGTTTAAAAATACATGACTCAATATACTGAAATTGGGATTTGTAAAAAATGATGTAAGAATACACTAATGGGTTAAAGGGGATGGGAATTAAATATGTGTAATAAAATTTTAAATACCTTACTGTTAAATAGGTGAAAATCAAGTTTAACCCTTTTTGACAGCAAAACTTCTTGGTGACTCTATCCATATGGTAATAGTCATATAGCTGAAGTCAAGAGCTATTTATAACAGTTGGTTTCATGTCTGTAGCCCCTTCTGTTCCTGAATGACAAGCTTTCCAACATGGGCCAAGGTTAAGGTTCAGAGGTCAATATTTCAAAGCAGGAGTCATTTACAACCTTCAGACTGACATATGTTACTCTCCAGGTCGAACCCTTTCCAAAAATATATTGGTTTAGTTCTACGACAAAGTTTCAATTTTAACTTTTCATGGACACAGCCTTGGCTCAGGCATAGTTTCAGTGAGCACTTCGAGGCCCCTACCTCAACTTTATATATTTTTTAGAAATGTAGTATTATAACAATACTGCACATATGTATGTACCGCAGCCAAGCAAAAAACTGACTATTTGAGTGTTTTGGCCAGAGTCATAAACTTATGAGCATCAGCATTCTAAAAGATGCAATTAGGTGTCCAAAAAGTACTTTCAAATGATGTCAGTGGTGGATGACGTTTTCAGATAATTTACTTAAGTAAAAAGACTAATAATTTTCTGGATAAATAATCAAGTAAAAGTAAAAGTCAAAATGACGCACTGATAATGTTACTTAAGTAAAATTATCAACGTATAATCAGGAAATTGTAAAGTATTGAAAGTAAAAGTATTCAAAGCAGAAAGAAAAACATTGTAATATTATTATCATGATATTATTATTCCTTGTGTGTTAATGTAAAGGTAGGATTTTACTGTTGTAGTTGGTTGTGGATGAACAGTTTTGTCTCTGACTGCATGAGATTATTTCATTATGGATGAATTTTCTGATTTTTGTATTTTTTATTTTTCTTAATCGAGAGCCCATAGCCCAAAAGTAACACCTTCATACTGCTTGTTTCGTTAGTCTAAACCTAAACATGTTTTAAAATATATATTAAAATAATCAAAATGAAAATTTTATAAAAACCATGAAATGTTTTTACATGACATGACTTAAAAAAATATCTAAATAGCTGGCAATTAAAGTTCTGTCGATCAACTAATGTACTAGCTGTATTTGTATAAATTGTTGAGTACCTAATTTATACTCTTCATATTGTTTGTGTGCAAAACTCCACCCTAAACCTGTCAGATAAATGTAGTGAAGTAAAAAGTACAATATTTCCCTTTAAAATGTAGTGGAGTAGAAGTGCCATTCAAGTACAGGAGAACAGCAGCTTTATCATGAAGTGTAGCTGTGAAAAAAGTCTGCATCAAGTTACTGCTAATGCGAACTGAACATTTCCTGCTGCAGCATATTAAGTTCACACAACAGACAATTCCATCAAATGGGTTTATTACAGTGGTGCATATGTATGCATCACAACAAAGACATTTCTTTATACAGTTTTACAGGATGTAAGTGAAAAATGTTTGGATTTGTTTGTCTGTCTATATGTACATTTAGATGATGTCATATGGAAAACCTAAAAGAAAAACATTTATGGTTTCAATGCTATTTGATGGTATTCAGTATGCTATAACTACAAAATAATATGGGTATATATGCATATTGCAAACAAATATAAATCCACATATATTATGGAAATACCAAAGTACATTAGAATTATACTTGTTAAAATTACACAGACTGCCAATGAATCTTCATTAGATTTTTCCATGCAAAAGATGATGACAATTAATTATTTAAAGCAGTTTTGTTCTGAAACCAGCAAGCTCAAATGTTAGAAGAGATAAATAAATCAATCTTTTTCTTTTTTTTAAATAAAAATACATACAGAATCTACAAAAACTTTCATGTATATACTTTGGTACAGCTATTTAAAACAAAGTTTTTTTTGTACAAATCTCTAGTTCCTCTGTGTTGTTTGCCAGTGGTCTTTAGGTGTCTTCTTCCTCAGACTCGGGGCTGGTGAAGCCATTGTCATCCCACTCCTCAATGTCCTCCTGTATGGAAAGAAAATCACATTCCATAGTGGCTATACTGCTGTATGCATTAACAGCCTGTTTGTGTTGACTTCTAAGTGAGTGACCCCTCCGATTGAGGACACCGTTGAGCCCATGTGTAGCGTCCTCTGTCAGGTCACCGAAACCTGTAGAGGAATTGTGGAGAAAAAAAAAGAAAGAGAAAGATGACACATCAAACATCTCTCTCTCTCTCTCTCTCTCTCTCTCTCTCTCTCTCTCTCTCTCTCTATATATATATATATATATATATATATATATATATATATTTATTTATTTATTATAAATAAATACATGATACTAAAATCTAAAGATCTTGTACATACTGCTGGTTTTGATGCGCTCCAAAGTCTGTCCTCTGAGTGACTCCACTTCTTGCACTTGCTTCAGAAGGTACTTGATGTGCTGAGACATCTCCTTTACCAAGATGCTCTGCTCCTCCTCCAAGCGTTTCAGCAGCATTACCTGGTCGAAGACAGATCTCTTCAACCTGAAGGTGTTGCCTTTGGTTGGGGAAAGGAATGGAATAGTGGACAAGGAATGTTTATTATTATATTATATAAGTATAACAGAATTATGTTTTTCTGAGAAATGTTTTTAGCGACAGCATTGGTTCTGTAGAATATAAACAATTTCAAAATATGAATACAAGTCATAATAATATCATTTGGATGGAGAGCTTGTTAAATTGTGACGGTCAAGCATTTTATTTGCGATTACTACAGCAGAATAACATGTTGTTGATCTCACCATTCAATGTTTATGCTCCGTGATAAATATTTCCATATTTTGGTATTCATGATATTTTTTATTTTAATGTATCATCCCATTCCTGTGTTGTTGCATGACAAGTAACAAAAATGACAATGGTAAATATGGAAATGTGGTTGGAATCATTACTACATGTGAAGATCGAAAAGGGAATACAATTTGTAAAGCCAATGTAAAGTGATGCCATAGGCTTATACTATGGAAATCAACTAAAAGAACAAGCTAACCTAGCAATTCATACATATCATACCATTTTCATGTCTCTCCCATGGTAGGATGTATCCCTCTGTCAGATTGCAAGCCAACTCCTCGTCAATCGGATCTCCTTCCACTACGGTGTTGTATTGCAAGACCTTTTCACGAAGCTTCTTCTTCAACTCTGTCATTTTCTTTCTCTTTCTTTGCCTTGTCTGGTTGCTATCTGCAAATCGAAACGAAAAGAAAACTGTGTCATAATCCCAGAATATTATTGTTTTTTTTAAGTGTTATTAATTTAAATAACTTGATTTGACAACAAACCATGCTGACGATACAGATCTTGCTTCTTGCGCAGAAGGGTTACAGTGATGTTCTCAATGTCAGCCCTTAGCTCTTCAGTACAACCTGGAGTGTAGACTCTCTCTAAATAGGTGAAACAAACCAATTGGACAAGAGACACAATTAGTGACATTTTCAAAATATAGCCACCTTTTATTATTTGTATAAAGGTACAGTCATTAACAGATGTGTGTGTGTGTGTATATAGTGTGTATATATAGTATAGTGTACTTTACATGTTTACCTGTGACCGCCCATTGTCTAACATCACACACCCACTGCTGTATTGTCTCCTGATCAAGGTTGTGCTCCTTCTTGATGTTGCTAAGGCTGACAGCTTCCACCTTTACCCTCTCTGTGATCTTTTAAATAGAAAAAAATAACAAAATGTCATAAAAAAAAGCTCTACACACCACCACAATGCAAAAAACACCAATTTTATTTGAGCTTTCGGTACAAGAGATTCATCAGAACAGGTGTAACATTAAATAACACATTAAATATCTGTGTATACTACCAAGCAGACTTGTAAATAGGAGAAAAATGTCTGTACAACAGTGAGTTACAATCTTAGAAGATAACTGACCAATCCTAAGCACTACCCTCCCCCCAGTTACTTAAAATGAATAAAACATGATTATTATCAAAATAGTTGCATATTTATTTTCTGTAACATGATTAAACAATTTATCAACAAATAGTTTCAGATCTAGCTGTAGTTGGTGCATTGAGGGAAAGGGGCAGTGCTTAGGATCTCAATTATAATTTACCCTTACTTTGACATATCTGTGGGCTAACACTTGATGAAGGTTGTCCCTCTTTCTTCTGTTCCAACCCATGGCCTGTTGCGTTAGCATGTTCACTCTTCCTAATGAAAACAATAATGCACCCACAAGCCAAAAAGTAAGATTTCACATCAAAAAGGCAATAAGGAGAAACCCAACAGACATGCCTAAACCCTATCACTAAAAGGTTAGTTGAACTGGTAATTACCTTGAAGTAATACAATGATAATTTTCGTAAGAACAGAACAGAGAAACTTAGTTTTTTAATTCCCTGTAAAAACACTGTTAAGTATTTATTATTATTAAATTAGGCTCCTACAGCATGTAGTGTAGGTGTAACACCAACCAGCCTTTGTCATGTATTTTGTGACAAGTGCTGCCCTGGAGAGAAAGCTGTTCACCTATAAAGAAAATAATACAATTAAATTTTGGTCTCCATTACATAAAAATATTACCTACACACCATATATCTTAAACTTGTGGTTTAACAGAAAACGTGTACTGTATTATCCTAGGAATTTGGGACCCCTTACGCATGAATGCATTTTGAATGGCTGAAAACAACTGAACTGCCTATACTTTATATTAACTCATACATAAAGGATGTACTACTTTATCTCTCACACCAGGCATGTTACTTAGATGAAAAATAAGTACCTTTTGGTGTTATGGTTTCTATTAAGACTCTTTGTAGCCATAATTAAAATACTGACAATAATACCATACCTGCTCCACTTCCTCTCCCACTGTGTTTCCTGCTCCATCCTGGCTTCTGCCACCCCATCTCACCTGCAACACAGAGTGAGAAGTGTTATGTAGCAGTACTTCAGAAGTTTTGATATAACATCATCTAATCCAGCATAACATGCACAAATGTAAAAACAATCCTTTGCATTGAAGATTGCTTGAATGTTATATCTACATTAATGCATAAATTATCTCTAAAACATCTCATGACACAAGCTTTTTATTTGGCGAAAATAAAATCCCTGTCCTACAAATTTGAACAAGCCGCTGAAAAGCAGTTGGTGAAGGATAACACACAACACGTTCTATTATCCGACCCATTATTTCCCTATAGCTACAGCAATACCAGACTTAAAGTTATTGCATGTACCTCGCATTTTGCTGTATGGGCTTTGGCCTGCATGACGCTCAGGAATGGCCTCATTTCTGTCAATGGCAGAAGCTCTGGTAAACCCTCTGCTACTTTGTTAAGGTAGGGCCAGTACCTAAAAAGCAGGAGCAGCATCACGTGAGTGTAACAAAGATCCATTTTTAATTGAAATCTAAAATAACTAACATCACTTTAAAGCTGAGAAACAAGACATTTTAATCATGGAGTTGGATTTGCAATATGACAATGAGGATTACCTGCATGTAACATCCATGCAGAAGAAGGTAACATTTGCCTTCTTTGACATCTCTCTTTGAAGAAACATCGGGTAAGCAAATATTTCACCACGGTAATGGTTCAGTCCTCGTAAGAGAAACCCATGTCTGATAAATCAGAAGAAAATCTAGTGGTTAAAAATCAATTGACCCAGTAAGGCCTGGCTTAAGCACACATCTCTGTCAAGTGAGTGCCTATAACAAAATATATGATAAATATAATACTTGGCTACTACAAAGGATAGATAAATCCCACTCTGCAAGCAAGCAAACGTGTAAAAGAATTGGATTGCCATTAAAACTCAAATATCAGACTCCAGAATCTCTCACACACACACACACACACACACACACACACACACACACACACACACACACACACACACACACACACACACACACACACACACACACACACACAGGGGGGTTTTTGTGAAATGTGGGGACATTCCATAGGCGTAATGGTTTTTATACCGTACAAACCATATTTTCTATCCCCCTACACTGTCCCTACCCCTAAACCTACCCATCACACACACACACACACACACACACACACACACACACTGCCCCTAAACCAACCCATCACAGGAAACTGCAGTTTACTTTCTGTGAAAAAAAACTTGTTCCGTATGATTTATAAGCATTTTGAAAAGTGAGATGGGTAACGTCCTCATATTTCACCCTCTTTTTGTAATACCTGTGTCATACCCATGTCATTACACACATTTGTGTCCTGATATTTCACAAACACATGCCCACACACACACAAATACACACATACATACCTGCAAACTGCAACTTGAATGCCCTCCTCGTCTATCTGAGCACCAGACTTTTTGGACATCTCTCTGCCAGCGGTGAACTTGGCAGTACCGCAGACAGCACTGTAATTTGCCTATAAAGTCCGTTTATAACACATTTTAAGATATAATGTATTAAGATTAACACAAAACTTCACAAAACACTACAATATCTGTATAAACAACTATTATTAAAAAATACAAATAAAATGTTCATACACTTCTCATGTTGCCTCTGACAAGGTCAACAAAGGTAGCAACTTCCTCGTCCTTGGCCAGGAACAAGCCCTCATATATGGGTGGCTCCTCAGTCCTGTCCATGATAAGATTTAAAAAGTACTACATTTACTATTTGTTAAAATGTAAGTTATGTTCACTCAAAGACAGCCCGAAGGGCTACTATTTGTGTTAGACAAGTACAAAATACATTTCTGAAAAATACCTATACCTACCCTTTTGACTTGCTGAAGCGGTAATGTTTTCCATCAGAGCAGACAGCCAACATGTCTGGAGAACATGCTGGACACTCAAAATGATGGACCTGGCACATATCCTCTACTTTGTATTGACAGAAGGTAAACTCAAAAAAGCTTCGCTGAAATGTATCGGCACAGATACTACCTGTCTGCATATTAAGAAATGATTGGTTAGGATTTTTTGAAGCAATGCCCACAATTAAATATTAGGTATACAGTAATATAATTTTGTTTGTTATATGTTTCAGTGATATTCAGGCAGATTTACCCTTCCAGCTTGAACAGATCTGTGCTCCAACATTTTCAGGAAGGCCTGCCTGGACATGGCTGGTGCAGTCACCTTCATATGTTCAAACGAGGTGAAGACATCAAACTTGTATAGGGTCTGGCAGCTGGTGCTAGCTGGCCAGTACCGATAAACCAGCAGGTCCTTCACCTCGGGAGTCCATTCTGCAGAGCATGATGGACAGGATTTCCGAGGCAAGCAGACATCGTATCGTCCTGTGAACAAGTGAATATACTGTACTGTAGTCAAGACTAAAACAATTTCAGTAATCAAATTGCAACAGATTGCCTTCTATACAGAGATACAAATATATGATACATTAGCTATTTGACATGGCATTTGGGCATTGCCTGAAAATGACATGGTGATAAAAAGCTTGGTGTTGTACACAGTGGTAAAGTTCTAGTACAATAAACAAAAAAAGAGGGCTTTCAGAACATACCATTGATGGTGACCACAGAAATATGCTTCCCTGGAGTGATTGTGAGGTCATGAGTGCATTCACAAATTGACCTTGGTGCAGGAACAGGCAGTTGACATACTGCAAAACAGAAAGAAGTTATGAAGGGTGTATTTACAGCTTCTCCTCAGTCCCTTAGATGCATTTCCCAAAACGCTAACCTCATTTTCAAAATAGTGCTTTAAAATCCAACAATTAATCCAAACTGGCCACACCACTATTCCAAATGTAATTGTCACTATGTTGAAACAAAATGTAAATGCTTAAGCACATTTTGAAAAATATTATTTTTGACTTAGCTGGTCAAAGATATTCTGGTCAGAACTGTCAAAACCAATCATACTTTTGTTATTCAGCTATTAAATTTCACACTTGCACTTCAGAGATTTGAGAATAAGCTTAGAATGAGATCAGCATTTAAGAAAAAATGTCTAAGCCATTTAGAAACACTGTTAAATATAAACATGTACACTATCTACAACAACATTTGGGGAATTACACTATAAGTATGAGACAATTTGATATAATGCTAATTTTAACATACTTTGTTCACAAAACTGAGGCTGGCCCTTTTCATTGACCACCACAGCAGTTGTAGGCGGAATGGGCTCAAGAAATCCATGGAACACAGCCTCTCTGTCATGGAAGACATTTCTCTTGTGGGCCTCCATGTCACAGGTAGCACAGAGGAACTCCATGTCCAGTGGTACACAGTCCAGGCACCTAATCACAGCTTCTACAGCACAGCATCTGTGACACTTTTGGATGAATACTCTCTCGGCTGAGAGCTTTGCATCAAAAAGCATAGGCCTAGCAGTTTTCATTCTCACATCTGTGAGAAGCTGCTTTCGTTCCCAAGCAGAAACCATTCCCTCCGGAACCTGGACTGCAGTTATGGTGTCCCTTAACTCTTGGAGTCTTGTTTCTAAAAAACAAAAATATACATTCACTTGTCCTTAAAATGTCTATACTCATGATTATGATCAGAAGTATATATCACAAGTATATATCAGTTATACCGTGAGTCTGTAGTGGAACTGACAAAACATAATTCTTGATTATGATTAAATAAATGGTGGAAATTGGAAAAACTGTAGTTTCTCACCAAGACTTGCCAACTCTTGATCTTCTATCTGAAGGCCTTCCTCATGCACAGGATACCTTCTTCTGGATTGAGAAGCAGCTGCAGAGACAGTCATTTTGCTTAACCCTTTTATCAATAACATGAAACCAATTCATTTCGAAATGAAAATATTCCATAAGGACTGGAGGGAGGGAAACTAAGCAAAAATGATTAAAACGCAACACAAGTAAGGATTATCAGTCGCATGCTCTTAAACTATCTTATATATTAGTGAGAACATTTTTCACAAACATTGCAACACCATTTTGTCAAAGTGGTATCATTTTATAATATGTGTAACCACCAAAACACAATTTAATTAATTATTTTTATTCTTAGATACAGTAATCATGTTTTAGTAAAGAACAAACCTGATCCAGGGCAGTGTGTTTCCCGACGTTTCTCACGCCTGGCTGTGACCAGTGGATTAGTGAGGGATCTCTTCCTGCTTTTCCTCGTTTTTTTTTTAGGAAAGGCAGGTCTTTCCATGGCCATGGCAGCCTATATATTTGCAGAGCACTTATATCAGCAGCACTTATAATTGAACATTATTCAGTAGTTGCATAAAAGGGTCTTACTAACCCTTTACATCACATCTATAAACAGGAATAGCAATTAGTATTTTCAGACTTAGGTATTTGCTTATCATGACAAGCCTTACCCTAGCATCATGGAGATAAGCATCACTAATTAATGCTGCCATGTGGATCCTGGCATCATTGGGATCATCAAAGACTCTCACGTCAGAATTGAGGGACATCACATACAAATATATACAATACAGACACAATATAAAAACAATACACAAAATTAAGAAAGAGACAATAAGAGAAAGAGAGTGATTGAAAGAGACAAGTGAGAAAGAGAGACTGGCTCTTAAAAGTGCCGTTGTTTTTATTTGTGTGTGTATATGTGTGTGTTGGTGTCAAAGTGTTGCAATAAAGCTGTAAAACAGGAAAAAGCAAAAAGATTATTAGAATAGCCTTTGTAGTAAATTAGAATTTCTTAATTGTTGGACAGAGTAATTGTAATTATTAATTAAATATTTATCAATCACAACCTCACAACCACTACTTACAATGCAAATCAATCCTTACTGTACAAATATCAGATTTGTACCACATTCACTTGACCCAAGCAAGTACCTACACAAGTCTATTTTTATTTAGGCCAACAAATAATGGAAACAGTGATCTTCTTCTGTCCTGTTGCATAAAATGCTTCTCATAATATCCACTGCCATCTCTTCTAAATGTCACAAATAACTAACGTAACAATTACCCTATTATCTCATGATGATTTCAGTGTCTTCTAAAATGGCAAAAGTATGGCACCATAGTGTTACAGGATTAATTCTGCATTAATTATATCAGGTATGAACGGTCATTGACATTGAGTCGCACTGAGCAGTCAAATCCTCTGGAAAGAATCCAGGTCCACTTTTTTATTCCAGTCCATCCCTAATAGCGGTAATTCTCCTTAGTTACGCTTCTGACATTTACTTTGCACTTTGAATAAAACTTTACCCACTGCAACAACACGTTGTTAATTGTTGTCTTCACAACAAATGGACAAATACGAGAGTTTAAACTGATTTTTGTAGCTGGCAGTGCCACAATCCAACTGAGCCGGGGACAGCTGTCATTTGGGCGGGTAGCCGTGTAAATGATAACGCAACACTAACAAATTCAACCAAATCTCCAGAAATGATTCAATCCAGCTACAACTAAAGAAATAACAGCAAAGGTTTTGTGTGCTTTTTAACAAACAAACATCCCTTGGGTTGAGATACTTACTGTAGTCATGTGGCGGGAGAAATGAGTTGTAAAAGCGCTGTGATTATGGGTAAGAACTGTGCGTAACGTGACGTATCGTTGCCGTGGTAACGACTGAAAGTCTTCTGATTCATAATAATAATAATAATTAAAATACATTTGAAAAGAATAAAATATCGTTAAGGGTTTAATAACGTAACGGGAACAATCTATTTAACACAGCCTCGGGCCATTCTTTAAAACTACTCCATCTATAAATTGATAGTTATATCACAAACAATTAACAGTTATTTATGCAACAAAAATCGGAGCTAATACGCTATAATACATTTTAAAAGGAGGACGTTTCGTAAATTAGAAAACAACATTTACCACCGCCCACTGTGTGACGTTGTTGAACCAGGTAATCCGTGTGTCCACCACGACAAATGAGAAAAAAGAAAAAAAAAAACCACGACAAATGAGCCTCATTGACTTGTATGGGTGTTGTTTCCGTGGTGGCGACACGTAATTGTAACACATTACGTGCCACCACCACGCAAATCGGGGTTAAGGGGTCGTGTTCATTTCACGTATTTCTGTGAGATCAGGTTGCAATAGAAAACATACAAATTCACAAACCTAATGAAAGGCATAGTCGAGATTTAAAAAAAATTGATAACTAGTAATTTCCTACTATTAAATTCAGAAGAAAAAAAAAATTAATTATTGGACCTAAAACCTCTGCACACAATAACCTAGAATAATAACACTTGATGGCTACTTTAACCATTTTAATTTAAGTTTTCAATTCAGACAGTCAAAATCATTTTTTTTACAGTCACGGCCATTTTAATACAATGCACTTTAACAAATAAAAGTTATAATATTATTTATTTATTGCCCTTCTGTGGAGAAACTGAGATGGAATAAGATGTATAGTTCATGAAAAGGGTTTGTTTTAGGTTAAAAAATTAAATAGATCGTTCTCTGCCACTACATACTTATTTTTTAACTACAAATTCTTAATGTGTGTGAAACACTCAAAACTTCTTTCCAATTTTTTGTAATATGAAGATAAAGATACTTGACTTTATTCATGATTGAGAATGTCACAAATACTCTGTAGTTAATATAATTATATTTAGATAAGCCAGAATCTTAATATTTTAGTGGTATTGATAGCTTTGGGAATCTGCGATTGATCCTTTGAATCAATCCTTTATCTTATCATTGGAATGTATTTTCTGTATGTTAATTTCTATTATTATTATTATTATTATTTTGCCTGTGAACAGGACTTTTATTTTGGTGTAGCGACATGATGTCATAAGGCTGCGCTGCTCTCTTTTGTGTCTGTCATTTGGCTGAAGAAAGGTTTGTGTTTTTAATAATTTAAAGTGTTTAAATCAATACAACGCGTTCAGAAAATTATATTGAGAATTGTGAAATAAGTTAATTATTAATGAATGTAACATTTGTAATATATCTAATATAAAAATATATATTAATATATTTTATATAATGAACATAGCTTTTTGTGAGTAAAGCACATCCACACATGAGTAACAGAAAAGGTGTGTCTCATTTTGTTCCCTATATTGTAAAGTTGATCATAAACACCCTGTTTGGTCACTGGCAAGTACTGATAGAGAAACCGAGCTGAAACCAATTCAGATTCAATTTAATCAATTGCTTGTCAAAATGATTCACAGTTTGTAAGCATTTGAATCACAGCACGCTGACAACACAAACACGTGTATTCTACACGTGAAGACAACCTCTATAAATCAACAACCAATGTTTTCATGACAGTGAAATATACTCTACAAATCAATACAAACCACATGTAAATCATAAATGTCTAAATATTAATTGTCTGTATAATCGTGTTCTTTTATTAATTTGTAGTGCTAGTTTTGACTGTCTGATCAGGTCATTTAAGGCCATTAACTCTCACTCTCACTGATTCTCTTACCAGTGCGCTGACAACTGAACTGGGAAGCTGATTGAGATGCACCCAGATTTAGTTTGGATTTATTTTTCTTTCTGTTAATTATTCTCATCTTAAACAGGACATTGTCAAAACACACAGAAAAACTCCTGGTGAAGCGACTGAGATCCATGTGACACTATTATAAAGATGGCGTTTATTAAAGAGGAGAGTGAAGAAATGAAGATTGAAGAAACATTCCGAGTGAAACAAGAAGATACTGAGACACAAACAGGTTTGTTTAATTCTCAACGTCTTTCTTCAGTCATTCTGCGTCATACATCTCTTTATCTATATTTATAGATGTTACCAATAAAATTTGAAGAAGAAAAAAACAATAGCCAAAACAAAACAATGATTTTGTTTAACATCAAACCCAATAACTACTTCTGAATTAAAAACAATGAAAATGAATTAATTTATATTACTAAATCATGCAACGGTATCTAACAAATACATTTATTTTTCAAAATTCAAACCGTGAAATGTGATCAACTTTAAATTTGTTGTCTATAATTGATGTATTTATTTATTATTAATTTATTTTGTCATGCTCAAAATCACTTTATCAAATCAGGGTTTGTAAACATAACTTTTTTTCCAGAAGACAATTTTTCTAATATTGTATATGTGAATGGCAGACTTGAAATCGGTCTGTAATTAACCAATTTTACTGGGTCAAGACTGCGGGTCATAGCCCCGCATAGGTCTGTTTTCTTAATCCCGCTTGCTAAAGTCGTGCTATTAAATGACTTTTGGTTTTCGATTTAGGCTTCCAACAATTATAAACAAGACAATCTACATAAAATGATTATTATGCTGCTTCCGCATTCTGCCCAGTGCATAATTTTTTCCATCCAAATCAAGTAAAAAAAGTGAGTTTTGTAAAATGCAAGAACATTTTAAAGTTTTTTTTTGTCTGTTGCTAAACTGTGGGATGTTTTTTATATTAAACAGTGGTATTAAAAGCAGATTAGTTTTATCTCATAAATTACTCTGCCCCCAAGCCATCCTAGGTGTATATGACTTTTTTCTTTCAGCCAAACACAATCAGAGTTATATTAAAAATAAGGCTGTTGATTTAACGCATTAATTAGTTATGGAAAAAAAAATAACATGTTGAAATTATTAACGCATTTAACGCACTTGCCCCGCCCCAAACCTACTTAGGTCATCTTACATTTCATATAGTTGATTGATGAAGAATATGATGCAGGGGGGCAACAACTCACTGTGTGATGAAGCCTATAGAATGCAGTTAGAATTACCCTAAAATTCAAGATATGGGGCAAAAATGCCCGTTTTAGTCTCAGGGCATTTTTACACTATAGTTTCAAATATTAAGTGATTGATATAAACCTGACTGTGTTTATATGAATATTTAATGTTTATATTAAATATTATATGTTCATATTGAATGTTTATATTGAAACCTTTTTTGCGAATATTTGCTCTTTCTTTTTGTATTTTTATTTTTCATGTATTGTTATAAAAATCCCCCTTTAATTTTTGTTATTTTTTTCTGCTAGTAAATTGTTTAAGATGATATTTTGAATTACATTTGGGTTAGGAAATGATGGGTTTTTTTCTTCTTTGATTGTGTCTTATTTTGATTGGATGATTGGGTAATTGTCACAGGCCGGGGGTGTTGGTTGTCTGGCTCTGCGCCAGACAACCAACTACAACACCACCCTGAGGAGCTACACCGCGGGACAGAAGAGGCCAGACAACAGGAGATACAATTTAAACTTTTATTTATTAAAGGAATGTCTCTTTTAAAATCAAGCAGTCTCTTCCTGTGTCTCTCCAACACACATTGGCTCTGTATTTCCTATCCACAGGACTGGATTTCAGCAGAAGATTCCAACAGGAGATGAACTCTGTTCAGCGGCTCTGATGTGCTGGATGACAGAAGGAGGACAGACGAGGATGTCAACATGTACTCTGTATTTCGTACTCACGGGACTGGATGTCATGAGGAGATGGACTCAATTCAGCAGCTCTGATGTGCTTCAGCACAGACGGGGAACAGACGAGGATGTCAACATTAACTCTGTATTTCGTACTCACAGGACTGGATGACAGCAGGAGATGGACTCAATTCAGCAGCTCTGATGTGCTTTAGCACAGACGGGGAACAGACGAGGATGTCAACATTAACTCTGTATTTTGTACTCACAGGACTGGATGACAGCAGGAGATGGACTCAATTCAGCAGCTCTGATGTGCTTCAGCACAGACGGGGAACAGACGAGGATGTCAACATTAACTGTATTTTGTACTCACAGGACTGGATGACAGCAGGAGAGGGACTCAATTCAGCAGCTCTGATGTGCTCAAGGGTGTTTATCCACTCGGTCACCCGAACGATCTGCGGAGGTCCCACACTCGTGTGTACACTGCAAAACACTCAACTCCACACGTGAAAATATCAGCTCGGCACTGCAAATCATTCCAAACTTTACAATGAATAAGGCAGTATTCGGGCTCAGATGGACACCTTGATAAATGGAATCTTCATGCGCTGGCATAAAAAAGGAATCTATTGAACCATCATCTCCACGTCACTTATCTTCCCCAGCAAAACACCCCCACCTCGGGGTTCAATACGGCCGGATAACCACCTCCCAGGTGACAGACAGAGTACAAGAATCCTTAAGCAATATGGAGATATAATCGTTCCTCCATGAATGTAACATTCATGCCAAAGAAAGTTAGCTACTTAGCTGGAAGAATCCTGCTTCCTCATGCCTCAGTCCTTCCCTTGCGTCTTTACTGCGTCTCCCGCTGTTTCTTCCTCCTTCCCTCCCATCTCTCCAATGTTAGCGTCTTTTATGCTTCTCGCGCCCCGATCATCATTTGGGATTTTCCCCTCACACGTGCCGGTGATTTCGCTCGATCAGCTCTCACTGCACTTCCGCCCTGTTCGTGAGCCCGGAACCGGCCCCGTGTTGCACCGGAAGTGTCCCTCCAAAGCAAAAACTCCCATGCAAAAAAGGTTCCGGCCCTGGTCACCCCGTGACATCCTCCCCCACCAATGAGTTCTAGTCCCTAGAACTCCTGACCGGAGGTCCACTCACCGTATCTCACCGGTGGTTGCCCCCAGTTGTCTCGCTGCGAGCATCCTGTTGCTACAGATTCCAGTCCCTCTGGGACCACTGCCCAACCCACCACCGGTGGTTCCAAGATCCTAATGGCTGTTGGAACCTCCCCCATAGGCCTGGAATAATTAGGGCAGGGCCGAAGCAGATTCCGGTGCAACACCCGTTCTGGGCCCGACCTCCCTTCAAGGCGAATGGTATACACAGGTAAGTCAGGGTCTCTCTGTCATTCCACCAAGTAAGGCATAACCTCCCACCGATCGCTCAACTTGCCTTTTCCTTGACGCTGACTATCTCGAACCAGTACCCGCTCTCCGGGCAGCAAAGGGGCTTCCTGGGCTGTTCGGTTGTACAATCATTTGTTTTTCTCTGCAGCTCCGTTTATTCGATCCATGACCCTCCCATAGGTGAAATGGAGCTGTTGGTGGTGCCGATTCACCCATTCGGTGGTGCTCGGGGCCGAAGCAGTCCCCCAGAGTAGGCAGACGGGTAAACATATGTCTCCCAAACATCAGAAAGGACGGCGCAAAGCCTGTGGTACTATGTATGCTGTTGTTGTATGCTTGCACCAAAGAGGGGAGGCAATCCACCCACGAACTCTGCTGGTCCGCATCAAGAGTCCACAATAGGTTTAGCAAGGTCTGATTAAACATTCCCTTGGGGGTGGTATAGGGTAGTATGGGTTTTACGGCACCCGTAGAGCTGGCACAGTTCTGCGATAACACTTGACTCAAAGTTTGGACCTTGGTCGAAATGTAGGATCTCTGGGCATCCGAAAGGCTGAAACACAGTCTTCCAGAGGGCCGTCTGGTCGAGAGTGGGAACAGCCCAAGAATA
The DNA here is from genome assembly GCA_023566225.1 of Romanogobio albipinnatus. Lineage (NCBI taxonomy): Eukaryota > Metazoa > Chordata > Actinopteri > Cypriniformes > Gobionidae > Romanogobio > Romanogobio albipinnatus. The sequence continues at coordinate 25,162,124 of CM042245.1, read as the reverse complement.
CTTGGTAAACAAGTCTGTTGCCACTAAGATGTTCTGAAAGCGGTCCGCTGGTCGACCCAATGTCAGGAAGTCCACTCCCACGATATGTAGAGGGGCCCGTGGCCGCATCGGGACTAATGGAGCTCTCACCTCCTTCCGGGTCTTAAAAAGCAAACAACGGGGGCAATCTTGAATAAAGGCTCCAACCGTTGCCTCCATCCTGGGCCAAAAGAAGTGCCTCCTCAACAAGGACAATATCCTCTATTGGCCTTGATGTCGCATCTGGGTATGGTAAGCATGCAAAAATGGCTGGACCTGGTCTTCGGGCACCAACACCTGGTATACCAACTCTCGGGTTGCCGGATTCTGAACAGAACAGCAAATCACTCCTTCTATTAAACAGAGCGTCTCCCAATGCCCACGGAGTAGCCTCGCCGTCTGTGTCTGTCTTTCTGTGGTTTGTGGCAAAGAGCCTTTCCCCAAGCAGGACCAGATCACCACAAGGTCTCTATTTCTCCCCTGCAGCTCCCTCCAACGCTTCGGGTCCCATCCCCAACTATCGGGGACGTCGATGGTACTTGATCCTGGGGCCTCCACTACCCCCACCAGGAGTTCCTCCTCGACCTCCGTGGTAGGAGTCACCCCCGGGTCTATCACCGGGAGCCTGGAGAGTACGTCCGCATTCATATGTTCCCGACCAGGTCGGTACTGCAGCTGATAGTCATAATTTGCCAACTGGGCCAGCCAACGCTGTTTGACGGCCCCCAGTTTAGCCATGTGTAAGTGGACCTGGGGGTTGTTATCCGTCACTACCAGCACCTTGGCCCCCCACAGATAATCCTTGAACTTTTCGCTCATCGCCCACTTCATCGCCAGGAGTTCAATCTTAAAAAGAGCTGTAGTTTGAATCATTCCGCTCCACTGGATGGACACTTCGACTTGCATATGCGATCACTCTTTCCACTCCCTGCTGGCGCTGTGCTAGTACTGCTCCCAGCCCTAAATTGCTTGCATCGGTATAAAGGATAAATGGCTGAGAGAAGTCAGCATAGGGAGAATCGGGGCCTGTAACAACTCTTGCTGGAGATTCCGGAACGCTACCTCACATGCTGAACTCCAAGTCACCGTGGGAGACCACTAATAGAGACCCCGTGGGCGTGCAGTGCCCACAAGCAATTGGTTTAGGGGCTTGGCAAATTTTGAAAAGTTTTTAATAAAGCGTCGGTAGTACCCCACAAAGCCGAGGAAGGATCGCACCTGTCGAACAGTTTTAGGGGGCTCCCACCCTTGCACAGCCGACACCTTTTCTGGATCTGGGGAGACTCCTGCAGCACTGACGCAATAGCCCAGGAATTTCACTTCCCTCCGGAACAGCACTTTTCCAGCCGTAACTTCAGCCCGTACCTTTCCATAGCTTGGAACACTTGTTCAAGGTGGTGTAAATGAGCTGCAAAGTCCAGGGAGAAGACAAAAACGTCATCCAAGTATACCAGCGTGGAGTCAACCAGTTGTCCTCCCAGGCACTGCTCCACTCTTCTTCTGCACTAAGACAATAGGGGCTGCCCAGGGACTACTGCTCTCACGGACAATGCCTCCCTCCAGTATCCCCCTCAACAGGGCACAAACCTTTGAATAAAGTGTCGGTGGTACTGGACAATACCGCTCCCGACTTGGGGCTGCATCCCCCGTGGGGATCTGGTGTCTCACAATGCTAGTACAGCCGTAATCCTCTTCATGGGTGGAAAACACATGCCGCCACTTGCTCAAAAGGCCCTGGAGCTGACGCCGCTGGTCCTCCTCTAGTCCTTCTCCCCATAGGGACTCCCTTGCCAGATGGTCCGGCATCCTGCCTTCAACTGGGTCTGTTCGCTGATCCTCTTGCGCAATAGCCACTTCAACCACTGCAGCATCCACTCGGCTGAAACACACATCTCTGCTTTCTCGGGCAAAAAAAGAAAGGGCATACCTGCAGGCCACCCGGCCGACATCTTCCCGGTCCCACTGTGCTCTGGCAGTATGGCATTCCCACTCTCGCTCCTTTATGGAAGGTGGTCTTAGGGTGGGCAGACTCCGGAACAGCTCTTACCAACATTCTCAGATAACATTCATGCCCAAAAGGGCTCGGTGGGCCTCCAGAAACTGGTCTCGGACGATGACAACGCCCTTTTGCTGGACACCGACCCCCTGGATATGAAAGTCTGCTACTACGTAGCTGATGTAGGGGATATCGAGCCCGTTCGCCCCCCGAAGAGTGAGCCAGGGCGCTTCGGTCTCCTGGCCTCGGCATCCATCAAAGAGTTCCTTGGACAGGCTTTCCAAGAACAAAGTGACTTGGGAGCCAGTACTGACCAAGCATTGGAGCCTCTTACCATTGACTTGGATTTCGACTGTAGGACAACACCCGACCAGTTGGTCTCTGGGAGCAGGCAAGGAGGTGGTGTCAACCGAAGGGGTCCCAACCACTTGACCGTAAATCTAGCCGGTAAATCTAAAAACCCCCTTGCGAACCACGCCGTGGGCCACACTGATGACTCATGTGTCCTGACTCCCCGCAATGGTTACAGATTGGCCGCCCCTGATTGTCCCACTGGAATCTGGCCTGACCCGGCCGCCCAGGGCGGTGCCCCATCTCCCAACTCCGCTCTCGGGGCAGAGGCACTGCACCAGACTGGCCCCGGTGGAGTTCATCCAAAAGGGTTTTAGAGAGCTCAGCCATCTGCTCTTTGACGTCTTTCATGAGCTCTGCACGTAGCTCCTGCTTCCAGTCGACTGGTACTGAAGCCGCGGGGGTACAGGTTCCACTGGTGGCCATGCAAGCGGGTGGGTCGGTGGTCTCAGTATGGTCGACCTCCTGGGGCAAGGCCTCTCGTCGGAGAGCCTCGAAGGACAGCGTGGGGTCATGGCGGAGTTGTAAACGTAGGTTCTTGCGGATTGGTCCATCGCGGAGCCCCAAGAGGAATTCATCCTTGCCGGAAGTTAAAAAAACTGGGCCCGGAGAGCAGCCACCGGGGTGACATCAAACATACAATTCAGTAAGGAAGTCGAAGACGGCCTTTGCATTGACTCGTGCAGCCCTGGGAGCGGCTTGGACCTCCCTCTTGGCTTCCCCTCAAGGGACCCCAGCACAAATTGCAACTTCTGCTGTTCACTCAGCCCTTGCAAGCCGGCCAAGTATTCAGTCTGGGTCTTCTACTCGTGTAGACTCAGCTCTGATCCGGGCCCTCCGAACCTTTGCACCCAAGGTGCTCCCATAAAGACCGGCATAACTTGGGGTCTAGCCGCTGGTGCCTCTTCGTCCGCCATCTCCCAGAATACGGGTGCTCAACTCAAGGTGGAACCCTGCCGACTATGCCAAATGTCACAGGCCCGAACTACCACACCACCATGAGGAGCTACCCCGCGGGACAGAAGAGGCCAGACAACAGGAGATACAATTAAACTTTTATTTATTAAAGGAATGTCTCTTTTAAAATCAAGCAGTCTCTTCCTGTGTCTCTCCAACTCACATTGGCTCTGTATTTCCTATCCACAGGACTGGATTTCAGCAGAAGATTCCAACAGGAGATGAACTCCGTTCAGCGGCTCTGATGTGCTGGATGACAGCAGGAGATGGACTCAATTCAGCAGCTCTGATGTGCTTCAGCACAGACGGAGAACAGACGAGGATGTCAACATTAACTCTGTATTTCGTACTCACAGGACTGGATGACAGCAGGAGATGGACTCAATTCAGCAGCTCTGATGTGCTTCAGCACAGACGGGGAACAGACGAGGATGTCAACATTAACTCTGTACTTTGTACTCACAGGACTGGATGTCATGAGGAGATGGACTCAATTCAGCAGCTCTAATGTGCTTCAGCACAGACGGGGAACAGACGAGGATGTCAACATTAACTCTTTACATTTACATTTAGTCATTTAGCAGACGCTTTTATCCAAAGCGACTTACAAGTGAGAGCAATAGAAGCAACTAGAACAGTCAAAGGCTACAGTATGCAAGTGCTGTAACAAGTCTCAGTTAATCTAACACAGAACACACAGGACAGAATTTTTTATTTTTTAAATAAATAAATTAGACAGGCAGAAAATGAATTGAATGTTAAGTGCTATTCTTGATTGGTCAGGTGCTGCTGGAAGAGATGTGTCTTTAGCTGTTTTTTGAAAATGGCTACAGACTCGGCTGCTCGAATTGAGATAGGCAGGTCATTCCACCAGGTGGGGGCGGTCCAGGAAAAGGTCCGTGAGAGTGATTTCACGCCACTTAGGTATGGCACCACAAGGCGTCGTTCACTGGCAGAACGTAAGCTCCTGGAAGGTGTGTAAGTCTGAACAAGCGAGTTTAGGTATATTGGTGCAGAGCCAGTGGTTGCTTTGAAGGCGAGCACCAGTGTCTTGAATTTGATGCGAGCGGCTATTGGCAGCCAGTGCAGACTGATGAAGAGCGGCGTGACGTGCGCTCTCTTCGGCTCGTTAAAGATCACCCTCGCCGCTGCGTTCTGGATCAGTTGCAGGGGTTTGATAGTGCATGCCGGAAGGCCCGCTAGAAGAGCATTACAGTAGTCCAGTCTGGAGAGAACAAGAGCTTGGACCAGGAGTTGAGTGGCCTGCTCTGTTTGGAAGGGTCTAATCTTCCTAATGTTGTATAATGCAAATCTGCAGAACCGGGTTGTTGCAGTAATGTGGTCAGTGAATTTTAGCTGATCATCAATCACAACTCCAAGGTTCCTGGCTGTCCTGGACGGAGTTATAGTTGATGATCCTAGCTGAATTGAGAGATTGTGGTGAAATGCTGGTTTGGCTGAGACCACAAGCAGTTCTGTCTTTGCAAGGTTGAGTTGCAGGTGATGCTCCTTCATCCAGGCAGAAATGTCAGTTAGGCAGGCAGCGATACGAACACCAACCGTGGGATCATCTGGTTGAAATGAGAAGTAGAGTTGAGTGTCGGCATAGCAGTGATAGGAAAAGCCATGTTTCTGGATGACAGATCCCAGTGATGGCATGTAGATGGAGAAGAGAAGTGGTCCAAGCACTGAGCCCTGGGGTACTCCAATGGCTAGATGATGTGACTTAGACACTTTACCTCTCCATGACACCCTGAAGGACCTACCTGAGAGGTAAGACTTAAGCCACTGGAGAGCAGTTCCTGAGATGCCCATCTTCATGAGAGTTGACAGGAGGATCTGGTGGTTAACTGTGTCAAAAGCAGCAGACAAATCCAGTAAGATAAGTACTGCGGATTTGGAAGCCGCTCTTGCCTGTCTCAGTGCTTCAGTAACCGAGAGCAGGGCAGTCTCAGTTGAGTGGCCGCTTTTGAAGCCGGATTGGTTGATATCCAGGAGGTTGTTCTGTTCAAGAAACGTAGAGAGCTGGTTAAAAACAACTCGCTCAAGTGTCTTTGCAATGAAGGGATACCGGTCTGTAGTTTTCTAAGAGTGCTGGGTTCATAGAGGGTTTCTTAAGCAGTGGGGTTACCCGAGCCTGCTTAAATGCTGTGGGGAAGGTCCCGGTGTGAAGAGAGGTGTTGACAATGTGAGTGAGTGCAGGAGTAACAGAAGGGTCAAGCGGACAGGTAGTGGGGTGGTTGGAAAGGATGAATTTGGAGACTTCAGCTTCAGAGAGCAGAGAGAAGGAGGAGAGCGTATGTGTGATGGTTGTTGAGATGTGCGTGTCGGTTTGTGGTGTGGAGAATTGGCTGCTGATGGAGAAGGTTTTGTTTGTGAAAAATGATGCAAAGTCGTCAGCTGTAAGAGTTGATGAAGGAGGGGGGGGGGGGGGAGGACAAAGGAGCGAAGAGAACGTTCTGAAAAGTGCACGAGAGTCAGAGCAGTTGTTGATTTTGTTGTGGTAGTATGTAGTTTTAGCAGTGGAGACATTAGCAGAGAAGGAAGCGAGGAGAGACTGATACAGGGTCAGGTCAGTAGTGTTTTTAGTTTTGCGCCACTTCCTCTCTGCCGCCCGGAGCCCAGAGCGATGTTCGCGGAGAACATCAGACAGCCAGGGGGCAGTGGGGGTGGTGCGGGCTGGCCTGGATGAAACGGGACAGAAGTTGTCTAAGAAAGATGTTAGAGTGGAGCAAAGAGTGTCAGTAGCGCTGTTAGTGTCCAGTGCTGAGAACTGAGCAGGTGGAGGGAGTGAGGAGGAAACCATAGTGGATAGACGAGAGGGAGAGAGCGAGCGTAGATTATGCCGAAAGGTGATCTGCAGAGGAGTGTGTGTTGTGTCAGGAGTCAGTAGGAGGTTAAGAGTGACGAGAAAGTGATCAGGTGTGCAATGGAGTAACTAAAGTGTTGTCTGTGGAGCAGTAGCGTGTGTAGATAAGGTCCAAATGGTTACCTGATTTGTGAGTAGCTGTAGTAGATACTCGCTTAAGGTCGAATGAGGTCAGAAGAGTGGTGAAGTCTGCAGCCTGTGGTTTGTCAAGGTGAATGTTGAAGTCACCAAGCAGTACCAGAGGAGTGCCATCCTCTGGGAAGTGAGAGAGTAAAATATCCAATTCCTCCAAGAAGTTACCCAGTTTACCTGGAGGGCGATAAATAACTACAACATGGATTTTAGCAGGGTGAGTGATAGTGATTGAGTGTGATTCAAATGAGCAGTTGCCAGATAGAGAAGGAATGGGCATACATTTCCAATCATTTGAGATGAGCAGACCAGTACTTCCGCCCCTCCCAATCGGGTGAGGGGTGTGTGAAAAAGAGAAATTATTTGAGAGAGCTGCAGGAGTGGCAGTGTCTTCTGGTTTGATCCAGGTTTCAGTTAGAGCCATGAGACTGAGATGTGAATGAGTGGAAATCGATGAAATAAAGTCTGCTTTGTTTACAGCAGACTGGCAATTCCAGAGACCAATTGGAATGGACATTAGTGTAGCAGAGGAAATAGGTACAGTATGCAGATTATTAGGATTACGGCATCTAGAATGTCCTGAGCGTGATTTACGGGTGTATGTGGTAATAGTAGAGATTTGGAAGCACATTGTGAATACGGGTCAGAGAAATAAACAGATGAAAACAAGCAAAACACAAAAGTGGACAAAGTAGAAGGAAAGCTATACTTAAGTGCGTTGTCGGTGTCCTTGCTCGAGTGGAGTCGCACAGAGTAGAGTCGAATGGTCTTTACACTCTTCGGTCTTCACACGAGGGCTGCCGCGGACTACCACTCAGTTTATACTCAAACTAAGTGTCGTTAGTGAATACAGCTGGCTACTCCCAGTGAAACGCGTTAGCTCGCACGTGGTCAGCGTGTTAACAAACGAGACTACAAACAAACAGCCAACTACACCACATAGACAACGTTCTAAATAACAGCTGAACTACAGATCAAATGAGGAAAATGAATACAGTACTCACACACTAGTTGTTCTCCCTGATGTTCGCTCGCTTCTCTCTAACTCTAACTGTATTTCGTACTCACAAGACTGGTTTTCAATAGGAGATGGACTCAATTCAGCAGCTCTGATGTGCTTCAGCACAGACGGGGAACAGACGAGGATGTCAACATTAACTGTACTTTGTACTCACAGGACTGGATGACAGCAGGAGATGGACTCAATTCAGCAGCTCTAATCTGCTTCAGCACAGACGGGGAACAGACGAGGATGTCAACATTAACTCTGTATTTCGTACTCACAGGACTGGATGACAGCAGGAGAGGGACTCAATTCAGCAGCTCTGATGTGCTTTAGGGTGTTTATCCACTCGGTCGCCCGAACAATCTGCAGAGGTCCCACACTCGTGTGTACACTGCAAAACACTCAACTCCACACGTGAAAATATCAACTCGGCACTGCAAATCATTCCAAACTTTACAATGAATAAGGCAGTATTCGGGCTCAGATGGACACCTTGATAAATGGAATCTTCATGCGTTGGTATAAAACAGGAATCTATTGCACCATCATCTCCACGTCACTTATCTTCCCCAGCAAAACTCCCCCACCTCGGGGTTCAATACGGTCAGATAACCACCTCCCAGGTGACAGACAGAGTACAAGAATCCTTAGGCAACATGGAGATATAATCGTTCCTCATATAACATTCATGCCAAAGAAAATTAGCTACTTAGCTGGAAGAATCCTGCTTCCTCAGTCCTCAGTCCTTCCCTTGCGTCTCCCGCTGTTTCTTCCTCCTTCCCTCCCCTCTCCAATGTTAGCGTCTTTTATGCTTCTTGCGCCCGACAATCATTTGGGATTTTCCCCTCATACGTGCCGGTAATTTCGTTCGATCAGCTCTTGCTGCACTTCCGCCCTGTTCGTGAGCCCGGAACCGGCCCTGTGTTGCACCGGAAGTGTCCCTCCATAGCAATAAAGTGCAAAAAAGGTTCTGGCCCTGGTCACCCCGTGACATAATCAGCTCATTAATGAGGTCAGGTGTGATGGTTCACACAGATATAAATGATACCTGTTTGTGCTTGTTGTTTGCCTGACGAAGACCCTTTTGGGTTGAAACGTTGCATGTTTTAATAACTCTTTGGGAGCAGTATTAACAGTGTGCAGATTTTTGTTTACTTTGATATATGAATATTTGCCAAGACCAGCATTCTGACTTTATTTTGTGTATATTTCACTGTTTAAGTGCAATAAGCAGAGGAAAATAACTCAAATTGAACACTTTGGGTGTGAGCACAAAATCTGCGGGAATGAGTAAAATTATGAGTAACATGCACAATCCCATGCAAAATTCAAGCCCTGTAACACCAACAATATTCATCCAGAGCAAAAGAAACAAGTGAATGAGGGGAGGCAGGTTTGTGTGTCAACTTGCTTTCCGAGCACAGCTGGTGTCGTGTATTTATTCTGCGGAAAATTTGTATTGGAAGCATTTCAGATATTATATCGACATGATTTAGTATCGACATGAATCGAAAAATCTATATTTTTGACAACACTACATTGCACTTAGTTTATTATTTCAGATGCCTTTTTAAAAGGCAAAATTATATATTATATTATATGCAGGGTTCGTACAGGCATGACAAAAACTGGAAAGTAATTGAATTTTAAAGTAGCAATTTCCAGGCCTGGACAATTTTTGGAAAAATAAATAAACCAGAAAGTTTTGGAAAAGTCATGGAAATTTGTTTTAAAATGTATGTAATAGAATATATGTTTAAGTGATAATATTGGTTAAACAAACTTTGAAACTTCGTAAACATACTTCATTCCTTCGATCCACCCGACTGCTGCATTCCGTCAGATTTCCTGTTGCAGCATTGAGATCCAATGAGATGAATGGTAAATACTAGGAGGCAAAGCTGTTTTAAAATCTTCTTAGTTACCCAATTTTGTATTCCAAAAGTTTGTCTCTGACACTGCCACCTAGTAAAGTTACTGTCAGTGTCACTGGACATTTTTATTGACTTATTTATCATTGTTGCCTCCCATTGATGTGTATTAATCCATTGCTAGGGTCAGACCGTATTTTATGTAACCGTTTTACTGGTGTGTCAGCGTTTATTTTGTATTAAACCATATAGATTTATGTTAATTAGTTAAGATTACATTTGAACATGGATTTTATACACATATACACAGACTTTCATGGAAGGTTAGGTCCTGAATATTTTCTTAAAAATCATGGAAAAGTCATGGAAATGTATTGGTAGAAATGTGTGCGAATCCTGAATATGTGATGCGATCTGGGAAAACCTGTGGGATGTTGCGCTGGGACGTTTTCAGGAAGGTCAAAAAATAGGTTGAATGTAAATTTTTTTGTCAAAATTGGGTTTTCATTAAATGATTATTCTATAACATCTTGTCTATCATTTAAAAAAAAAAAATATCTTGCCAAAATGTACTTATTTGGTGCAGAAAAATAGTGATTCATAGCGGCAAGCTGAAAAGACTGTCTTTTTCTAATGTTTTAAAACACACCGGCAGAGGTGCAAAACAATCGCCCATAGCTTTCACTCTCTTAACACTACAAAGACAGTTCACCCATCAAAATAAACCCAGTACATGTAGAATAAAGGTATATCAAGGCACATTTCCCGCCAGTCCTGTGTAAACTACAGCACGCAAAGTTTATTTTTTAATACAACATTATCATATCGTGAGATGGCTGAGCACAAGTAACTGCTCGCTTAAATGATCTCGCTTGCCTCAATCTGCTCAATCCTGGTGATGTCAGTGCCCTAAACGATCATATAATGGATTATTTCACATCCAGAGATGAAGGATCGGATGATGAGTTACTGAAGAGGAGTTAGTTTAGCTATGCTGCAGGTGCACTGTGCTTGCTATTCTAAATGTTATAAATAAATATTCTCACAAGTTCAGAGAATGCCCATGATAAACAATGGAAAACTATTTATTAAGTTGCTGTCCTCTTCAGGGTAACGTTAGCTAGTCCCCTTGTGTAGTGATGCAGCTTATAAATTCTAGTTTTCATATTCAGTTCAGACCCTTATTTTGAAATAGCGATGAACATGGGGGAAAAAAATGAAAGATTGGTAGAAAACTGCCTATACTTCTTCTGAATAGGATGTCTACTTCATAAAATGTATGGGTCAGATCACTCAAACCATATAGAAATGGAGGCACCCTTATATGGTCAGTAATGGAGCTTGGATGTCATCTAGAGAAAAAGTTTGGTAATGCGCCCAAACAAAATCTTCTGAAAGCTCTTTATATATATAATATATATATATCTCAACCTAAAATTTGGAATGCAACTTCTTCATATTTTCTTGTAGTTTTAGAGTAAAACATGTTTTGTAAAATGTATTATGCATTATTCTAAAATATAAACAATTATTTTTGTACATTTTACATTTTCATAAACATCTTTATTCATTAATCATTATTTCACGTCTACAATAATCTCCCAAATGCCATCTTTAAAATAAGACCAACCTTAGGTCTATATTCCAAACCATTCTTGAATTACAGCCATTTAAGTTTGTCATTGTTCATGACAATGCGGGGAAAAAAAGGGGGTGACAGTTATTTAAACCTGTTTTTCCTCAAAATTCCGTTCCTAAAAATCATAGTGATCATCCGACTTCAGATAACCATAACTTTTGTTTCAGACAAGCTATGAAAGAAATACAAATATATTTGGAAAGGGTTTGGTATTTAAGAAACCTGTAAGAGGTAAAATATAGTTTTCGTGATCACATATATTTAAAATTCAACCCGCAAAGTGGCTAGTATGAGTGAATGCATTACATGCCACTGTCTGGTATATACCGTTGTCTCAAAAAATCTATCATTGTACATCATATGATTTATTTTAGACAAATTTCTCTGACATCAAATGTTTTGAAATAATTATTCAACTTTATAGAGTATACGAGTAAGTTAATGGATCCGCTACATCTCATGAAAGTGATTTTTTGTTAGGCTTTGTTGTGATATATTTTTTTTTTTTTTCGCCATTGGGATATAAGATTTAGCATATATGTTGTTGGATTTGATGTCTTGCATGTCTAAAAAGTTGTCATGTCTTTGTACCATTCGACTGGTATTAACTTGTTTTTGTATCTTTTCACACTAGACCTGATGGTGCTAAAAGAGGAGAGTCAAGAACTGAATGAAAAAAGAATGAGAAAGAAAGATCGGTATGAGAAATGCCATGATTTTATGACTGGGGAGAAATCTTTTAGTTACTCACCAACTCATAAAACAGAAACTAGAAACCTCCAGATGAGAGTTGACACTGGAGAGAGCCCTTTGACCTGCCAACAGTGTGGAAAGAGTTTCAGTCGAAAAGAAAGCCTTAAAGTCCACTTGAAAATCCACGATGGAGAGAAACTGTTCATATGTCCTCAGTGTGGAAAGAGATTTACACAGAAAAAAACCCTTAAAGTCCATATGAGAGTTCACACTGGAGAGAAACCTTTCAACTGCAAACAGTGTGGGAAGAGCTTCACAGTAAAAGGAACTCTTAAGACTCACATGAGAGTTCACACTGGAGAGAAGCCGTTTGTTTGTGAGCAGTGTGGAAAGAGTTTCAGATATAAAGAAAGCCTTAATCATCACATGAGGATTCATTCAGGGGAGAACTGTTTTGTATGTCATCAGTGCGAAAGGAGTTTCACAGACAGGAACCATCTTAATAATCATGCAAAAGTTCACATCGTTGAGAAGCATTACATGTGTCATCAGTGTGGAAAGAGTTTCAAACACAGAACAACCCTTGAGAATCACATGAGAATTCACAATAGAGAGAAGCCTCAAATATGTCATCAGTGTGGAAAGAGTTTCGAACACAGAGCACACCTTGAGAATCACATAAGAAGTCACACTGGAGAGAAGCCTTTCATCTGCCCTCAGTGTGGAAAGAGTTGCACAACAAAAGGAAACCTTAAGATTCACATGAGAGTTCACACTGGAGAGAAGCCTTATAAGTGTCTTCAGTGTGAGAAAAATTTCACATATCACACAGACCTGAAACGGCATTTGCAAACTCATTCTGAAAAGAAATTGGCACTTTCCTCAGTGTGACGAGAGGTTTGGGAAAACAATCATCTGTGCATTCCCTTTAGAGAAAGACAATTTAGTTGTGATCAGTCCAATAGAGACATTGCACTTGCTCATGCACATGAAGTCATGTAAATGTGAGACAGTGTTTGTGTTCTTTGTTAAAGAGCATGGCGATAGAAAATGTGTATCTGTTGGAAATAAAGGCTACCTCCTCTGCAGCTGAATGTGCGTTTCATCTGATTGTCCACCTTCATGACCATTTATTTTATTTTTTATTTATATTCTTCATCTTCTTTTATTTTACCTTAGGGCTTTTTATTTTCTTTTGTGCACATTTACTCCAGTGGCCACACCTGACCTTGCTCTTTGCTATAGTTTCAAATATTAAGTGATTGATGTAGATGCCCTTTAATTTCAGATTGTGTAGCGGCGTTGCTCCATGTCATGTGTGTTAGTCGGCTTTATTGGAATGTATTTGTGGGGTGTTTTGAATGTGCTGTAAAACTGGGACATCTCTGGGTACAGCTCCAGGTGTGGACAAAAACCAGGACTGTCCCTGGGAAACAGTGACATCTGATCATTCTACTCCACATACTCATCTACACTGTTAGCAATTTCTGTAAATTTCACAGTATTTAACTGTAAAATGAACTGTATTTTACTGTAGAACAGTTATACAGTATGTTACTGTATTTTAAAGTTGCATTCTGGGAAATATCCATTAAAATACAGTATTTTTAATTTACTGTAAATCGAAATACAGTAGTAAAAAATGAGCGCGAAACTTGACCAATCACAGAAAGGCTTTTATTTCCCTCTTGGAGAAAGAAGTAAACGACACAGATGCAAGAACAAGTCAACTGCAAAGGTGTGTGCAAATATTCCTGCTCTTTCTTGGCATATTCAATTTTTTTGGTTTAAGTAAAAAAAATAACAACCACTTAACGACGCAGTCACCTCACACTATATCCATACTGTGTATGTATGACTAGTTAGAGCTTCGAGAGATTTGTGGCAACTAATATTAATATAATATTAAAAATACTAATATTTTTTTCTTTTCTTTCCTTTTTCTGGACATTTCCCCATCAATATATGGACATAAACGGGTCTCTGTCTTGGGTTTGATCACATTATGAGCAGGTGAGTGTTCATGTGAACTGTTGGCCGAAAAAAACAAGCTTTTGTGGGTTTTGTTGAAGTCAGTCATTTTTCGCTACACAATTGTCTGCCATTAACATATTACCCATTATAAATGTTCAGCATGCATTTATTACTTGAGTAAAACACACAATGTTCCTATGCAAGCACTGTGGCATCTCTGTGGAGACAGTATTTGCCTTTATTAATCATGACAATAACACGGCGAACTTCAGATTTGCGTGTGCAGTTCCTGAATGCCGTGCACTTTCCAACACCTCTCCGTACTTAAGTCACACATGTACTGCAAACACAGAAAGACCGCAAAAAGGACGAACAGATCGGAACAACTCGATCTGAATTCTAGATGCAGCGTTGATGGCTGTACATTCGTGTCGACCGAATTTTCCAGTCTTTGTGAACATCTAAGATGGCACATTTGAGATGGTAAAAAAATCGAATGTCCGATTGCTGGCTGTAAAAGTATTTTAGAGTGAAGTCGTCATTTTCAGCGCACCTCAGTAGAAATCATAAATGTGATTTTGAGAAATCTGTATGTGCTGATATCACTGAAATGTCTGCTGCTGTGCCAGATGTAAATACCGAAGGCTTTGATGATGTGGAATTTCAAGACAGTGGTCCAGCCATTCAGCTTCACAAAGACAAATTTCTGATATATTTGGCTTTATTTTATTTGAGGATGCAGTTAAAAATTATTCTGCCAGCTACAACAGTTCAGACTATAATTGATGAGTTCATGGAGGTGCATACAAATAGCATGACACATATTTTGTTCAAAGTTATGGAAGAATTGACAAAGCTATGTAACAATCCCCTACACAGCTATAGGGAGTTTACACTAATTATTGGGAACCCTCGTTCCTTTTAGATAAATCAAAAATATGGAGGGATATAAAACACAAGACAACCCAAGCCGTATAGCCAAAAACACCAGTGTATTTACAAGACAACATATAATATCCAGCATAACATTTGCAACATTGTGAATGTGTGTGTGTGATAAGTTGCATATGTCTCTATGTCCAGCGTGTACTATGTACAGAGTCAGATCGCTCTCACCGGCAATGATGACAAATCCGTGAGCAGTATCTGTGTGTTGTCTAGCTGATTAAAGTCCTCCGGTATGAGTAATCTACAGTCCCATGAAACGGGTATACTCCACAGAAGATCGGCTGTAAAAGCTCCTAACAGTTGGGGTAACATTTTCAGTATTCACATTTGTCTCTTCCTCCATATTTAAAAACTTCTACAATACAAAAACAAAAATCAAAAAGAAACTGAACGGTCCCCGTACGGGCCACCAATATGTTATTGACATTGATAAAATACATGCTAATAAATCTGGAGAGTCATGCAATGCAGATTTTACGGCAGGCCAGTTTGTCACCAGACGCAATCCAACTGGGGAAATAACTTCCATGCTTAGCTCATTGTATATTTCTGATGATGATAGCTGTGAAGTGAATGTAAACATTGTACAAAGAATGCAAACAGAGATTGATGGGCTGAAAGGTGATTTATTGGCTCTTAGTTCAAAAGTTACGTCAGTCGAACACGATTATAAGAACTCGGCTGATAGTTCACTTAATAGGGAAACTAGTTTCAGGGAGGCAGTGGACAATGGCTTAGCAGAGTTAGAGGATTATTTCCGTCGCTCACTGGAAAAGTTGGAGAGTGCAGTGGCTGATTGTTTCCTGAGAAGAGATGAAAAATGGGAAAATAAGTTGAAAAAATTACGTTTCACCAGTACCCCTTCTCTAGATTACAGCCATATACCCCTATTTCCGCCAGGTCAACCATTCATGATCATATAACTCCTATACAAGCTACTAGGGTTAAATTCCCTCCATCTAAGACTGTCAATGCTACTTATGATGTGTCTCATGTATCTCCTGCCCTTACTGATGTGCTTATCCCTCCGGTGGTTCCAAGTTCGAGTTTCCCACCTTTGGTGAAACCTGCGAGACCTCGGATGTGCTCAACTTCATCGAACAGTGCGAAAACTTTCTGGATATCAGGCCACTTCCCAGTGTGGAGCTTGTGGGCACCCTGAGCACGGTTCTGAGAGGACCTGCTCTGAGCTGGTGGAAGGCAGAGAAGAGCAAGGTAACAGATTGGCAATCTTTCAAAGAGGCTTTTATGTGTGCGTTTCTTCCAGATGATTACCGAGCAGTTTGCCTGAAGTGGAAGCCAGATATCACAGAAGAAGAGATGGTGAGCTGCATTCTTAACAACATTAACCCCAGAGTCGCGGGCTGTCTAAGAGGGACGGTGAGGACTGTGGAACAACTGGTTAAGGTGGGCTCTATGGTGGAGAAGGACTGTATGGGGGCGAAGGATTACTGGCAGAAAGTGGACAGTCAGAATGGTAAAGAAAAGACCAATAAAAAACCACCTGAACGTCAATTTTCCAAAAACTTGGCAGGACTCTCTATAGCACAACCCCACTCCCTAAATTCTCTTCTCTTGGTGCCTGTAGTAGTAAAAGGTAAAGAGGTGAAGGCAGTGGTGGATACAGGGAGTACCTTCACACTGATGCAGGAAAAACTTTGGAGACAGCTAGGAGGTGAGGCTTCATCTGACACCCCAGGTTCCCCTCAGCGCTTCATCATGGCCGATGGAAAGGTGCACCAAGCTATGAACCAGAAAACCATCTGCTATAAGTGGCAGTATAAAGTGTGCAGAGTGGAGACATATATATTGAAGGATGATCACCTGGCGTTTTCCATTATAGCTGGCTTGGATTTCCTGAGGGCGGCTGAAGCCACCGTGGATGTAAGCCAAGGCAGATATGGCCTGAAAATGGGGAAAGGATATATGTACTATCCCTTCTTATCCGCCCTGATTAACCCGGAGCTGTCTGCAATGCCGGTGGGTGAAAGAGGATCCCATACTGCCACTGTGAGTCTTTACTACGCCTTACCTCACACCTGGGAACCACCACTCACAGCCTTGCACACTGAGAGTGCAACCAGATGGGACAATCACGAGGAGTTGTTGAAGCTGATGAGTACCTGGCTTCGCTCCACATCGAATATCCTGGGGAAAACGTCAGTGGAACATCACAAAATTATCCTATCTGAAGAAATACTGATGAAATCTAGAGCTTACAGGGTCTCACCCATCAAGAAAAAGATCATTGATGGCCAAGTGGACCAAATGCTAAAAGACCACATCATTGAACCTTCCTGCTCTCCATGGTCTTCACCCGTAGTCCTAGTACCCAAACCTGATGGATCCTACAGGTTCTGTGTGGACTATAGGAGGCTCAACAGCAAGACCATTCCTGATGCTTATCCAATGCCGCTTATTCATGACATCTTGGAATCACTAGACGGCGCCACATGGTTCAGCACACTGGATTTGCAGTCAGGATATTGGCAGGTGGATATGGAGGAAGGGAGCAAAGAAAAAACAGCCTTCATCACCAACCAGGGGCTATTCCAATTCCGATCCATGCCATATGGGCTCCGGAATGCCACTGCCACATTCCAGAGGCTTATGGAGAAGGTTCTGGCAGAGTTGAGAGGAAAATTCTGTTTTGTGTATATAGATGATATTATCATCTATTCCCGATCATTAGAGGAACATACAAAACACCTGAACTCCATAATGCAAAGACTAGAAAAGGCATCTCTTACCCTTAACATGAAGAAGTGTCACTTCTTTAAAAGACAGTTGAGGTTCCTGGGCCACATAGTCTCAGAGAAAGGAGTAGAGGTTGACTCTGAAAAAACACTGGCCGTTGCCCAGTATCCTCCTCCCAAAGACCTCAAAGCTCTCCAACGCTTCCTGGGATTAGCAGGCTGGTACCACAAATTCATTCCCCATTTTGCTGACATTACTGCACCTTTGAATCAGTTGAAAAAGAAGGGAGTAAAATGGGACTGGACTTCTGAGTGTTAAGCCAGCATGGATACCATCAAACAAGTGCTACAAGACCCACCGGTATTGATGCAGCCAGACCTTAACCAATCTTCCCAGGTGCATACGGACGCCAGTGATGTAGGCTTAGGAGCCATTATCACCCAGAAAACACCTGAAGGGGAAAGAGTAATAGCGTATGCTTCTAGGACATTACGAGGAGCAGAACTAAATTACTCCACCTCTGAAAAAGAGTGTCTGGCTGTGGTTTGGGCGGTGGAAAAATGGAGGCATTACCTTGAAGGGAGTCAGTTTGACATTTACAGCGATCATGCTGCTTTAACATGGGCCTTCAATAGCCCCAAGACCTCCTCTCGACTGACCCGATGGACTCTTCGGTTACAGCAGTTCGATTTCCAAGTACATCATAGGAAGGGATGTCTCAACCTTGGGCCTGATGCCTTGTCCAGAGTCTGTGAAGCTGAGGAGAGGGAAGATGCACACTGTATGACCATAACAACGACGAGGTGCTCATCAGACATACCTCACACACTAGCAGAAATTTCGTTAGCACAAAGTACTGACAGCACATTGGATCACCTGAAGTCAGACCCCAAAGTCAGGCAAGTAAAAGACCAACAGATTACTTTTGAGGTCCAACAAGGAGTGTTATATCGTCGGGTACCTGTAAAGAACAACGGAGACAAATTCCAATTGGTTGTTCCTCAGGCATTAATTACCGGATTTCTTCATTACTTTCATGACAACCCACTAGGAGGACATCTGGGTCGACTGAAAACGCTTCTGAGGCTCTTGGAGGTGGCTTGGTGGCCGACTGTCCGTAAAGACATCTGGCAGTACGTCAAGGTTTGCAATATCTGTCAAAAATATAAACACGACAACACAAAACCCAGCGGTTTTCTACAGCATACTCAAGTGACAGAACCAGGTCATACACTGGGGATGGATTTAATGGAACCCTTTCCCCTCAGCAAGAAGCAAAACACTTACCTCTTAGTGGTAGTTGATTACTACATCAAATGGGTAGAGATGTTCCCCCTTAGGGATAGTAAGACACAAAAGATTGTCAAAATTCTACGGGAAGAAGTTTTTACTCGTTGGGGGGTTCCCAAATACTTGATATCAGACAGAGGAGCACAATTCACTTCCAACATACTGGCTGAGTTATGCAAGACCTGGGGAAGTATCCAAAAACTCACCACCAGTTATCACCCTCAGACAAACCTGATGGAGAGGGTTAACCGGACATTAAAAACAATGATTGCATCATATGTGGGAAAATACCATCAAGCTTGGGACCAGTGGTTACCTGAGTTAAGATTCGCCATTAACACGGCCCACCAAGAAACCACCGGTAGAACACCGGCAGAGTTGATGCTGGGCAGGCAGCTTCTCGGACCGCTAGAGAGGTTAATCCTCAAACCGCCAACACCAGATAAAACATCGTATAATCTACTGGAACGACAGAACATCATTGCAGAGGAAGTAAAGCAAAGAGTGGGTGTGCAGCAAGCCAGACAAGCTAGATATTACAATTCCCGACGGAAAGATGCGCAGTTTCAGCCGGGCGATCTAGTCTGGATAAAGACACATCATATCTCTTCTGCCTCTAATAAATTCTCTGCTAAGCTAGCGCCCAAGTGGGAGGGACCGGCTGAAATAAAAAATCCTCCGATGCCGAAGGCTGGGGGGGGGGGGGGGGGGGATCTATGTAGCGTGGCCACATAAGGAGAAGCATATTTATATTAGATCAACTAATAAGAGTGATTAGTTGGTCATTGGTTTTAAATGCTTTCTCCTGTGTTCTGTATTTCTCCCTAACCTGTCTGTGTTATTGAGGTGACCCAAACAGGAACTGAGGGGGTGTTTTTAAATATATAGTACCGACAAAAACGGCGAACGAGAACGCGCTCATTCATTCATTGATACGGACCCGATCGTATCGGATTGCCTGGGTTTTTGCTGGTACTATATATTTAAAAACACCCCCTCAGTTCCTGTTTGGGTGACGTGTCAGCGCGTGACACTCCGTCTCGCCCGAACGAATCTCGCGAGAGGGGAAATACAGCTCAATAACACAGACAGGTTAGGGAGAAATACAGAACACAGGAGAAAGCATTTAAAACCAATGACCAACTAATCACTCTTATTAGTTGATCTAATATAAATATGCTTCCCCTTATGTGGCCACGCTACAGCTATCAAAAATTCCTGACTGTCAAATAAATGAAATAATTAGTGGGTTATCTAAAGAAAACTTACTTAAGATGTATAATGAGGGATATTTTAAGTCAGATCAGACTCGGAAGTCCTTTTTCA
This sequence comes from Romanogobio albipinnatus, assembly GCA_023566225.1. Lineage (NCBI taxonomy): Eukaryota > Metazoa > Chordata > Actinopteri > Cypriniformes > Gobionidae > Romanogobio > Romanogobio albipinnatus. The sequence goes on along the minus strand of CM042245.1, from coordinate 25,142,357 downwards.
AAAAACATTTCAATTATGTTGAGCCTGTGCAGGTGTACCTAGGCTGTGATGCAGTTAAAGAGCAGTATGATAAGGCCAAGGGGCAAACACCTTTCAGGATATAAGAGATGGGAGGAATTTGAAAGAAAACACTCTTTTTAAAGAGTCTTCATCAGTTGTGTCTCTGATTTTATATCAAGATGCGTTCGAGGGAGTTAATCCCCTTGGCTCTGGAAGAAAAAAAACACAAACTAGTTGCTGTGTACATGACACTTTCAGAAATCTGTCCCCATAATAGATCATCTATTGATCCTATACAATTGGTTATGCTTTGTAGGGAGGAAGATTTTTGGGCAGCAACAAGTTTTCACCGCTCTTTTGAGTGATCTCAAGGACATGGAGGAATTTGGAATTGTATTAGAAAATGGAGAGACAGTGAGGGGAGCGGTGATTGCCATCGTTGGAGATAACTTGGGGTCACATAGCATCGGAGGGTTTACTGAGAATTTCAGTAAGAGTAGACATTTGGCAGTTGTGCTTAAAGTTGAGGGAGCTTGTTGAAATGATATGTGCACCTAAAATTCATCATGATCAAGTAGCCTACATGAATTGTCTAATTGAGGAATATGTGCACTTAAGAGCTACCTTGTTTCCAGATGCACCACTGAAACCAAAACATCATTATTTGCTTCACTACCCCGAACTCACACTTAAATTTGGACCACTGATTAGACTACGGACTTTGTGATTTGAAAGCAAGCACATATATTTTAAACAATGTGCAAGAAAATTGCAAAATTTCAAAAACCTAGGAAGTACACTAGCTGAAAGACGTCAGCTATTGCAAGCCTATTTGAGTGCTGGCTCCATCTTTCCTCTAAATTTGCAAGTAGGTGAAGCAGATGAGTTTCACCGTCACTTATACAACACCCACATTTAAGAAGCTGTAAGGATGCAAGGCATTCATGACTCCACCTATGTAACATTAACTGCTACATACAAAGGAACCAGGTACCGGACATCAATGGTTGTTGTGGTAGATCACACTGATGATGTATACACATTTGGGAAAATTGAAATGATTCTGATACACTTATCAAAATTATTCTTTGTTGTGGAAAAGTGTAAATCAGTGTCAGTTGTGTATCTGGGTCTAAACTTTCTGCAACAAGTCTCAAATCCTTTATAATATACATTATTTATGTGTAAATGCAGAGAATCTAGCTGACTATTACCCTCTGCCAGTATACAAACGATGTGATGCTAATTTTGTTGCACTTCACCACTCTGTGTGTCTTAGGTAAGAAGCTAAAAGATGGAAGCCATCATTAGAAGTGTTCTCCCATCGTTTGATGATGATCGACTAAACCACTTGATATCAGAATTGACAAGAATTGGTGTGAAAACAGACGATGACCTCCAATATGTGACATCAGATGACCTCAAAGACTTCCTTTCACCAATTGACTGCAGGAAATTAATTCATTTTTTCAAAAGCTTAGTCATTTGTATATAATATGTATATAATATAAAGTAGTAAAAACGGCTTGTGTAATAAATGTATATAATATAAAGTTCTACCAGGAAGACTCGGGAGACCAGATAAAGTATGATAACACCACAAGTTTATTAGCAGACCAGCAAGTATTAAATTAGAGGTTCTTTGGCGTAGGCCCCGTCCGTAGCGCTCGTCACGAGGGTAACGGACTCTGCATTTCCTGCCTGAAGATGAAGGCAGGGGCGCAGCCGCCCCCCGGGAGGTATAGACAGGGACCAACCTGGTGGTGGTGGGGAGGATGGAGGTAATGCTGGCGTCAGCATCTGTGAACTCAGACATGTGTTAATTACCGATCTTTTATACTCTGAGAATTATGACTTGATTGGATAGGTCTGAATGTGATAAGTGACGTAACATTGAATCTTCCTGCCAGAACTTGCGCATAAGCTTCATTAGTAAAAACGGCTTGTGTAATAAGCCATATTCATGATCAATGAAGTAGAAATATGTACATTTGTCAAATTATTAATTTACTGTTATTAAATACTTTGTCACGTTTCTACAGCACATTGTTAAAATCGAGTTTTATGTTCAATATTTCATTTAGGGAATGAAAATGTTCTAGCTACTCAGCCAAGCAACCATCCCAACTCTTCATCGTTCGCTGTGCAGTGTCGTGGATCCAGTCCGGTTACAAATCAGAGTCCTACATCCGCTCCAGTCCCAGTTCAAAGTGCAGCATTTGTATCAGATTTTCAAATACCCTGGGGTAAGATGACACCAAATTTAAGAACATGTCTTGCACAAGGAAAGTGACCTGAAGCCTCAGATAGGAGACACATGGTTAGGGTGATTGTGGATTCCATCAGAGAGGTGTGTTTAAATCTAACAAAGCAGCAATGTTCAGAAATTGCACAGTTAATCATCCAGAAGTATCCAAACAGTTTCTGTGACAAAACAGAAGGAGAGTTAAGCCGGGTGCACACTGTGCGATTTTGGCCACGATTTGGCCGTCTGAGACAAATTTTGAAATCCTAAAAGATTTCTCTGATCCTAGGCTAAAATCTGAAGTCTTTGACCCTTAGGCCCAATCCCAATTCTGTTTTATACCCCTTCGCCTTCCCCTACCCCTACGCCTCCCCCTCCCCCTTACCCCTTGAAACTGAGTGGCAAGGGGAAGGGGTGAAAACATTCCCCTAAGTAATGGGACACCACTACTACAGCATTATACGTCATCAAAAGTTGTCGCTAGCTCCTACGTCAGAGATGCGCCAATGTATCGCAAACTTCCAAGATGCCGTCGTCAGCAGTTGTCCCAATTGCGTGGCTTACAGTTATTTTTTTGCATCTATCTTCTGCAATTCGTAGAAGACAAAGGAGACGACGATATCTTCGACGCCTAAGGCCCAATCCCAATTCTGTTTTATACCCCTTCGCCTTCCCCTACCCCTACGCCTCCCCCTCCCCCTTACCCCTTGAAACTGAGTGGCAAGGGGAAGGGGTGAAAACATTCCCCTAAGTAATGGGACACCACTACTACAGCATTACACGTCATCAAAAGTTGTCGCTAGCTCCTACGTCAGAGATGCGCCAATGTATCGCAAACTTCCAAGATGCCGTCGTCAGCAGTTGTCCCAATTGCGTGGCTTACAGTTATTTTTTTGCATCTATCTTCTGCAATTCGTAGAAGACAAAGGAGACGACGATATCTTCGACGCCTAAGTTTGCTGGTGGATCAGTTTATGGTATGTATGATCGCTACAAAGGTGTGTTGTATTTAACGTAGCTAACTGCACAAGTCGGTAACGTTATAGAAGCTGGACATGTAAAACTTCTGTGAACTTGTATTATGTGGGGTTGTATGAAACCGTTGGAGCAGACCTATGTTTGTACCCATTTATGTGTTGACTGTGCGAAATGTTTACAGGATTTAAACAACCTTTTGAAGTTACGCGATCGTGATCTATGACCTAGCTGTAGCCTATTGTTTACAATAGTTTTTTTAATGAATAATAATAATAACGTAAACTACTTTTTTTCGAGGCTGCTCATCCAGTAACATACTGCAGGTTAAATCATAACATGCCCATTTTGCGGTTGTGGTTTGATGTGGAGTCTGAGCTGAAGCAGGATTTCCGCCTGAGCAGAAGAGCAATGAATGCTCTGCAGAGGCTGTTGCAAAGAGAACAGGACCATGGCTGGGGTAATTACCTGGAAACTCTAACTCTACGTTTACTGGTTGGCTCATGGACTATCATATCGTGTAGTGTCCAGTGTTTTCAATGTGCCGAAGGCAACAGTCCACCGCATAATTCACAGAGTGGCACAAAACATATGGCTAAACCTGAAGAAAGCCATCTCCTTCCCACAAGCAGAGGACCTGCAGGCAGTGGGGCAAGGATTTGTAGACATATCAAGAACCCCTGCATTTAACAGTGTTGTTGGTGCTATAGATGGCACCCACATAAGGATCAAACCCCCGCGCCTCCACCAAATGGACTATTTAAACTACAAGGGTTTTTATTCCATCAACATGCAAGCAATATGTGATTCTAGTGGACGATTCCTAGACATCTTTGTTGGCTATCCAGGGTCAGTTCATGACACTCGAGTAATGAAAAACAGTTCATTTTATAGGGCACAGCGGTATCCTCCTACAGGGTACATTATTCTGGGTGATGGGGGGTATCCCTGTTTAGACACCCCTGTCTGCTTGATCACACCCTACAAAGAGCCAGTGAATGGGCAAGTCCAGGGTCGCTTCAATTGCTACCACTCAAGGGGGCGCAGCATAATAGAAAGGGCTTTCGGAATTATGAAAACAAGATGGAGGTCTACACTGTTTAGAGCCTTGGAAGTCAAACCAACATTTGCACCCCAGGTCATTGCGTCCTGTGCCTTTTTGCACAATGTGTGTTTGGACAATGGGGACATGCTCGAGCCAGATGATGACATTTCAAGGGACACTTTTGACTGCCAACCTCCCCGTGAACCCATGGCATACAATGAAACCTCTGGCAATGCTACTAGGGACAGACTGGCTGGCCTAGTTTCAGGCATTGTGCAAGCCCAGTGAAGATGTCCCAAATGTGTATGTATATAGCCTAATGTGTGTATATATGTGTATAATTTAAAGGTTTTCCTATGCATAAAAGGGTTTCATATTAATTACTTTATGTTTGGAGATGCTGTTCCTACAATTGATCTGTATTATTTGCAATAAAATGTTTTCATCTATATTGCATGGTGAATTGTTTTTCAGTGTCAGGTATTTAACTGTTTGGTAATGTTATTGATGCACAGAAACAACTTTAAGAAACAACAATAGTGCTTTTTATTGGCTTATGTGTAAAACTCTGTTACAAAAAGGAATGCCAATATCAGTCACATTAAAAAAAATATTGCACTTGAATTTATAAAAACTTTGTAAATAACAATAAAATACAGCTTTTACACCAAAATATAGCATTTAAAAGTATGTAATATTCTAAACAACAAATGTAAACAGTTGTGAACAAATAACAAAGGCAACTTGTAAATAATTGTGCAAAATTTTAAAGCATCTGAAAGACAACTACATTTTGTCTATCATTTTCTCAAAGAGACCCAAGAGCCGCTCGGTCTTGGACTCTGTCTCTTCGTGGCGTTTCTGCTCCTTAAAGGACTCCTCAACTAAAAAGTCCAGAATAGGGTTTCTTTTTCTTTTCCTGGGTGAGGAATTTTGGGGGCTTGCTGTGGCTGTGGGGGATGCTGTACTGAGAGAGGCTGTGGCTGATGTGTTTGGCAAAGAGGCACCTGCACTAGAAGTACTGGGCTCAACAATCTCCTAGGAGAACAACACAATACATAAGTACTTACAATCCAGAAATGGGTACTGTGGTCATGTGCAATAGATATCTTCTGAAAAACATTAATTCCTGACCATAAAAAAAAAAAATACTGGATTACATGATAAGCTTTGTATTTAAAAGATTACCATGAGGATTGATGTTGGTTCCTCATCAATGAATGATGCAACCACCACAGGAGGGTCCACAGAAGGCCTGCCACCCAACACCTCATGCATGTCTTCAAAGTACTGCCACATAGAAGCTGTTACCTCTCCAGCATCTGTTCCTGAACCAGTTTTAGGTGTTTTTAGGTCCTGAAAACAATAGACGCAAACACAATACTCATAATAATATAACTAATATAATTATTATTTTAATTTCACTACATGTTTTACATTAATAATTATATGCAAATATTGTAAGAAATTACAGCTTCTCAAATATTTCTGTGTGCACATGTGTATGTGCATTTTGAAAACCTTTAACATCTCAATTACTAATGTGAAATGTGTAGTGGTATGAAAGGAATAGTTATGAATATTATATAATTAGGAGCATACTTACCTTATATTTTTTCTTTAAGTTCTCCCACTTCTTTGATGCTTGTTGGCCTGTCACCTTTCCTTGCAACCCCATTTATTTTATTAGTGTCCTACATATAAACAATGTGAACAGTAACGAAGTGCACATATCTAACAGAAATCAGCCGCAAGCACAGTATAACGTTTAACAGATTACTCACTCCCAGAGTTGTTTTGCACTGTATTTAGACTTCAGAAAACATTGTTCGTTTTCAGCACGAAAGCGTATGAGCCTTCGGGTTTCCTCAGGCGTCCCTGGTTGATACAGAACATACAAGACTTATGGATATTGTTGCAATAAGCACGAAACTGTAAGCACTGTTCATTTAACTGTACATTGCATTCACGTAGCCTATTCATGGATGTAACCACAAGAAAACATTGCGTTGATAGCAGACAAGCGACAAAACATAAGCAAATTCCCTGCCACTGAACTTGTATTTCTGACATGTTATTATGTAAAGTCAGTCGGTATCAGAAATTAAAATATTGCTACTATCGTGCAAGTCAGTAACATTAGCAAACTTTAGCGCATTTTTTCCGCGAACGTTTCTTTGGAAAACGTCAAAACGTCATTGCATTTTACATACAACAAACGATTATTTGTTGTTGAAATCCTTATTAATGGTAAAAAATACTTACATTTATGGGTCTCCTTCTTCGCTTCTGCAGCCATGTTGTCGGTGTAACAGGTGTAATCAGGGAAACTCCTCCTACCCCTTCGTTTGAAGTGTGGTCCTGAAAAATCTTCGTTTGAAGGGCTATCTGGCCCTTCCCCTTAGCCCTACCACTCCAGCAAAAAGAGAATCGAGACACCCCTACCCCTTCATGTGAACGCGCAAAACGAAGGGGAAGGGGAAAGAGAAGGGCTAAGGGGTAGAAATGGGATTGAGCCTTAGTTTGACATGTGCACCGACAACCGATTATTGACCGTTGCGATCAAATTTCACCTCGGACAAAATTCTGGCAGTGTCAGAAGATTTGAGGCGCAATCCTGCAGTGTGACTTCTCCTAGGACGACCGTCAAATCAAGAACCAATAGACCCCTTCACGGGTGACGTCACGGGAAAATTCGCAGTTCGCACTGCGCATGTCGGGGTCAGAAAGTTAATTCCGTCCCATTGAAGTGTGTGTCAACCAGTTAATTTCTCGTCAAGAAAAAATGCCTACTTGTTGCGTCGTGAACTGCGAAAATCGTACCAGTTGTGGAGTCAAATTTTTCAGGATTTCAGGATGTAAATTCTTTGAGAACATTTCTATATCACAGCAATATTGTGCAGGCCTAGTTTAACTGGACAATGATTAAATGGTTTCACACAGCAGTAATTGTTCTTTTTGTTTTCCTTTAGGTATCACAGGAAAAGGAAGCGAGATGAACGCCCTGACATGCAACCTGCTTCTTCCATGGCTGAAATGGAACAAGACTGTACCATTGATCATTGCAGTGGTATGAATAATCTCTTAAACGCAAAGCTAAAACTAATGCAGTCTAATACACCAGCCCTGTGGTACCACAAGCTACACCTTCCAAAGATGTCATAATTTTTCACTGAACTTCTGTATGTCTTGTTTGTTTTCTGTTCAAGATGAGGAAGAAGCTGAAGGAGAACGCCCTTTGAACGCCCTAGAAAGGAGTATGATGATCTTTGCTTTAGACATCATAAACTGCAGGAAGACTACATCAACCTGGAGCAGGACTGTTCTAAATTACGCAGTGAGAATGATGAACTGAGGCATGAATTACAGCAATCCAAATTTTCATACAGCAATGTTAAGAGCAGCATTGGACAATTACTGTTTTTCACTGGATTAACCTCTGTAATTTTTGAATGGGTCCTAAAAAAATTATGTGTCAGTATTGCGATATGTCACCAAACCCTTCCTCTAGAGCAGTGGTTCCCAACCACGTTCCTGGAGGACCCCCAACAGTGCACATTTTGGATGTGTCCTTTGTCTGACACACCCACATCAGGTCTTGGAGTAGCTACTAATGAGCTGATGACCTGAATCAGGTGTGTTTGATTGAGGAGACATGCAAAATGTGCACTGTTGGGGGTCCTCCAGGAACGTGGTTGGGAACCACTGCTCTAGAGGACCAATTGTTGATGGTCTTAATGAAATTAAGAATGGGCCTCAGTAACATTGACCTAGCATATAGATTTCATGTAACGACAAGCACTGTATCAAATATTTATCGAAGCTGGATCTCTGTTATGTCTGTGGTCCTCAAGCCATTAATTAAATGGCCAAATAAGGGAGCTATACTTAAAAATATGCCAAAAACGTTCAAACGACACTTCAAAAAATGCCGCTGCATAATAGACTGCACAGAAATTTTTATAGCTCGACCTAGTAATTTGACTGCAAGGGCCCAGACCTGGTCTAATTACAAACACAATAACACAATGAAATATTTGATTGCCATCACACCTGCTGGGGCAATTTCATTTTTGTCTCCGGGGTGGGGTGGACGGGTTTCTGATAAACAGATCACCAAAGAATCTGGTTTCCTTGAACTGTTGGAGCCTATGGATGAGGTTTTAGCTGATAGGGGATTTTTAATACGGGATGAGCTTGCAGCTTGCGGCGCCACTCTTCGTATCCCTCATTTTACTAAAGGGAAAAAGCAACTGTCTGCACAAGAAGTAGATACATCCAGACAACTGTCTCGGGTTAGGATTCATGTTGAGCGAGTCATTGGTCGGTGGAAAAACTTCAAGATTTTACAAACTGTTATTCCGGTGTCTCAGGTTGATATGCTAGATGATGTAGTGATTGTGTGCGCTGCTCTAACAAACCTCTGTAAAAGTGTGGTTCCCAAATAAGTAATTTAGTTGAAAAATGTAATGATTAATGCTATTTTACAATCACTTTTGTATATTTGTATATAGTCTGTATATTGTCCAAATATTTAACATTGTTTCTGGACCTGTTCCAATAAAGAATCATTATGGAAGTGTAACATTTATTGTCACTTGTTTTATTTAAGATACTGGATAACAAAATTGATGTGCATCTGCATACAAACAAGAAACAATAACAAGTGCATCTGTCTACAGACAACATTCAAGAAATAGAACACATAAATAAAACGGTAGTTAATTAGTCAACACTTAGGCTTCTGGATTTGATGAAGAAAACAGTCAGTTGATTTGACATTCTCTACATAACCAAGTTGCTGACTTCCTTTTGATCTGTGCGCAACTGTAATGGAAGTGGCAGTCACATCTGGCACAGTTGATCATTTTCCCGAAATTTGGCCTTTCACAGATTTTGCAGAATGACTGTGCCCGCAAGGAAGGGTCATGGCTTCTTGTTAGGATCTCGGGCAACACAGTTGAAATGAAGGCATGTTGAGCCTTTGACAAATTCTCCAGCAGAAACTCTGTGTTTTTAAGGATACGTTGCACTATAACCTCATTTCTCGTCCACAACACGAAGTCACAATAGCTTACGTCACTTACAAACATATGTAGTTGGGTTTGATAGTAGTATGGGTGTGAATTCTTCAAATTGAAAGACTTGTCCAGACAAAACTGCCTGTCCTCTGCGCTTCCCTGAAGACCATCCCGATATTTGTAAGGACACTTAATTTCTATCAAGCCTTTGCCACAACAGGTACATTGTACTATGCCATCTGGTGATGATCCGAGGTGTGGCTCAGAAGGCCGCAGCACTAGGCCACAGGAACTTACACTGAAGTCTTGATGGTTTTCGACCATAAGGGCAGTGTAGGCTTGTCTTGCAGTTTCTTCCATGGACTTACCCCAGAGAACAGATGGGACATTTAGCTGTGTGTGGTTGTACTGCATTATCTCACTCAGGCAGGTGATGCTGATATTGTCAGCTGTAGCCACATGATGAAACCTAGTACTTGTAATTCGACCAGCCCTGTAGGTTTGCCAGTCCTTTGAGCTTGATTGTTGTCTTGTGACAAATTCCAGCCTTTCACACTGATGAGGTTGTAGTTTATTCTTCAGTCTGTGGAACATTTCCTCACTTTTCACCTGCAATTCTTGTGGTGAGATCTCCCTGAGTGTTTCATCAAATAAAGCAGTCAAGGGCTCTGGTAAGTTTGAGTGTTCCTCTGTATCAGTATCGGATGCAGTGTCGGTATCACTATTTTCTAGACTTGTCAGTACTGCTGCACCAGGGGCTATAATCTGCAACTCTTGGATGTCTGCATCTGTCAACACTGGGGAAGGAGAAAGACAATTATATCACTATAGAACATTGACAACAGTATAGTCACATTTCAACAATAATTTTTATAATTTTTAATAAATGTCCTAATCATTTACTCACCCCAATGCCATCCAAAATGGCAACGAACTCAGTTGGTTGCTCAAAAACTTAATTTATCTTTCACTGAAGAAAGTAAGGCATGGATATCTTGGATGGCATTGAGGTGAGTAAATGATTAGGACATTTTCATTTTGGGGTGAACAAGTCCTTTAATAAAGGGACTGAAATCTCTCAGATTTAAAATATTAAAAATGTTAATATAATAAAGTCTTATGGTTTTGAAAGACATGGGGGTGAATAAATGACAAATTTTCATTTTGTGTGTACTATTCCTTTAAGAACTTCACCATCGACTCTGTTTTATCCTCAAACCCAACTTGCTTTCTCAAACTACAAAGTGCTGTGTTAACCACTGTTAAACTGTGAAAAGGAAGGAACACACAGGTCTGGCTAGGCTACACGTTTTTCATTCATTGAAAAAAACGATTGTGTATATATTTATTATATACATTTAGAAATTCTTAATTTTATATTTAGAAAATGAAATAGGGACAATAGTCTGAAAACCTAAATATTTTTCCATACTCTGATTTATTTTTTCCATACTTTTCCAGACCTGGAAATTACTCAAATCAAACTCCATACTTTTCCATACTTTTCCAAACCCCGTAGGAACCCTGCAGAATAAACTTGATCCTTATGTGATATTACAATGACAAAACACTTGGGATGAGTAAAGAAAATAAACAAAATTAACTTTGGCAAAAGGAATCTTATCTATGCTCTGTCAACTATTACATGCCTGTGGCTCTGGTGGTGGCACTAGACCTACTCCTGACCGCTTCTGGGAGCTGCCTGTCTAGCCTGCCTGTCCTCTTTGGTTTGTAGAAGCTGATTTTCTTTAATGGAGCTGGTTCAACTTCTTTCCTGCTTAAGTCTTTCCACATGCACTCTCTAGAAGTGACTGCTGGTTTCTCTGTCCATCCCATTCTAGCACAGATTTCAATTTTGAATAAAATTGCAGCTGCATGACTGCAGCATGACCCAAGCCTGAAATTAAATCACATATAATTTACACGTCAAACCATTATCCTTTATGTTATGAGTGGGTCTTTAAATTAATACTTGCTCTCAGCAAATGGGTCTGCATGTAAGACATCCCACATGGAAAAAATAATATATTATAGTAAAATTACTCTAGTAAATACTATAGTGTTTTTGAACTATACTTTAGTAAATATACAACAGTAAATTAACAAAGTGTAGTAAATACTATAATATACTACAATACAATTCACTGTAGTATCTTTACTATAGTATGGTTCAAAAACACTATAGTATTTACTAGAGTAATTTTACTATGATATACTATAGTATTTTTCATGTGGGATACTACTAGACATACTGCAGATAAGACAAGCTACAGTGGGCTACTATGTTATGTAGGCTACGTGTTGCTAAGTATGCCTGTTCAAACCATGTTATGTTTTTTAATGACATGCACGAGTATTTTTTTAATGTATTTTTGTGCAATTATAAATACTTACCCTGCCATGCAGGTGCAATTTGCAGTATGGATGTAGCATTCCCTCTTGTTGATCACAACCCAGGCTTGATACATAGAGGTGTTTTTCCCTTGGCGCTGGCTCGGTAAAACCTCCGCTTTTAAAACACAAAAGTCATCGCCTATGTCGCTATATAAAACCGTCTGGACATGCCCACAGACTACATAATTATAAGCGTCTAGGGATTTGTAGGCTCTTAGTTTTTCGCGCGTGTAAACACTCAGCTTGTCCGATAGCAGTATATCGCGGGCCAGTTAATATCTGGCCACTTGCTAACGTTGTCAACCCATTCTGTTAGGAGCTCGGGATCAGGCAGACAATCGCCATTAGCTAAAACAAGTTTTCCATAGTATTGTTCCCGGTCCTGTGGCGTCAAAGACTGTGCATAGTTTGACACAATATGCCGGTCTATTAGCCCCGTCATTTTTTCTGACCCCATGCTGCGCGCGCATCCAACGATATTTACAAACATTGAAGGGGCCTATAGGAGTGCAGAACCTGATGACGCATTTTGTGCGACAACATCAAATCATAACAGGGAACATGTCGAAAAGAGTCAGGTGAATGAAAAATGCCACCATTTTTGTTGTTTGCTGAACGCTACCATTGTATCTGTGAATGCGGCTCACCGTTACCGAACGTGTCACGGATTGATGACGTAAAACTCAGTCCGTACGAGTCTCTTGCTTGCGTCTGTTTTTCTATCTGACTGTCGTACAGTCTGACATAATGACAACTGAGATCCTACAGTGTGACATGTATTACATCGGGGATCGGTCTGACAAGCAACATTCGCAGAGGATTTAGAAAAATTGCACAGTGTGCAGGACCCTTTAATTGGATGTGGTTACTACTCTTTGTTGTGTCAGTTGAAGACAAGGATGGAAGATTGTAACCGGAACAATACATTGGCTCGACTTAGAAAACCTAAACGAATAGGAGACGAAGTGGATGATAGCGCACAAAAAATATTCTCGTCGCTTCATAAAGTTATTGTAGAACCACTGTAGTGAGATGGACTTTGTAATGACATCTTTAGTACCTTTTATGGTTCTTGAGAGTGTAAAGTACATTGTGCCAATGGAGGCCTTTCTGAGCCATCGGATTTCAACTAAAATATCTTTACGGGTGTCGGACGACATGAGGGTAAGTAATTAATGACAGTATTTAAATTTTTGGGTGAACTAACCCTTAAAGCCTTAAGTTTTTTTTTTTTTGTCTGAGTGACATACACAACTTTAAAGACTCATAACTCAAACTATAGCAAAGAGAGTCAAAAAGTATGTATAATTTGTTAGAACACTTTTTATATATTTAGAAAATAATTATTTTTATTACATTTGGACAATCTAATGCTGAGAAACTGCTGATAAAAAACATTATATTATTATAATATTATTTAATATATACACTCACCTAAAGGATTATTAGGAACACCATACTAATACTGTGTTTGACCCCCTTTCGCCTTCAGAACTGCCTTAATTCTACATAGCATTGATTCAACAAGGTGCTGAAAGAATTCTTTAAAAATGTTGGCCCATATTGATAGGATAGCATTGTAGAGCCGCTGAAATCGCTCCAAGGATCGGTAGCGATAGCGACTCGAAGGACGTTTGCACGTTTGTGTTTCAGCTGGGCAAAATGGATTTAATTATAATATTCTCTATCTGACACCATTTATCATATTTGTCGAATTTAGAAGAGAATGCCAATTGGTTGTTTAGTCATTTATATCTAATAGTTAATCATACATTTAATCATTTTAACCCTTTATTGCAATTATATCGTTCCGTTCTGGAAATAGTTATAATTACAGAGTAATTCAGAAAGGATCAAAATGTTACAATTTTATTAACAGTCAGGTAAATGTATAATGCCAATTATATAATCAATTCAAAGATAATTCATACATAACATCACATATTCCGAAATAGCTTAAAGAGTGAAAGATTTCCTGACCTTTTGAATATTACGTAACAGAGAGCGTTTTCTGTGTTACGGGCCAACCTTGTTAATAGTATTGAGCCCGAACTCATTGCTGCATCGCTTTAAATAACTCAGACCAGATCATCAACTGTTTCAAATGGAAATACATGAAAACAAAGGGAATTTAAATTGAGTCGAATTCCCATTTGGCTTGATTGAAAGGAAACCAAATGGCTCCAACAGCCACACCCACCATCATAAGTAAAATACCTCTAAGCTCTAAAAACTCTTATTAACTTCTTGTATATTTCTATGCTTATGAGATTTTTGTACCATTCGCACTGAGACATTTCAAACGATACTAAACACATATAATATTGTATAGTGAGAATTGACATTGAAATATACCAAAAATCTATTGGATTTTGGTGATCTCCCAGGAGAGAGGATTATGAGTTTGGGGGAAGTTTGGGACAAGGTAAATACATGCAAATGAAGCCATTCTCAGTTGATTCACTCAGTGGGACGTTGTCTCAGATGAGAGTGATAATTGTATGAGTGGATTCAGATGTTCATTCATTTTCAGACAGTCTTTCTGAAAGTTACTCATCCAGACAATCTGCCCTGGTTCTTTATATTCTTACAGCATCTCGCAGTTGATGGAGATTTGCGGGATGCACATCCAGGGCACGATGCTCCCGTTCCACCACATCCCAAAGATGCTCTATTGGGTTGAGATCTGGTGACTGTGGGGGCCATTTTAGTACAGTGAACTCACTGTCATGTTCAAGAAACCAATTTGAAATGATTCGAGCTTTGTGACATGGTGCATTATCCTGCTGGAAGTAGCCATCAGAGGATGGGTACATGGTGGTCATAATTACTGAGTCAAGATGGCGCCGAGGATGGCCGCTACGTCGCGAGCTCTGCTGAAACATTGTAGTTGTTTGTTTGTTCTGTTTATAGTTTTTGTGTTTTTTGTCTTGGATGTTGTCTGCCTTACTACGTACGACAGACAGACACTTTTGGACATTGGTTCGGCAATCGCACACCGAAAACCGGACTTTAAATTCTTCAGTGACGAACCGCCGTTTACAAACACAGCAGCGGATCCCTTTGTCTGGACGGCCCGACCGCGCAAACGCGGCCGGAGAAGAGGGAAGAGAGCCGGCGTACTCATCAGAGTAAGACGCCGCGCAAACCGACCCCCGCTTCCCAGTATTTTACTGGCTAATGTTCAGTCTCTGGACAAAAAACTCTGCGAGTTGAGAGCGCGGATCTCTTTCCAGCGAGACACGAGGGACTGCTGCATTATCTGCCTTACAGAAACTTGGATGTCCGCTGAGATTCCAGATTCGGCCATCGAAACCGCGGGGTTCTCCGTGCATCGAATGGACAGAGAAAAAGATCTCTCCGGGAAAAGCAAAGGCGGGGGTGTGTGTTTTATGATTAACCGATCCTGGTGTGATCAGAGGAACGTACATTCTATCAAGTCCTTCTGTTCTCCTGATCTGGAATTTCTCATGCTTCTGTGCCGACCATTCTGGCTACCGAGGGAATTCACAGCGGTCATCATCACAGCTGTGTATATTCCCCCGCAAGCCGACACAGACCGGGCACTAAAGGAACTGTATAGGACAGTGAGTGAGCAGGAAACCGCGCATCCTGAGGCTGCGTTTATTGTGACCGGAGACTTTAACAAAGCCAACTTCAAGCGCATCGCACCCAAATACCACCAACATGTTAACTTCAACACGCGAGGGAACCGCGTCTTAGATCACTGCTACTCCCCCTTCAAGGATTGTTACAAGTCCCTCCCGCGCCCACCATTTGGCAAATCGGATCACGCTTCCATCCTCCTTTTGCCCACATATAGGCAAAGACTCAAACAGGAAGCACCCGCCCTCAGAACCATCCAGTGCTGGTCGGACCAATCAGACTCTATGCTACAGGACTGTTTTGATCACGCGGACTGGGAGATGTTCCGGTCGGCCTCTGATGACGACATCGAGGTTTACGCTGATAGCGTAACGTGTTTCATCAGTAAGTGCGTAGAAGACGTTGTTCCGACCAAAACAATTCGGCTGTACCCAAACCAGAAGCCGTGGCTAAATGGGGATGTTCGCGCGGCACTCAATGCGCGGTCCTCCACTTTTAACTCCGGTAATGCGGAGGAGCATAAACAAGCAAGTTATGCCCTCCGGAAAACCATCAGAGCAGCAAAACGCCAGTACAGGGACAAGATTGAAGGACAGTTCAACACCACCGACTCCAGAAGCATGTGGAGGGGAATTAACACCATCACGGACTATAAAGGGAACACAAACTCCACCGTGAACACCGCTGCCTCTCTCCCGGACGAGCTAAACACCTTCTATGCTCGCTTTGAGGGAACTAACACCGCCCTCGCGGAGAGAGAGCTCGCGGCTGAAGATACAGAGGTTAGTGCACTCTCCGTATCTGTCGCGGATGTAACCCGATCCTTCCGGCGGGTGAACGTCCGTAAAGCAGCGGGTCCAGACGGCATTCCCGGCCGTGTGATCAGAGCGTGCGCGCACCAACTGGCTGGAGTCTTCACGGACATTTTTAACCTGTCCCTCTCCCTGTCCGTGGTCCCCACATGCTTTAAAACGTCCACTATTGTTCCTGTACCTAAGCAGTCAAAAACCACCTGCTTAAACGACTGGCGTCCTGTTGCTCTGACCCCCATCATCAGCAAATGCTTTGAGAGAATAATCAGAAACCACATCTGCTCTGTTCTCCCCCCCTCACTGGACCCATTGCAGTTTGCATACCGCACAAACCGCTCCACTGATGATGCCATTTCATCCACTATACACACTGCTCTCTCCCACCTGGAAAAGAGGAACACATATGTGAGAATGCTGTTTGTGGACTACAGCTCAGCATTCAACACCATTGTGCCCTCCATACTTGACATTAAGCTCCGGGCTCTAGGCTTAAACAGCTTGTTATGCAGCTGGATCCTGGACTTCCTGTCAAACAGACGCCAGGTGGTCAGAATGGGCAGTAACATCTCCTCACCACTGACTCTCAACACTGGAGCCCCTCAGGGCTGCGTTCTCAGCCCACTCCTGTACTCCCTGTACACACATGACTGTGTGGCAACCCACAGCTCCAACACCATCATCAAGTTTGCCGACGATACGACGGTGGTAGGTCTTATCACCGACAATGATGAAACGGCCTACAGAGAGGAGGTGCACACTCTGACACGGTGGTGTCAGGAGCACAACCTCTCCCTCAACGTCAGCAAGACCAAGGAGCTGGTGGTCGACTTCAGGAGGAATGAGAGAGAACACCGCCCCATCACCATCGATGGAGCACCGGTGGAGAGAGTCAGCAGCTTCAAGTTCCTCGGTGTCCACATCACAGAGGAACTCTCATGGTCCGTCCACTCCGAGGCCGTTGTGAAGAAGGCTCATCAGCGCCTTTTCTTCCTGCGACGGCTGAGGAGGTTTGGAATGAACCGCCACATCCTCACACGCTTCTACAGCAGCACCATAGAGAGCCTGCTGACTGGCTGCATCACCACCTGGTACGGCAACAGTACCGCCCGCAGCCGCAAGGCCCTGCAAAGGGTAGTGCGCACGGCCAGCTGCATCATCGGAGGTGAGCTTCCCTCCCTCCAGGACATTTACGCCAGGCGGTGTGTGAAGAGAGCTCAGAGGATCATCAGAGACTCTAGCCACCCGAACCATGGGCTGCTCTCACTGCTCCCATCAGGCAGGCGGTACCGTAGCATCAGAACACGCACCAGCCGACTTCAGAACAGCTTCTTCCCACAAGCAATTAGACTACTTAACTCTTGATCCATCAGTATCATAACACACACTGGACAGAATATCACTCAGCACAACCCACTGTAGATACACACACATTATATACACATTTATTTATCATACAGCATCTATTGCACTTTGGATTTCAATTTTTCAATCTGTGAATAATATTGTATACTATACATTGAATATTATTATTATTATTATTATTATTATAGCGTAATGTATATTGTTTAGTGTATGTTTAGTGTATATTGTTTAAAGTATATGTATATTGTAAGTATGTGTATATTGTTTAAAGCTGTGAGAACTACACTCACATTGTGTAAATTATTTATTGTTTATTGTAGTGTATACTGTGCTGTGAGTAATTGTGTGCGCATCAGATGTGTAATCTGTTGTTGCTTAAATGTTGTACATGTCATGACTACTATGTTGCTCGGAACTGCACCTAAGAATTTCACCTACTGTTGCACTTGTGCATATGGTAGAGTGACAAATAAAGTGATTTGATTTGATTTTGATTTGATGGTCAGAAACAATGCTCAGGTAGGCTGTGGCATTTAAACGATGCCCAATTGGCACTAAGGGGCCTAAAGTGTGCAAAGAAAACATCCCCCACACCATTACACCACCACCAGCAGCCTCCACAGTGGTAACAAGGCATGATGGATCCATTTTCTCATTCTGTTTACGCCAAATTCTGACTCTACCATCTGAATGTCTCAACAGAAATCGAGACTCATCAGACCAGGCAACATTTTTACAGTCTTCAACTGTCAAATTTTGGTGAGCTTGTGCAAATTGTAGCCTCTTTTTCCTATTTGTAGTGGAGATGAGTGGTACCTGGTGGGGTCTTCTGCTATCGTAGCCCATCCGCCTCAAGGTTGTGGCTTCACAAATGCTTTGCTGCATACCTCAGTTGTAACGAGTGGTTATTTCAGTCAAAGTTACTCTTCTATCAGCTTGAATCAGTCGGCCCATTCTCCTCTGACCTCTAGCATCAACAAGGCATTTTCGCCCACAGGACTGCCGCATACTGGATGTTTTTCCCTTTTCACACCATTCTTTGTAAACCCTAGAAATGGTTGTGCGTGGAAAATCTCAGTAACTGAACAGATTGCGAAATACTCAGACCGGCCCATCTGGCACCAACAACCATGCCACGCTCATAATAGCTTAAATCACCTTTCATTCCCATTCTGACATTCAGTTTGGAGTTCAGGAGATTGTCTTGACCAGGACCACACCCCTAAATGTATTGAAGCAACTGCCATGTGATTGGTTGATTAGAAAATTGCATTAATGAGAAATTGAACAGGTGTTCCTAATAATCCTTTAGGTGAGTGTATATCATTGAAACCATCCATCCATCTTCTTCCGCTTTATCCGGGGCCGGGTCGTGGGGGCAGCAGTCTAAGCAGAGATGCCCAGACTTCCCTCTCCCTAGACACTTCCTCTAGCTCTTCCGAGGGCAAACTGAACTTTGCTCAGAACAACAAAAAAAAACACAAAAAACATCAACAACAAAATACCTTCTACACATTGTCATGGTCATCAGTCATTAAAGAGCATTAAAGTTTCTGGATGTTTTTGTATTTTCTTCTTCACTCTGATTTCAGTAAGTTTGGCATTGATGGCTGCACCAATGCTGGAGGGCACCACATGAGGCCACTTTTGCAACGTTGCTCCTGTGAGACAAATTAATAAAAAAGCAAAACATAGATGTTGTTAGGAAGCAAGGTGGCCCACAGTTCATGACAACATATCAAGTTAGATTAATCAGCAGCAGCATGGGTGTGGTCTAGTGTTTAGGGTTCCAAATAAAATTATATTTTTTAGCTTCCAAATGGAACCCCAGAAAGTTGTGTTTGATAGGGATTGTCACTATTGTGGCCCTGAGCAAGCTACTTAAGGTTTAAGCACTTGGTGGTTGAACCCCTAATTAACCCTTAAAAAAGGAAAGGGTGGAAAATGAAAAGCAAAAAAATAATTTCATGTATTTCAAAATATATATTTTACCTTTTTTTATCTCTAAAATTGATATAAATCAAATCCATATATCTAACCAAGTTGTGTTCCAAATTTGAAGTTGATATCCCATGAGATTTTGTTTAGGCACAATATCTAACTATACCACATGTATGCATTCAGCCATAACAAATTAATACATTTCTGTCCAAATATCACTTCTGTCACAAAACATGGAACCTTGAGACTCAGATCTTTCTGACAATAGGCTATGTGTTTTGTCAAGATTAGAAAAGGTTTTGATCAGAAATTATGAAACATGATGATGTTCAAAAGTGGAGGAGCCAGATAAAATTATTTATAGTACCGTTTCTATGGTAAAGCAACGTCCAATGTCAATTTCAACAGGATTAATTCTGAGTTTGTAAGCTTTCAAATGATATATACTTTGTCAACATTAGATAGAATAGGATATAATTGTTTTAAACATGCAGTGGAAAAAAAGATTAATGACTTGGTCCTTTTTTTATACCCAACACAGGCAATGTGACTCAGGAGTAACATATATTTCAAAAAGTGCTAAATAACAACATGAACAACATTTTTTATACATTTTCTTTTTCAGCACCTTAAGATAATGTTCATAATTAATGTTAGCAGTGTTAGTATTATTTTTCTTTCAAAAGAAAAGTAAGTTTAATATATATTTACTTTCTTCAAAATCTGAATATCCTGGCAGCCATGTTGGATTTAGGTCAGGCTGACTAATCGCAAAACATTTGAAACAAATCATGTGACCAGCATACTCAAGACAGACCAGGCTGTGATAAATGATAAAAGGATTTGATGAAAAAATTATTCTTACGCCCCAGAAAAGACAACAAAATGTTACTCCCAGATCACATTGCCAGTTTTAGGGTTAAACCCTGTAGTGCAGCAATATAATATGGATCAAATACTCACTTCTAAATAATTACAATACTCTGAACTGATTTTAAACTTACTGTAGATAGCTTCAACTTTCAATTTATCAAGAGCCTGGCGTTGTGGCCCAGAATCCCTGGATGTTCCTCGAAGATTGCTCACAAGTAGCACATCAATTGGGAACACTGCAGTCAGGAGCGTTCTCACAAAACAGGAGGCAGAGTTTGCATTCTGGGCCACAGCCCAAGCCAATCTATCAACAAATACATTGGATCCAGGAGAAATTTCCACCTGTTTTTATGAAGAGTATGAAAACAATTAATTATGCAGTGTTGCAATAGTTTTATATAGATACTGATTACCAAATGGTTTATTGAAAAGTGAAGTCTTTATTGCCCAGAATAAACTACTACACTACCTGTTCTTTAGACACTCCTTTCGGTGGTGTTGGGGAAAAATTTAATATTTATGTTTGAGTTCACACAGAAGTCAAAATCTGCTTTAGCCATGCAAATCACCTGTCTTAGCTCAAAAGACACACAGTGTCTGTGGAAAACCCAGGGGGGTAGCAGTGGGATATCTAAATTGAGAGCTTTCCCGAACCAAAGGTGTCGATAATTTAAATTAGTTCTAAGACAAAGAGGGACCATTTGTGTATTGTGTTTCTTGCCTTTACCATGTGTGGAAATGGAAAAATACTGAGAAGGGGTGTTTAGACATTGGGGGTATAAGAGTTTGTGCCTTCTTTTGTTTTGGCAGTTCACACTCAACGCAGCCTCGAGCGGCTGCGTTTGACCGTGGCTCTTTTCTTGCAAGGAAAATAAATCTTTATAAAGACAATTGGATTATGGTTTGTCTCTTATTAGTGATGTCAACGAATTCATTTTTGCCATTACAAATTGGTGTCAGAATTGTGGGATTCCTTGGATGTGCCTTCTGGACCCTGAGAGCAGGTCGGTGACTGATCATCCTGGACGTTAGAGTCACAGCCTTACCCCGAAGGATTGAGGGAGAAGGGCCTGACTGCTCTGGGGTGTCCGGAGGGTCCAGCCACTGGAATCAGAGAAAACGAATCCGATGGCAACGGGGAGCTTCTGGTAAGAGACAAACTCTTGAAAAAATTCAGGGGGAATTTTTATTTTATTTTATAGAATTTGGTTAAATTGAAAATTGAATTGATAGGGATAAACCATAGGGGGAGTCTGACTCTGTGACGAATGCAACGTGGTTGATATGTTTATGGGATAGAAACTGAAATCACGTGGGCGATTAAATAAGACCTAGATTGGTCTGGGAACCATATTACCTAGATTGGGTTGGTTCCGCCCGCGGTCAGGTAACCAGGGCACAAAATCGGGCACTATTGCGAGTGTCCGCCCGGCTGATCTTGGGTGAGAAGATCAGATCTGTACGGAGACGTCCAACAGATTAATAGCGCGCGCGCGAAAAGCCACAGAATCAGACTGCCAATATGGGGAAATCCAAAGCAAGCTAGCTGAATACGAGACACCGGTATTTTATCAAATGAGAAAATTATATGGCCAGAAATGCATGCAACGTATACGAAGTTCATTAAATGTCATGATTTGAGTGTCACCGCTGAGTGACCGGACTGGGACTGTGAAAGAGTCAGTTGAAGGAAAAGGATAAATCGATGGGCTGTTGTGAGAAAACGCTTGTGAGAAATGTGAGCAGACACCGAAATGCTGGGTGTGAGAGGCATTGACTGTGGAGAAATGAAACGGAGAAATTAAAATGCCACAGCTGTTTAAAGATCGCTGGTGAGTATGAACTTTGACTAAATTTTAGCTAACAATTTGAGTGATATGATCAGTTATTTGATTAGTCGGTATAAAGATTTTAAGATGAACAAGAGCAAATGCTGTAAGCAGCTCCGCTCTGAAGCCCTGACCTCAAAGAAATTTGCTGGACTGGTGAAGGGAATGGGCAGAAATGTTTTTATTGTAATTGGAAGTTGACTGGCTACAAACAAAGAGAGAACAAGAAAATTCAAATTTGTAGATGTTTGTGCGTATTCATTAATTTATAAAATGGGGGAGGCGCCATACCCGAAGGGAGATATACTGAGTAACTAAAAGTAATGTTGGTGAAAAAGCAGATAGCACCATAGATTGCAAGCCATTGTCTGTTTTATTGGACCCCGAGCGAGCTCTGTTCTCAGACAGACTGCCACTGTTCGAGCACACAGGTTGCTGAACGTTGCTCCATAAGTTAAAGATGAGAGTGTTTTAATTGTGCTCAGCTGGGCCATTAATTTTGCACGTAACTGTGTCTGAACACCCATAAGGTGTAAAAAGTGTGGCAAATCAGGTCACCAGACTGAATTCTGTAAACGAAACTCAGTAAAAAAGAATAAAACAGAGATTTACACTAAGAAAATGAGAAAATAATAAGCTTGATAAAGTCTTTAGTGATTATTTTTGAAGGAAGGAGTTGAGATCATTTTAATATGAGGTTAAAATTAAAGTTAAAGATGATAAAACATGTTGTAAAAGATATATAAGATATATAAATCCTGATTAACTGAGTTTTAAATGAAAAATATATAATAAATATGTTCTTGCTCTTCTCACCTTTGCAAAACTCTGATAATGATGATTTGACTGAATATTGGGTTGTTGAAAGAACTATAGGTGTTAAAATGTTGAAAGCCCTAGAAGCTGATGTTTTGGTTTCAAAAGATAAGCCTGTGCTGAGCTGAAATAAACAATTTGTTATCTCAATCCGGCCACCACGTGGCCTAACTTGAGTAACAGAGACTCAATCTGAAAAGTGGAAATTAAAGTTTCTGAATTCATTTTGGGGGCAAGAGACAAATATAAAGTTTCATCATTTATCATTTGAAAATGTGATTTCTGTCTAAGGATAGAGTTAAAAGGAAAATGTCTTATATTTATTTGAAAACAAAGCCAGATCTTACGCTGAGCTAGTGTGAGGAGTGATAAGTTAATGAAAATGCAGTGCACCAGCCCTGAAGGCCTCAGAGTCTCTCTCTCATCCCAGACCAGCTCAAAGCTGATATCTGAGCCTGTGCCACAGATGATAGAAGATATTGATGAGTAAAAGCACAGGGCATTATGTGAACATAATAGACAGTTATTTGTTAAGATAGAAAAAGGTGCCATCAAGAGGGCAATAAGACATGTTTTAAAAATACAGACTTTTAATGAACTGAAATGTTTGACTAATGTTTGATAGGACCAGTAACTTCTGTCTGCTCTTAGCCTTCACCATGTACAGAACTGATGGCCTTGGTCACAGATGTAGCAGAACATTAAAATGAATGGACAGGTGTTTTGGCTAAATTCACTGAAAATAATCTAAAGCACTGCTATGGGGCAGCTTTGAAGAACTATGATGGATTTTAGTGATTAAGTTGTGTTATAATTAACCTGTCTCCATGTTTTTGCTAATTTGAAAGCAGACCAGATGGCTCTGGTGACTCTTGAATGCACTTTCCAAAAGGCTCCAGAAAATATCTGATCCTGTTGAGGGTCAAAGAAGCGATGAGAGGTTGAGCACGATGTGGTTGTTCCCGATGACGGGTAAGACTTCCTACGGCCTGACAGGGGGCAACCCAAGCCAGGGAAATCACGATAAGTCACCTTGCCAGCAGCATCTCTGTTGGGGGGGGGGAGCTGTGTTTCGTAGGGGCCAAGGTCAAGACTGGACACAGCAGCCCCTGCCCTAATATTGGCCCCTCTATACCGCTCACCAAATACCGCATACATTGAGAGCCAGGAAACACCCTGAAGAAAAGAGCAATGACGAGATTGGCATTCAAGAGCCAGCTGAGACCATGCTGATCATCCTTAACCTTGCGGAGAACAGAACAAAATGTATTAATTTGTATCAGGAAAACTGTGTGATCAGGATCTAATGTTATTATAAGTTTACTTCAGCAGGCACAATTCAGAGACATGGTGATGGCTTTAAGATGAGGACGGCTTTTGAAGCTTAAAGAGAAGGTCTGAATAACAAAGGTATCTAAACTAAAGATAACTTGAAACAATAAGTTACACTATGACATTTCTAAACTTTGTGAAGGGTTAATAAATGAAGAGTTAATGAATTTAACATTTATAGTTAAGGGTTAATGAATTTAACATTATAGTTAAAGTCTTAGAAGACTGTTGAAAAGATGATCTGGGTGAGAGAGAGAGAGGGAGGCTGGAAGCAGGGATTGTACTCTCTCTGTTATCGCTCTGTTAAAGCTGAGACAACACAAAAACAATGATATCAGAACAAAACAAACCAGCTGACTTTTCTAAAAAATAAATTACTAATGAACAGACATAATTTGAAACTGGTTAAGAAACCATGTAGAAGCACATTTTGAGAATGAGCAGTTCATATGTATGTGTCCTGATTGAGTGTAGTGTGCCATTAACCTCTGGAATGAGTGTCTTTATCATCACAGATGGGTTAAGTTAAACAAAAACAACTTTAGAGGAAGTTGATTATTCTGAGTGAATCTGATGAAAAGATGCTCAGAACATGGGACGAGCTTAAAGTGGATTGGACATCCAGCTCTGTCTGTCACTGGTAATTATGACCAATTTTGTCATGGATGAAGACGATTTGAATTAATCTCTGGATTAATTAAGAGAAAAAATTACAATTTAACAGAAGTCGCTATCCAAATGATCTAGAGACTCCCTCATATTTATGAAAGGCCGGAGGGCGAACCAAAAAGATAACTTCTAAAAGGAAAAGTTGTTTTATACTCTATTTTTCATTTATTAAATAGGCATGATATTTTGCATACAGGAAACCGCAATTTAAAAAAAACAAACAAAACAAAAACAAAACAGGATTTCTGACAGGGATTTTGAACATCCAAAGTAAAATTAGGCTAAAATGGATATTGAAATATGAATGTTTTTTTAATTCAGATTGGTTTTAACCAGCGTTAAGGAAATTGATGTGGCAAGGTTGATGATAAGAATCACTGCCAAATGACATGATGTAAGAGGAGTTTTAATGGACAGGGCATGGAGAAAAGGGTACTTTAAAGGAAATCCTAATTAATTAATTAATTAATTTTGAATGGTTTACTGATAACAGGAACTGAAAAGATTTTGATAAAGAATTGAGAATGATTAAGTATGATGTCACGAGATAAAGATGAGCAAACGAGCTGATTGAACGTAATACGAATTGATAACTCATTTTGATGAAGTGTATTTAACATTAACAAATTTAGATTTATGTTCGTTAATTGTTTAAATATGATGTGAGCTATGATGAGTGAAAATGGGTCTGTTGGAAATAGTAAGTAGGGTGGTTTGTGAAGAATTGTTGAAACGATTGATTGAAGGAAGGTTGATAAGTATGTGATGCACAGTGAGAAACTGAGGGCATTTAGATCTGAATGTAAGCATGTAGTTGAGGTAGAAAGGACAGTGACCACATTGACAGACGCACAAAAGAGAATCAGTGCATGGCAGACATTTGTGATTTGAAAATATACCTTTCATGGGCAGAGGTGTCATCTGAACTGTGGGCAAAGCACACAATGTAAACTGAAGGATGTTTTATGTAGATATTTAAAGTGCTAAGATGGATTATTATATATCTTACTTATTTTTTTATTGTTTAGTTTGAGTGAATCCCAAAAAAAGGTCTGTTATGATTTTGATTAATCAAGAGAACCACTGATTGTTTGTTTTTTCATATATGTTTTCTAAAGTATTTAGTCTCTGAGAAGTGACTGTGGGTCTGGCCTAGGGATGTGTGTGTCGTCAAACGGTTGGTAGCAGAAAGTTGGCATGTTTGGATTTTGGAGGTATGACACACCCCTAACATGATGGGAGAGCAGTGATAGTGATTACTGACTTAGCCCAGCTTACAGAGAGGAAATACGGATTTCTTTCATTTTTTTGGATATTTTCAATATGTTTATGGGAAATTTTCTAGTTAAGATTTTATTAGTTTGTAGCTATGTGTAAATGCGCAGCGTAACTAACAACAGAGTTTATTTCAACAGGAAACCGTGAGAGCAGCAGCCGCAGCACAGCAGTCAAAGGAACCAGAATGTCTTTTATTATCTGAAACTAACACAAATGCTTTGACTTCCTTACAGAGTATGAAAGCGTTCGCCACAGCAGCGGAGAAGCACCTGTGGAGACATTGTGGCTGGAAACTTGTGAATGTGCAAAATGGCATTTAGACGAGTAGTGATGGCAAGCCTTGTTTACCCCAACAATATTTTCGATGATTATGATAAATGGCTGCATGGGCGAGCCTGCAGCCAAAGGGGGAATGGTAATGACACTCAAATGAATGAAGTTTATAACGGGGTTACAATATTTGCTGAAATTTTCGCATCTTGATGCATATTGATATACATGAAAATGAGAAAAGGCCTCGACCGTTTGAGACATTTTTGGAAGACCACCATTCATGGGAATGGAAGGGGGTAAACAATAGCTTACATCAATAAAATGTTGAATTATTGCAAAGAAATGTCTTCTGTTGTCTGATATCTGTGTGCAGGTGAAAGCTGCTTGCACAAAATCGAGCCAGGAGATTACGTGGTAAAACGGGACCCGAGTACGAAGAGCTGGAAGGCGGAAAGGTGGCTAGGGCCTTTTTGTCATGCTTCTGACGTCACACCGCCGTCAAGGTATCGGAGAGAGTGGCGTGGGTGCATGCGAGCCATTGCAGAATGGTCCCACCAGTGATCGGGGAGGAGCCGAGAGGAGAGGAGCAGAAGCAGAGACACTGGCACAACGCGGTGCTGAGCCAACCAGTTTTCAAGTTAAACCCTATTGCCAGCCCACAGAATCCAGTAGGTGGTGCTTAGAGCTGCAGCGGACATCGAGCAAGGGAAGATTCCAACAAAACATCCAACATCTGCCTGCAAGAGAACGCAACGGTGCAACCACACAGACATGTTGATTCCACCATTGAGAGTGATGCATGTTCAAGGAGATATTCAATAATTCGACGACAGGGAACTGCACAGCGATGATAGGCAGTATCACAACAGACTTTACCTGTCTGTTTAGCAAACCAAGTGACACTTTGCATGTGGTAGTTTGGATTTGTGGCGACAGAGCATATCATTTCATGCCACAGAAAGACTGGACAGGTTGCTGTTTGATGAGATGACTAGCGAGGAGACGCCTAAAACATTTTAGGGGATTTTTTTTATTTTCTTCATTTACAAATTTAAGAGCGTGATCATTTATACAAAAAATCAGAGATGAAGAGTGTAAGTGTGTAAGAGTGACTTAAATTTGCCTGTTTTATTACTACTTTTTAATAGTTTTTTTTATTATTATTGTTTTATTATTACCACTTCTATTTTTATTATATTTGTATCTACACTTTTTAATTTTTTTTCTTGTGAGTTATCAAAGAATGATAAAAGGGGGAATTGTTGGGGAAAAATTTAATATTTATGTTTGAGTTCACACAGAAGTCAAAATCTGCTTTAGCCATGCAAATCACCTGTCTTAGCTCAAAAGACACACAGTGTCTGTGGAAAACCCAGGGGGGTAGCAGTGGGATATCTAAATTGAGAGCTTTCCCGAACCAAAGGTGTCGGATAATTTAAATTAGTTTTAAGACAAAGAGGGACCATTTGTGTATTGTGTTTCTTGCCTTTACCATGTGTGGAAATGGAAAAATACTGAGAAGGGGTGTTTAGACATTGGGGGTATAAGAGTTTGTGCCTTCTTTTGTTTTGGCAGTTCACACTCAACGCAGCCTCGAGCGGCTGCGTTTGACCGTGGCTCTTTTCTTGCAAGGAAAATAAATCTTTATAAAGACAATTGGATTATGGTTTGTCTCTTATTAGTGATGTCAACGAATTAATTTTTGCCATTACAGTGGGAAGGGCTCTGCATTACTCTGTGGCAAACATTGTCCACCTTCAAGGTCAGAGCTGACTGATGACGACATTGATGAACACTGAGACTTCAGGGCCATTTTCACGTCATTTATCATATTTGGTAGCTCTAGAAAAAAATAAAATAAAAAATAATTATAAAGAAATAGCTTATACCTATTTACCTACTCAACTAACTCCTATGTGTACATATGCTCATGCATGTTACAGAGGTTGAATGTTTCGGGTTTCTTGTCATATAAATATAATTATGAACTATTAAGAATTATCAATCACAGACAGGGGGAGGGTGTTGTGAGGTTTTGTGCTTGTGCACGGCTGCACACGAAGTCAGAGCTGAAGAAGAAGCTGGCTCCAAACCTCACAACACCCTCCCCCTGTCGGTGATTGGTTGGAAAACTATTTGTTTTGGTTTTGAGTGGTTGGTGAAACCATTTGTTTTTGTGTGCAGATCTCAGAGCCTAGGCTGCCCTACAGAGACGCGTTTTTTTGACGGCATGCTTATGGGGCGGGCAGCTAGCGGATCGTTAGGAAAGATTAGATGAATGTGATTTTTTTTTTTTGGGCCTGAAATCACTGATACCACCTTTAAGTGCAAAGACAGTAAAAAATAAACCAAGTTAAGTTCAAATCTAAACCATCAGTTTGATAGCTGATTCACCACAACAGGGAGTAACTGTAATACATGCCTTGAATGAGCATTTTTCTCAATTGTTCGTTGTCATTTCTCAATTTTTTGTATTCTTCCTCCATTTCTTTTAGCTGCCTCTGACTCTCCGTCAAGGTGGTGTCTTGGTACTTATCCACAACCATTTGGGCAACATTTTTCTGTTTTTGGGGAATCATTTTCCTTTTCTTTTGGGTCTGTCAAGGAACAAGAAACGAGAGATGGAGATGATACATATTTGTCTTCTTACCGCTGTAAATGTAAACAGACTGACATAAAATTCCTGGCCAGGGGTGCGTTTCCAGAAAGTATCGCTAGCTAACTATTGTCACAAGTTCTGTCATTATCAGCATTGTTCAACAAGTCGTTGTTTCCCGAAAACATCGCTCCAATGAACATTCGTAAACTGCACAGCAAAGTTGTGTGGTTAGAACGACAGCTCCAGGAGCGAGTGAGCGTGATCATCTGTTCCCCTATCATAATAGTAACAGAATAAACGTGAATGAACATCTGAGGGCATGTTCTCAATACTTTTCAAGTTCTGGAAATTACTTAAAATCAAATTAAAGCCCTGCCCAGTTCCAGATGTATCTGAATACAGATAAGAATAATTTTGAGATTGTTACAAATACAGATATTGGCTCCGCTGCAAATCCCTTATTTACACTATTGGTTTGTTTATCAGTTATTCTGCAATGTGACCTAACAAGAATGATTATTTTTTATTTTTGCAATTTATTAATGTAGAACTAGCAGTTACTAGCTTCAAATTGTTTAGTAAACATAACAGAGTGTGAGGTACATTACTACCAGTGTTGGTCATCTTACTTTAAAAAAGTAATTAGTTACAGTTACAAATTGGACGTGGATAAAGTGGATAGTTTTTTTTTTTCTGCGTGCATGTTACATAAACATTCCATGTACATTCCATCCTTCAAATGTTTAATAATGGGTGATATGTCCTTACTATTTGTTAATCATTAATTACTAGTGTACTTGCTTAATGCTTAATTAATGCATAATTCTGGACTATTAAAATAAAGTGTTACCAGAGTTCTTAATGGCATGCATATTTTGGACATAGTCAGGTGCAAAAACAAGGTTATCTTGCCTTGTACACGACGTCGGTGTTTGTGCATAGGTTGCGTATGTTTGAGCATAAATAACAAATAATCGCTTGCACCTTGGAACCTATTTCCGGGAGTGCGATCTCGAGCCACCAGGCTCTGTTTTGTGCGGATGGGCAGCCAGAGCGTGTTAAGGGTTTTCTGTTAAAACGTTGTCGTTAATAACTAATGATCTTTGCATGTACTGTAAGTGAATCAGTCAATCAAAACTAACTTTAGCTGGACAATAACTTTATTCTGGGGGCCTATACCACTAAGCCGGTTTAGGTGGCTAGCCAGCTATGTTTCAGTTTAGTTTCCGCCAACCCTGGGTTTTAGGTACTATGAAAGTAGCTCGGCTTTAATCGGTGTTCGTTGCCGGTGTGTTACGCTGCACGGCTAACCTGCTCCTGGGCTGGTCATGTTCTGGATTCAAGATCTCAGACTGAAGTTTGACCAATCCATGAGCAAAGTGACACATGTCTGATGTGATAAAGTCACTTCACCTGTTTCTACTCCAAATTAAAGGTCACTACATAGCAAATTATTTTTTTAAAGACAAAATCGTCTGGCTTTTAGTAATGCTAATTTTGAATAATATATTTGTATGATTTAAGTATTATTTATGTAATTATTATACCCTTAAACAATCACAGGTACAATTTTAGTTAATCTATTATTATCATTACGCAGAGTTTAAATGTATACATATATAAAGCAGGTAATATAAATACGCTTTAGATTCAATAGATGAAGATGTAAAATGACTACATGTTCATTTCTCTATATACCTTTATCAACTGTATAAAATAACTTCAAAATGTTTTACTTGGACTGATTTACAGTAGCAAGACCTTTACCTTTAGCTGTCCTCTTATAGACAACTTTCTTCTTGCTGTAAATTTGTTTAAATATTTAATATTTTAATACTTTTATTTATTAAGTGTATTTCGCTTCTCTCGTGAGAAATGAATCGCAGTTTCACTATTTTCACTATTTCATGTGATTGGCTGTTCCCTACTGATGTCACACCTAAACTCCTAAATGCAGGATAAAGCCTGAGTTGACAGAGAAAGTTGATGATCAGCATCATGGTACCAAAAAAGCCTGGTTGTATTGGTTTGGTTTTGTCAGCTCGAAACTAATCCTGTAACTCTGAGTTTGTTCAACTATCATCATGGTACAGGCCCCAGAGCAGCTGTAAAGCCTAAACAATCTATGTTACTTTAATTTCATATTATCACTGTAAAGCTGCTTTGAAACAATTCATACTGTTAAAAGCGCTATATAAATGAAGTTGACTTGACTTCCCTTGCATAGGCTTTTTGTCACTGTTGGTTTAATGTTCTAAATAACAATAGGACTTAGCCTAGATTTAATACCAGATCTCTTTGTTTATTAAGTCGGCAAATATTTCAAATGTATTATTATGTAAATTGGTACTTAAGTAAATGGTGTGTGATTATGTGCATGAAATTCATTCAGTGACAGTAGAATACAAACAGTCTTACAGGTGTATGCTCAACATCAGTTTCATCTGAATCTGTATATCTTGACGGCGGGACTGAGGGCCTTTTCTTAGGCATTGGGTTGTTCATTTCGTCAGACTCCAAGCGTAGAAATTCCCTAATTTTAGAATTAGTATGAAATCGATTGCCTGAAAATGAAAATGTCAAAGTTGGAGGATAGATCAGATTAAGGCACTTTACAGTAAAGAAAACAATATTTAGTGCACTTAATAATTTGTGTGTATATTATTGTGTGATAGTAGTCGTAACTTCACACATCATAACAGCTTCACATTATTTATTGGACCAGACACGGTAAAAAAAAAAAAAATGCATAAGATAGATCTACTTATTGCTCACAAACTTGATAAAGGCAGCATACACTGGCCAGCCATGTTTTGGCTTTTTCCCTTTCTGCCATTCCACAGCAGCTGAATAGTCAGTTTGCGGGTATCCATCATCATCCATCTTGGTGTCATCATATTTACGTATGGCTTCGGTTTTCACCTCGCTGTACATTCCTGCATCCTCCCCACTGACCCATTGAACCACTGCAAACTTTCTCATCACACCTTGGGCATTAAAAGAGTTAGGCTTTTAGCGAATTTAGATAGATAAGGTTATTTAAGGCATATAAGGTTGTTTCATCAGATCTCACATGGGAAGATCACATTTTTGTGTCTTGGAAGTCAGATTGTAGCGTCATGGACATCATTTTGCTGTGTAATAACAGTTTGCCAGACACAGACATATTGCTAGGCCAGCTAAATGTCAGCTGCATGCAAGTTATCTGCAGATTTGTGAAAGATCATTACAATAGATAATTAAGGCTGTCGATTTAACGCAGTAATCTGATTAATTAACGTTAGTTGTGAGAAAATAACATGATTAAAATATTTTAACTCAATTAGCCCACCTGCCCCTGACCAATAGGTAGATTTGTGTAATTAAATAGATTCAAAACTTAATCGCTTGACAGCCCTAAAGTTAGAAATAATATAAAAAAGTAAAAGTCGTCTAATGTTAATGGTATAGCCTAATACCAATTCATAAACCAAAAAACATTCAGTTAAAGTTACCATACACGAAGAAAAGGCAATTTCAAAGTTGTGGCTGGCTGTATAAGCTCCTACGTTAAGTTAACCTTAACTCTTGCAAGTCTTATAGGCTACTTTGCTTAGAAATTACTAAATGAACCAACCTGAATCAACACACATGACTGAGTAATAACTTACTTGTGTAGTATGTCTTCGGGTGACGCTAGAAATCCACGTTTACTTGATCTAAAAATTCTTGAACTGTTGAAACTTGAGCAATGGCCCGCGCACGCTCTCTGGGAGCTTAAATTAATCAGTGAGCTCAGCTGGATTTCTATTGGATCCCGCGCAGCAGTTCAAACATCAACCAAACGGCATATTTTACCGATTCAGATGGACCTAATTCACTTGCCTACATGTAGGTATATAGGCTACGTGTGTTCAGAAAATAGGCTAATGCAAAATGCCGAAACGAAAATTGTATTGCTTTAACAGCCACGGAGGAGAAGAAAGAATGATTCCTATTCGTACTTGGACCAGGTGGAAAAGAAGGTAAACCTGGTTTTTCCAGCAAAGTTTTTTCCCTATAAATGTGTGTATTAAATATGATATAATATATTAATAAATATGCATTATGCTTATTGTTTAACATAATTTTACAAATAATGTTTAGTTATATAGTTTTAAGGTTATTTGATTAAAATGTTGTAACACGCATTGCCAAACAATTATTGTTGATTATTATTACAGGCATTCTATAAATTAGCAGCCTGGCATTAGTACTGTCAGTAAATTATTATGCACAGGCACAGCTAATAATTTTATGTCATAATAATAATATATTCATCTGTGGTTTCCATGTCAAGACAACAATATAACTTAAAGCACAACAGCAATGCTAAAATATAATTTTTTATTCTGTCAGTAAAAGTGAAAGGAGCATACAGGTAAATTGTGGGTTGGGTTGTGAACACTAGCCTTAATCTGATTCTCATTCTCAGGGATTGTTATTAAAAAAAGGTTGAGAACCACAGATCTAGACTAACAATAAGTAGTGTAGAGTTGTAAAGCTGTCTCTCTTATATTATGTTGTGTCTGAAACTGTACAGGAACATTGAAAACTGTCTGCATGACTTGGAGGAGGTACATTTCCAGAGTGCCAATAATGATGTAAGTACTAAGTCAGAAAATAAATCACACAAGTGAGGCTACAATTAAAAAAAATGGGGGCAATTGTAAATTGATGCAAGTTTTATTAGTTACAATTAAATTTAAGGGTTTCTCGTCTTTTTAAAAGAAATAAGTAAACTTTATCCGCATTAAAAATTATTGTCCTGTTGTCTTCCTCTTTTGTATATTTCCTTCTGCCCTATATTAGGATGATGTTTCACATTCACCAAAAGGGACTGAAGAATCCACCCTCACATATATAGATCTACAGGTAGAAATGATTGGAGTAAATTACATTAATCTATTGATATGGGCCTATTGTTTTTTCTTTCACATAAATGAATAATGTTTTCTCCTCTTTCAGGACCATATATTATTACAAGAAGAGACCATAAGAGAGTTGCCATCCATAGAAAAACAGGTGAGGAAAAGTTTTGTTTAAATGTCCTCCAGCTGTCAGTAAGGCATATGGATACTTGTCAGGATACGATGGACTCAGAGATCGAGGTGATGTTTAATAACACAACTTTATTGAATGTTAGGATAGCAGGTGCAAGGGATTCGGGGGAAAAACCCGGGGCAACAAAACATAGGAGTTCGGGATCCACAGCGGGTAATATTCACTCAACGGGTTAGGAACTCAAATTAACTTTCAGAATTGTTCAATAAAGGAGATCAGGATCCACCATGGGTGAGTATTCCTCTTCAGATCTGTGAATGTGAATTGTCCTTTCCAGACGAGAGGATTTAAGTGAACATAAGATGCTGGATCCACAACAGGTCGGGGCACACTCTTGAAATCATATATTTCGTGAATAATCCCAGAATGATAACACTGGCCTTAATTCTTACAGGATAAGGTGAGGGTTCAGCGGGAGAAACCGAGGTTTCAATGAGCCTTGGATGAGTACTGGTGGCTAGGACATCGGTGATCAGCAGCAGCTCTTCTGAGGATTACAGACAGAGTCAGAAGTTAGTGATACACAGGTGAGTATTTTCAGTGAACAGAGTACTCAAAGGTTTTCTCTAACAGACAGAGGAAATACGGTCAGTTCCTGTTGGAGGCTTGACGCTAGACTGCAGTGAGTGTGAGTGTTTTATGGAGCTGGTTGATGAGGTTACTGATTGTGAACAGGTGTGGGTGATTAGAATTCTGGGGAGATTGAACGTTGTGTGGATCGTGATGCAGAGTCTTCTGATTGGTTTCTGACATTACCCCCTCCTCTAGAGTCCGCACCAGCGGACCTTAGACCTCGACGTCTTGAAGGTCTGCCTCTAGGTCGTGGTGCCGGTTTGTCAGGATGCTGAGCATGGAATTCGAGGAGCAAAGTAGGATCGAGGATATCCTTTCGAGGTATCCAACATCTCTCTTCCGGTCCATATCCCTCCCAGTCGATCAAATACTCCAATTGACCATTTCGACGTTGAGAGTCCATCACTTCTTTAACCGTATAGATGGGATCCGGTTCTATAGGTGGAATAGGAGGATCGTCTCCGGGAGCCAGTTCTGCTGGGGAGCCAGGTACAGGTGGGTAATGAGGTTTGAGAAGGGAAACATGGAAGGTAGGGTGGATCCGATACTGAGCGGGGAGCTGAAGCTGATATGTGACCGGATTGATCTGCTTGACAATGGTGAACGGTCCGATGTATTTTGGGCTAAGTTTACGGCAGGGTTGCCGGAGTCGCATATCTTTGGTAGAAAGCCATACCAATTGTCCAGGTTGATAAACGGGAGTTTGGCGTCGATGAGCATCTGCAAAATGTTGTTGACGATTCACTGCTTGTTGTAGGTGCTGATGGGCTTGATTCCAGACATTTTCACTCTCCCTAAACCATTCATTGACTGCAGGTACTTCAGATGGTTCTCCAGACCATGGGAACAAAGGAGGTTGATAGCCCAGGACGCATTGGAAAGGAGTTGAGTGGATGACTGTCTGAGAGAGTTTTGTGCGTACTCTGCCCAAATCAAGTATTGACTCCAGATGTGTTGATTGGAGTGGCAGAATGTACGCAAAAAACGGCTTACATCCTGGATCTTCCTTTCAGTTTGTCCATTCGTTTGTGGATGATAACCAGATGAGAGGCTTACCGTCACATTCATTAGGTTGAAGAATGCTCTCCAAACCCGAGAGATAAATTGGGGACCTCTATCGGACACAATGTCTTCTGGTATTCCAAAGTTTCGGAAGACGTGTTCCATTAATAACTGTGCCGTGACAAAGGCCGTAGGGAGACTCTTTAGTGGGATTAATTTGCAAGCCTTTGAGAACCGGTCGATGGCAACGAGGATACAGGTATTCCCGGCTGAGTTTGGGAGATCGGTGACAAAGTCAACACCGATATGGGACCAGGGTCGTTTTGGAACAGGGAGTGGGACCAGTTTACCGGCTGGAAGTTTTCTTGGGACCTTGGACATAGCACATGGAATACATCCCTGGATAAAGATTGTGATATCTTGCTGCATGTTTGGCCACCAATACCGGAGTTGGAGCGTGGAACATGTCTTGTGTACCCCTGGATGCCCTGTGGAATTCTTGAGGCACATAAATCTTTCCTGGAGGGCATTCTGGAGGTCCAGGATGCTGTTGAGATAACTCAAGTAACTGTTCATTGATGTCCCATCGGATGGGGTTGACGAATATCTGTTCTGGTAGAATGGTCTCTGGCTCTTCGATCGGAACTTCAGGGGCATGGATACGAGAAAGAGCATCTGCTCTGATATTCTTGGAGCCCGGACGATAAGCAATTCTAAAATGGAAGCGAGTGAAGAATAATGCCCATCTGGCTTGCCGTGGATTAAGTCGTTTTGCTTCTTTTAGGTACTGGAGGTTCTTATGGTCAGTGAAGACTATGAACGGGTGCTTAGCTCCCTCCAACCAGTGCCTCCACTCTTCTAAGGCAAGTTTCACTGCCAAAAGTTCGCGATTACCTATGTCGTAATTGCTTTCAGCAATGGACAACTTCTTTGAAAAGAAGGCACAAGGTAAGGGCTTGGAGGAGCTCTCAGAGTATTGAGATAAGTCAGCTCCTACACCTGAGGTAGAGGCATCGACTTCAACGATAAACACCTTTTCAGGATCTGGGTGCTTAAGTAGGGGAGCAGTGGTGAATGCAGTCTTGAGTGAGTGAAAGGTACGATCAGCCTCTGGGGTCCATAGAAGGGTCTTGGGTTTGCCTTTCAGCAAAGAGGTTAAAGGAGCTGTTAACATGCTGTACCCGTGAATAAATCTTCGGTAGAAATTAGCGAAGCCGAGAAATCTCTGGAGCTCTTTGATCGAAGTAGGAGTGGGCCAGGACATGATGGCGTCAGTCTTCCTATTATCCATTTCCACACCTCTTTCACTAATTTGGTAACCCAAGAATTCAACCTGAGATTGATGGAAAGTGCACTTTTCAGTCTTTAAAAACAGATTGAATTCACGAAGTCTTTGGAGTATTGAAGAGACATGATGTTGATGTTCTACTGGATTTTTGGAGAAAATTAAGATATCATCAATATACACCAACATGAAGTGCCCCAGGAAGTCTCGGAATACCTCGTCCATGAAGCTCTGGAAGACCGAAGGAGCGTTTACAAGGCCATAAGGCATGACAAGGTATTCATAGTGTCCTGCAGGAGTTATGAATGCCGTCTTCCACTCTTCCCCTTCTCGAATCCTAACTTGATTATAAGCACTTCGGAGATCCAGCTTGGTGAAAATTTTGGCTTCTCGGAGTTGCTCCAGAGCTGAAGGAATGAGTGGTAATGGATAACTGAACTTTGTGGTAATCTTATTTAAAGCTCTGTAATCAATACAGGGTCTTAGACCTCCATCCTTCTTGGATACGAAGAAGAAGCTAGCAGCTGCGGGAGAAGTGGAGGGACGGACGTAACCTTGTTGTAAGGCTTCGTCAATGTACGCTCGCATGGCTTCTTGCTCAGGAATTGACAGGGAATAGATACGACCCTTTGGAACAGATTCTCCGGGAATCAGATTAATTGCGCAATCCCAGGGTCGATGTGGGGGTAACTTGGAGGCCGCAACTGGATTGAAAACGTCGGAGAACGAGGAGTAACAATGGGGAAAAGTGACAGATACATTTTCTGTGGGACTTTCAATGGAAGTGGAACTCAGACTAATGATTTTTGGTGATTGGGAGTTGGTCTGAACAGAATGATGTTCTTCTGATAGGAGACACTGACAGCCCCATCTACTGATTTTGCCAGTCTGCCAGTTGATATCAGGTTGATGACGGATTAACCATGGACGTCCTAAGATAACCTCAATCTGACTGTTTTCCAGGATAAATGGTTCGAAACTTTCTTGGTAAGTGTCATCAATGTACAAAGTGATAGGTGGTGTCTGAGTGGTAACGTACCCCTTGTTGATAAATTCGCCAGTTACAGCGTGGATGGAGTATGGTTTTGGAGTGTTGATCCTCTGGAGTTTGAGTCTCTTACAGAGCTTCCCTGATACGAAGTTCCCCGCTGACCCGGAATCAATGATGGCAGCTGTGGAGACTTGGAGATTGTGGGATTTCAGAATTACTGGGATAGTGAGAGGAGTTGAAACTGGAATTAGAGTTTGCACTGAACTCACCATCAGTCGAGGTGGACGAGTTGGACATTCTTTGA
The DNA here is from genome assembly GCA_023566225.1 of Romanogobio albipinnatus. Lineage (NCBI taxonomy): Eukaryota > Metazoa > Chordata > Actinopteri > Cypriniformes > Gobionidae > Romanogobio > Romanogobio albipinnatus. The sequence goes on along the minus strand of CM042245.1, from coordinate 25,104,050 downwards.
GAAAGTGACCCGCTGTCCCGCAGTATAGACATAACCTCAGTTCTCTTCTTCGGGTATGTTCAGCCAGGGAGATTCTATGAGCATCGACCTGCATCTTTTCGGGTGAACTCTCAGAAGTGGAGTCAGATGGGGTTCGATTGAAATGTGTATTGGATAATCGGGAATCGTGATAACAACTCTGTGATCTTTGATGAATGCGCAGGGTTTGTTGTATGAATTTTTCTAGCCCTAGATTATCATCATAAATGGCGAGTTGTAGGCGGAGAGCAGGATTTAAGCCTCGACGAAACACAGAGATGAGGGCTCTTTCATTCCAACCACTTGCAGAGGCTAGTGTCCGGAATTCGATGGAATATTCTGAAATAGATTTGTTACCCTGGCGGAGCTGCAGTAATTTGTCACTAATGGAGGAATCACTGATGGGTTGTCCAAACACCTCCTTGAAATGATTGACAAAACTCTGCAATGTTGTAGTAACTTCTGTTTGTTGCATCCACAGTGACTCTGCCCATCTTAATGCTGATCCAGATAGATGTTGAATTATAAACGAGATCTTTGATCGATCAGTGGGGTATGTCTGAGCTTGTATTTCAAGAGCTAGTGAACACTGCAAAAGGAATCCATTGCAGTCCTCCGCCAGGCCGGAGAATGGCGCTAGTCGGGAGGCGGAGTTAGCCAAGCACACCAGCGTGGGAGCAGTGTTTGCGGAAGTACCGGGAGCTGATGTTGCTGAAGCGGTAGCATTGCTTGCAGATTGTATGGGAATAGCGGCGGGAGTTGGCTGTGTTATATCCATACCATCGATTTGAAGTTTAGTAGGTCAAGCCTTCTGTCAGGATACGATGGACTCAGAGATCGAGGTGATGTTTAATAACACAACTTTATTGAATGTTAGGATAGCAGGTGCAAGGGATTCGGGGGAAAAACCCGGGGCAACAAAACATAGGAGTTCGGGATCCACAGCGGGTAATATTCACTCAACGGGTTAGGAACTCAAATTAACTTTCAGAATTGTTCAATAAAGGAGATCAGGATCCACCATGGGTGAGTATTCCTCTTCAGATCTGTGAATGTGAATTGTCCTTTCCAGACGAGAGGATTTAAGTGAACATAAGATGCTGGATCCACAACAGGTCGGGGCACACTCTTGAAATCATATATTTCGTGAATAATCCCAGAATGATAACACTGGCCTTAATTCTTACAGGATAAGGTGAGGGTTCAGCGGGAGAAACCGAGGTTTCAATGAGCCTTGGATGAGTACTGGTGGCTAGGACATCGGTGATCAGCAGCAGCTCTTCTGAGGATTACAGACAGAGTCAGAAGTTAGTGATACACAGGTGAGTATTTTCAGTGAACGTAGTGATGGGACATCTGAAGCGAGGCTCCGGAGCTTGTGTCGAGCAAAAAGGGGCGTTCCAGATGAAGCCCCGATTCGAGGCTTGTATCGTTTCCGTGAAAATCACGTGACGATGACAAACGAGGCCTCGGTTTCTGTTGAATACGTCATTGCTTCATTCTGAGTATCGCTTCCGGATAGAAGTGGTTCGAAACCTCGCGCCTCTTGTGGGGTTTGCAGTAGGCGTTTGCATTGGTGTTGAGGTGTTGGTTGTACGTAGTAGCGAGTAGTAGCGTGTTTGTAGTAGCATAGTTATCATTATATATCATAGCTTGTATTATATATTATATTACATTATACTTAGTTTAGTAGATTATTAGAGTAAATTAGCCTATATCTAGTTGTAATACCTATAATACGTATATATATATATATATATATATATATATATATATATATATATATATATATATATATATATATATATATATATATATATATATATATTATATGTATAGCCTCCCAGTTCCATGCACTATTGCACTCCCAATCAGCACTGCACACACAATAATTTCTTTACAATCATTTGGGCCATTCACTGTCATCACTAACCCAAAGAACTACTGAATAGTTGAACACAAAGTTGTGTGTTTGTGTGAGTTGTGTGTGCATAGGTTAATACAAGCAGAGTAAAATACTTTATTTAATACACAGGCAATAGAAAAAGGGTGTGCCCACACTATGACAATTTGGTTGCTCAGGATGAATAGATTTGTGTGCGATACATTGCTTTGCACAGCAGGTGTCACTAGGGAGCACACTGTTTCATGAGGCTTCAGCTAAATGAACCTTTTGGTGAACCAATGGGCTGGAAAGCCTCAGTGGTTCAGAAAGCCTCATTTGGCCATCACTAGTGAACAGAGTACTCAAAGGTTTTCTCTAACAGACAGAGACAGAGGAAATACGGTCAGTTCCTGTTGGAGGCTTGACGCTAGACTGCAGTGAGTGTGAGTGTTTTATGGAGCTGGTTGATGAGGTTACTGATTGTGAACAGGTGTGGGTGATTAGAAATGTTACCCCTCCCAGAAAGGAAAGAACAGTCACAATCACCAGACACTAATGTAAGATTTCCTCCTTTGAAAATAACTCTTAATACTTCAAATGGTTTTTCTTAATTAACCTTCTCTTTCACATAAACATTTATTAGTTCATTTTGTCATTTAGTACATCCAGGTCAATGTACCGCTGAGGACAGGGCAGGTTATGTCCAAAGAAATACAGGTAAACATTGCCTATATCTTTTTTAGTTCAATTTCTATTCACTTTTATTGCTATATTTACTATTGATAGTTCAAATTATATATATATATATATATATATATATATATATATATATATATATATATATATATATATATATATATATATATATATATATATATATATATTAAAAAGTCTTGATCTTTTTAGGATGACAGCCCTATGTCACATTCACCAGAGACTGCAGAAGAGGGAACCTCTTCAGAAATACTGGTAAATAAGTCATTTACCCCATACTATATGTAAATAAGGAATGGTGTATGTCATTTTGGTTTAAATTGTGTTGCGTACATGTGTATAACAATTGTCCCTAAATGTGTAGAGATAGCTTAATTTGAGATCAGATGCTTAAATCAGTACGTAGCATAATTCATTGTTGACAACAGTTTAGATTTTTTAATCATTCACAGGATATGAATTCTTGATATCAACAATTACATTTTCAATAGTAAAAATGCTCATTCTTGATATCAGTAATTAGATTTCAACTAGAACATTTTTAATTCTTGATATCAACTATGACGTCATTACTCGCAAAAATACAAGTTCTAAATATAAAGACTAGAATTGCAAATAGTAAAAACTATAATTCTTGATATGTTCAATTGAATTTTCACTAGTTAAATGTCACCATAGGCTGCCATTCAAAATCAGTTGTTGATTCCAATTATTGATTCCAATTTCACATATCCGAAATGCAATTGTAATAAAAAATGTATAGTGATACTTTGTTACTAGTAAATATATATATTTCTGTTATCAATAACTCAATTTCACTAGTTGAAATGTTAATTCTTGATACCTGTAAATGTATTTTAACATGTTACATTAGCTAGTGTCAGTGAAATATTATGCATGGATAATAATCATATGTAATAATACAATATTCCTCTGTGGCCTATGGAGATGGCTTCTCAGAAAAAGTAATGTTATACCTACTAAAAGACACCAATATAAATTTAAGCCCTACAGCAATGCTAAAATGTAATGTATTATTCTGTCTGTAAAAGTGAAAGGAGCATACAAGCAGATGTTGGGGTGGGTTGTGACCACTTGATTTAATCTTGATGAACTTCCTGGGTATTAATAAAAGTCAAAACAGTTTGCCATATTGTTGAACAAGAATATCAACATTTAGAGTAAAACATGTTTCTTTTGGTACACACTTTGCTTATGATCACTCATATTTGGATTATTTCTTATTTGTTACAGAATACCAACCAATCGAACCATGCGTCTTCAGGTCCCTCGAATGACCATGTCACAGATGTCAGTTGGCTGAACATCCTCGCATTTTCCATGAAGCACAATGTAACAGGCGCTTTAATGGAGGACCTACTGAAGCTGTTAAGGTTATGTAGTGGGGACCCTCTAAGCATCCCAAGTAGCAAGTACATGCTAGAGAAGGAGTTTAAAGATTATGTAGACAAATCAGAATACCATCATTATTGTGGTATTTGCAGCTCTTACATTGGCCTCTCAGTGTCAAAGGACGGTGAATTAAAATGTCAGATTTGCTCATCAACCCAAACTGTGAGACAAAGTTTAGAGTTGGGTAATTATTTTATTTGTATACCTTTGAGGCATCAACTTAAAGCTCTTTTGGAGAATGAGCCTATTCCAAATATTTACAATGACCAAAACAGAGATGGAATAACAGATATTTCAGATGGGAAGTTGTACAAATATCTGAAATCAGTTAGTGATCCATTCTTTTCCCTGTCATTCAATTGTGACGGAGTGCCAGTGTTCAAGTCATCTAAATACAGCATATGGCCCTTACTATGCTCTGTTAATGAATTACCCCCAGATGAAAGAGATAAAAATGACATACTATGTGCCTTGTGGTTTGGGTCATCAAAACCACAAATGACGAGCTTCCTCAAACCTTTTGTGGAGGAATACAAAAGTCTTGGACAAACAGGTCTTCAGTGGCAGGATCCAGTAGATAACTCAATCAAAATGACAAAGGTTTATGCATTATGTGCCATTATGTGATGCTGTTGCACGACCTTTACTGCAAAATTTCAAACAGTTTAATGGAGAGTATGGGTGTGGGCACTGTCTTCATCCAGGTGTTCAAGTGAGAAAAGGCAATGGGACTGTGCGAGTGGATCCTTGTTTAGAGGAGATGCCAGACCTTAGAGATCATGACACAACTGTGCAAATAGGTGAGATTGCCAAAAATAATGAACAGAGCATTTTGGGCATAAAAGGGCCATCTCCAATTTTGGACTTGCCAGATTTTGACCTGATCAATGGCATGGTCCCTGATTACATGCATTGTGTGTTGCTGGGGGTTTGCCGGCAAATAGCCACTTTATGGTTTGATTCTAAAAGCTATAGTAAACCATGGTATATTGGTTTGAACACTGCAACAGTGGATGCAAATCTTTTAGCAATCAAGCCTCCAAGCATTTTCTCCAGAATTCCACGATGTATTGTAGAGCGAAGGTTTTGGAAAGCTCACGAATGGCAGAACTGGCTTTTATATTACAGTTTGCCAGTCCTGAAGGGGATACTTCCAAACAAGTATCTTTGCCACTGGGCTCTGCTTGTCGAGGGTGTGAGCATTTTGCTAGGTTCAGACATTAGCCAAGAGGATATTTACCATGCGCATGAGGCACTTGAGCTTTATGTTAAATCAGTTCAGTCTTTGTACGGTGAAGATCAGATGACCTACAATATGCATTCACTTCTGCATTTGACTAAGACTGTGGAGAATTTGGGTCCTCTCTGGGCCCAGTCTGCTTTCATGTTTGAGAGCTATAATGGCTACTTGCTCAAGCAAGTCAAAAGCAGTAATGCAGTGCCTCAGCAGCTTTGCAAAAGAGTAGCATGGTCTCGGGCATTGCCACGCATAGCTAAGGCCTGCTTATCCAATGATGTCTCACCAGAAATTAAATCTTTCTACACTGAAATTACCTCTGGTAAACGTCATGTAAGGAACTATGGAGATGGTGGTCCAGTGGGTTAAACCACTGAACTGATATGCAGAAGGTTGCTGGTTCAATCCCAGCAGTCGCAACCAGTGTGTCCTTGAGCAAGGCACTTTACTCCACGTTGCTCCAGGGGGATAGTCCCTGTAATAAGTGCACTGTAAGTCGCTTTGGATAAAAGCGTCTGCCAAATGCATAAATGTAAATGTAAATGTAACTATGCTACATATGATAGCGTGACTGCACTTGGAGTGCCAAAGATCAGGCAAGTGTCTGAAAATGATATGAATGCATTGCCTGAGACCTCTATTGGCAGGTACTACAACAGAATAGTTGTCAACGGAGAGGTCATTCACAGCCAAACATACACAAAGACAAAGAAAAGGAACAACTCGGTTGTGATATTGAAAGATGGCAGTATTTTCAAGGTTTCACACTTTCTTTGTGTCAGTGATGACCAAGATCACTTGTATGCAGTTGGCAAATTTGGAAATTGTACAGTGCAGAAGTTGGTTCGAGGATCTGCTGTCAAAATATCACTGACCTTTATGCGGACTGTTCATTTTCCTACAGGATTTGAAAGAGCAGTTGACAGCAATGACATTGTGAGGCCGTGTATTTACATAAACTGTGAACAGTCTGGGTCTGTTGTTTGTGAACCAATCAGAACATATTATTGCAAATGAATTGAGTCAAATATGTTTTATGAATCGTGATTAAAATTTTTAAAATTGGCTGGAATAAATTGTTGTATATGTGACATGTACTGGTGGTGATATGCATACTAATCACTTCACATTTTGGAAAGATTTATGTTTGTAGGTTAAGAATAGAACTGTTGTAACGTAACTTAGTAATTAGTACTAAAGTTTAGAGAAATTGTCACAAATGAACATAAAAAATCTGGTGATGCAAGATTTAAAATGAAAACTGTTGATATATGAAATATGAAACTGTAGAATACACTAATAAATAATTTTATGATTAAAATGTGTGCTGGTGTGTAGTTTAAATGTGTTTTATCTAAGATAAATACAGTATATGACCATGTTTAATTATAGGGGCTCAATTTAGGACATCAGCATGAGTTAAGTACACCTGATACTGCTAAACTGCACTGTTTTATACAAGTCTTAATACGCTGGACATTCATATTAAATTTGCATTATTTTCCTATGTTTTTACTTCATGAAAAACTATATGCCTTTAGTTGTATGTATCAAATCAAATCAAATCAAATCAAATCAAATCAAATCACTTTATTGTCACACAGCTATATACACAAGTGCAACAGCAGGTGAAATTCTTGGTGCAGTTCCGAGCAACATAGCAGTCACGACATGACATGTACAACATTTAAGCAACAACAGATTACACATCTGATGCGCCCACAATTACTCACAGCACAGTAAACTCTACAATAAACAATAAATAATTTACACAATGTGAGTGTAGTTCTCACAGCTTTAGCCAATATACACATACTTACAATATACATATACTTTAAACAATATACACTAAACATACATTAAACAATAACAGTATACATTAAGCTATAATAATAATAATAATATACAATGTACAGTATACATTATTATTCACAGTAGAGATCCAATTATGTACAATAGGTGCTATATGATAAATGATAAATAATAAATGATACATAAATGTGTATATAATGTGTGTGTATCTACAGTGGGTTGTGCGGAGTGATATTCTGTCCAGTGTGTGTTATGATCCTGATGGATCAGGAGTTAAGTAGTCTGATTGCTTGTGGGAAGAAGCTGTTCTGAAGTCGGCTGGTGCGTGTTCTGATGCTGCGGTACCGTCTGCCTGATGGCAGCAGTGAGAGCAGCCCATGGTTCGGGTGGCTAGAGTCTCTGATGATCCTCTGAGCTCTCTTCACACACCGCCTGGCGTAAATGTCCTGGAGGGAGGGAAGCTCACCTCCGATGATGCAGCTGGCCGTGCGCACTACCCTTTGCAGGGCTTTGCGGCTGCGGGCGGTACTGTTGCCGTACCAGGTGGTGATGCAGCCAGTCAGCAGGCTCTCGATGGTGCTGCTGTAGAAGCGTGTGAGGATGTGGCGGTTCATTCCAAACCTCCTCAGCCGTCGCAGGAAGAAAAGGCGCTGATGAGCCTTCTTCACAACGGCCTCGGAGTGGACGGACCATGAGAGTTCCTCTGTGATGTGGACACCGAGGAACTTGAAGCTGCTGACTCTCTCCACCGGTGCTCCATCGATGGTGATGGGGCGGTGTTCACTCTCATTCCTCCTGAAGTCGACCACCAGCTCCTTGGTCTTGCTGACGTTGAGGGAGAGGTTGTGCTCCTGACACCACCGTGTCAGAGTGTGCACCTCCTCTCTGTAGGCCGTTTCATCATTGTCGGTGATAAGACCTACCACCGTCGTATCGTCAGCAAACTTGATGATGGTGTTGGAGCTGTGGGTAGCCACACAGTCATGTGTGTACAGGGAGTACAGGAGTGGGCTGAGAACACAACCCTGAGGGGCTCCAGTGTTGAGAGTCAGTGATGAGGAGATGTTACTGCCCATTCTGACCACCTGGCGTCTGTTTGACAGGAAGTCCAGGATCCAGCTGCATAACAGGCTGTTTAAGCCTAGAGCCCGGAGTTTAATGTCAAGTATGGAGGGCACAATGGTGTTGAATGCTGAGCTGTAGTCCACAAACAGCATTCTCACATACGTGTTCCTCTTTTCCAGGTGGGAGAGAGCAGTGTGTATAGTGGATGAAATGGCATCGTCAGTGGAGCGGTTTGTGCGGTATGCAAACTGCAGTGGGTCCAGTGAGGGGGGGAGAACAGAGCAGATGTGGTTTCTGACTATTCTTTCAAAGCATTTGCTGATGATGGGGGTCAGAGCAACAGGACGCCAGTCGTTTAAGCAGGTGGTTTTTGACTGCTTAGGTACAGGCACAATGGTGGACGTTTTGAAGCATGTGGGGACCACAGACAGGGAGAGGGACAGGTTAAAAATGTCTGTGAAAACTCCAGCCAGTTGGTGCGCGCACGCTCTGATCGCACGGCCGGGAATGCCGTCTGGACCCGCAGCTTTACGGACGTTCACCCGCCGGAAGGATCGGGTTACATCCGCTAAAGATACGGAGAGTGCACTAACCTCTGTATCTTCAGCCGCGAGCTCTCTCTCCGCGAGGGCGGTGTTAGTTCCCTCAAAGCGAGCATAGAAGGTGTTGAGCTCGTCCGGGAGAGAGGCAGCGGTGTTCACGGTGGAGTTTGTGTTCCCTTTATAGTCCGTGATGGTGTTAATTCCCCTCCACATGCTTCTGGAGTTGGTGGTGTTGAACTGTCCTTCAATCTTGTCCCTGTACTGGCGTTTTGCTGCTCTGATGGTTTTCCGGAGGGCATAACTTGCTTGTTTATGCTCCTCCGCATTACCGGAGTTAAAGGTGAAGGTTCGCGCATTGAGTGCCGCGCGAACATCCCCGTTTAGCCACGGCTTCTGGTTAGGGTACAGCCGAATTGTTTTGGTCGGAACAACGTCATCTACGCACTTCCTGATGAAACACGTTACGCTATCAGCGTAGACCTCGATGTCGTCATCAGAGGCCGACCGGAACATCTCCCAGTCCGCGTGATCAAAACAGTCCTGTAGCATAGAATCTGATTGATCCGACCAGCACTGGATGGTTCTGAGGGCGGGTGCTTCCTGTTTGAGTCTCTGCCTATAAGCGGGCAAAAGGAGGATTGACGCGTGATCTGATTTGCCGAATGGTGGGCGTGGGAGTGATTTGTATCCATCCTTGAAGGGGGAGTAACAGTGGTCTAAAACACGGTTCCCTCGCGTGTTGAAGCTAACATGTTGGTGGTATTTGGGTGCGATGCGCTTGAAGTTGGCTTTGTTAAAGTCTCCGGTCACAATAAACGCAGCGTCAGGATGCGCGGTTTCCTGCTCACTCACTGTCCTATACAGTTCCTTTAGTGCCCGGTCTGTGTCGGCTTGTGGGGGAATATACACAGCTGTGATGATGACCGCGGTGAATTCCCTCGGTAGCCAGAATGGTCGGCACAGAACCATGAGAAATTCCAGATCAGGAGAACAGAAAGACTTGATAGAATGTACGTTCCTCTGATCACACCAGGATCGGTTGATCATAAAACACACACCCCCGCCTTTGCTTTTCCCTGAGAGATCTTTTTCTCTGTCCATTCGGTGCACGGAGAACCCCGTGGTTTCGATGGCCGAATCTGGAATCTCAGCGGACATCCAGGTTTCTGTAAGGCAGATAATGCAGCAGTCCCTCGTGTCTCGCTGGAAAGAGATCCGCGCTCTCAGCTCGCAGAGTTTATTGTCCAGAGACTGAACATTAGCCAGTAAAATACTGGGAAGCGGGGGTCGGTTTGCGCGGCGTCTAACTCTGATAAGTACGCCGGCTCTCTTCCCTCTTCTCCGGCCGCGTTTGCGTGGTCGGGCCGTCCAGACAAAGGGTTCCGCTGCTGTGTTTGTAAGCAGCGTGTCGTCACTGAAGAATTTAAAGTCCGGTTTTCGGTGTGCGATTGCCGAACCAATGTCCAAAAGTGTCTGTCTGTCGTACTTAGTAAGGCAGACAACATCCAAGACGAAAAACATAAGAACTATAAACAGAACAAACAAAAAACTACAATGTTCCAGCGGAGCTCGCAACGTAGCAGCCATCCTCGGCGCCATCTTGAGATTCAATGGACATATATGGACATATATGGACATATATGATTAAACATACATTAATATTATGCAATTTATATATGCTTTTTTTGCAGCATATATGTCCCTTACAATATTCTGTTGGCACATATAAGAATCACAGGTTTTTTTAGCAAACCTTTTCCATATGGGAATCAACATAAAACAGTTTGAACTGGGAATTTATTTCTGTATAATTTACTTCAACCTCACGAATCTGGTGGGCAAGCAGCTTCCCTGTTTTATCACTTTGCTCATAAACCCTATGATGAGCACGTAGAATTAATTTTTCAGCCTCATCAGTTGATAATATATCATATTCTGTCTGTAAGAACTGACGCTCCTCAAAAAGCTCAGGAGAGGGATTTGAAGCATACTGGGTATCAATAATCGCAATCGAATTAGATAATTTTTTTAAATGCCTTCTCTTGATTTTTATGGGATGAATAAGAAATTATTAAACCACGTAAATAAAATTTCAGGCTTTCCCAAATAATAGAGTATGACATGCCAGGTGTTGTATTGATTTCCATAAAATTTGAGATATTAGTCTAAATAAATTCAATAAAATCTTTATCAGATAGGAGACTTGGATTAAGACGCCATTGACAGTGTTTAGGTGGCTGATGTGGAATCTGGAGTTCTAGTAAAATTGGTGCAGGATCAGAGATTACAATGCTTTGCTAAGAGCAGTCCTTTAAATATGGAAGACATTTTTGGTCCAGAAAAAAATAATCAATACGAGAATATGTCTGGTGGACATGAGAAAAAAAAGAGTATTTCCTTTCAGAAGGATCACATATACCATACTTTTGCATAAATGTTTGGATAACTGAGGCACATTTTGATAAAGTTATGATCTTTTTAGAAGATCTATCAAGAGTGGGGGACACAACACAGTTAAAATCCCCAGCCAAGATGAGTGGGTGCGAATGAATATTAGGAATACAGCCCGAACCCAGAGTACTCCCCCAAAAATTGCAACTAACATGGGACAGCAGCCGGTAAATGATGTTGATACCCCCCAAAAGTTGCAGAGCATGAAACTGATGCTGTGCCAATCGAAGGCGAGGGTAAGTCACTGGATCGGGAGGTCTTGTCATCGTCTGAGGTTTTGATGGTCGTGGAATCAGAAAGTGAACCTCGTTGGTAGTCAGCTGGGAATGGAAATAGCACTGCTGCGGCAGTGGCAACAAACTCCTTCCTTTCCAACTTGTTTTCAAACTGTCTAATAAGCTGGTTGTATGGAAAATTTAGCTCCTGCCAGAGCAAAAGAGATGACTCTTCTGTGGCAGTGGAGCGAGTTTGAATGGAGTAACCGAGCTCCTGCGGGAGCGGATTTGACGACACTGCTGCGGCAGTGGAGACAAGTCATTTTTCACTTGCTTTCCAACAATCAAATGAGCCAGTTGTATGGAGAATTGAGCTCCAGCCAGAGCGGAAGAGATGACTCTTCTGTGGCAGTGGAGCGAGTTTGGATGGAATAACGGAGCTCCTGCGGGAGCGGAGGAGTTGACGACACTGCTGCGGCAGTGGAGACGAGCCGTTTCAAAACTTGCTTTCCAACTATCCAGTTGTACGGGGAATCCGGCTCTTGCGGGAGCGGAAAAGATGACACTGCTTTGGCAGTGGAGCGAGGTTGGAATGGAGTAACAGAGCTCCTGCGGGAGCGAAGTTGATGACGCTGCTGCGGCAGTGGAGACGAGCCGTTTCCAACTTGCTTTCCAACTATCCAGTGAGCCAGCTGTACGTGGAATCGGGCTCCTGCGGGAGCGGAAAAGATGACACTGCTGTGGCAGTGGAGCGAGTTTGGAATGGAGTAACAGAGCTCCTGCGGGAGCGGAGTTGATGACACTGCTGCGGCAGTGGAGCGAATTTGGAATGGAGTAACGGAGCTCCTGCGGGAGCGGAGTTGATGACACTGCTGCGGCAGTGGAGACGAGCTGTTTCAAAGTTGCTTTCCAACTATCCAGTGAGGCAGTTGTACGGGGAATCGGGCTCCTGCGGGAGCGGAAAAGATGACACTGCTGTGGCAGTGGAGCGAGTTTGGATGGAGTAACAGAGCTCCTGCGGGAGCGGAGTTGACGACACTGCTGCGGCAGTGGAGACGAGCTGTTTCAAACTTGCTTTCCAACTATCCAGTGAGCCAGTTGTACGGGGAATCGGGCTCCTGCGGGAGCGGAAAAGATGACACTGCTGCGGCAGTAGAGGCAAGTTGAACGGAAATGGAAACGGAACTCTTGCAGCAGTGGAGACCTTTTGGGCAGAGAACTGGGCTTTGTTAGAATGAAAGAGATGACACTGCTTTGGCAGTAAAACCGGTTGGATGGAGAAACTGAGCTTCTGTTGGAGCGAAATTGATAACACTGCTGCGGCAGTGACAGAATGAGGCGGCTCCAGCGGGAGAGACTGGGGAGATGCTGTCCGGGGCAGTGAATGTATGATCATTTCCCTTATTGGATTGATGATGTTGAAATGAAGCAGATGCGGAGATCCTGTAGGTTTGGGTGTATGGAAACAGATTTAGCTGATTAGAGTCAGTTGGGCTTCTTTGATGTGGAAGCGATTAGAACAAATGTAGCTCTTGAAAGCTTCTGACGACCAGCGACCGAGTGCTTGGATCTGATGCTGGGAGAGGCCTTTTTGAGCGGCTGTGGTTGCTGCACCTATGCGGAACGAATGGCTAGAAAAGTGGTCTGCTGGGATGCCGGATTGAATCAGTATGGACTTGAGGTGTTTTTGGAACCAAAAACGTGTGACAGGGCGATTGGAATCGTCTGTGAAGAGTGGGTCAGAAGGGAATTTAGTCTGCAAGCTTCTGAAATGTAGGTAAGCTAAAAGGGATTGGTACGGCTGGATTGGTGATGGGAGGTTGAAAATGTAAATGAAATGGCCTTTTTTCATTTGATCCGTCTTACTTTGTTTGATGAAATAAGACATGGTTTCGTCATCTAGCGCTGATAGATCTGAAATTGTAGGATGGACCTTTGGGTTGAAGGTGGACGTGATGGTGAGTTCTGAGCTTCTGAGAAAACCGAAGAAGGCCAAAATGAACATTGCATCCAGGGTGCGGGAGGTATTGGTGGAGTGGTAGCCTCGGCGGAGGGTGGAGATACATTTAGTGAGTATATCTAGAGTTATTGTTTGTATGGCGTCTGGGTGGGTGGGTTGGGTTTTTTGGATGCCTTTGATGAGCATGGATGTTTGTGAATTGGCTATTTCTGAAGAGGTGCAGACCAAAAATGAGTTTGTGAAAAAATTGATAGCATAACCCTTGATGGAGCTGGCTTGGAGGTTCTTAATACTGTTGAGATGAGATATGAATGAAGTGATGCTAAGCAAAGAAAAATCAGGGAAATTCAGGTTGTATGTGGAGTGGAAAGACTTGAAACACTTCCATGCAGTTAGGTAAGATTGGAGGGTTCTGGGGGAAACGGCTTGAAGAATGGAATTCAGAGAGGCGTCAAGGAGGGGTTTCAATGGGTGGTTTATGGGAACATCAGCTCTGAATAGTGAGGTACTGGGGTTGGGAATGGGTCCGCCTCTGGTGCCAACAGCCTGAATTTCTGGAAAGCAAAACGAGAGAGAGAGTCAGCTATTTGATTTTTGGACCCAGGAATATGTTTTGCAATTATGATGAATTGGTCACAGGCTGAAATCCAAATGAGGCGTCTCAGGAGAGGCATTAGTGCGGGGGAATGTGAACGTACTTTGTTAATGCAATGCACGGTTGCTTCGTTGTCACAGTGCACTATAATGCTGTTCGTGGACCATTCTTTACCCCACAGGAAGGCTGCTACGACTAAAGGATACAACTCGAACAGTGCTGAGGATGTTAGTGACTGTGGTGAGTCTGACAGCTGGGTGGGCCATGTGGATACGAACCAACGGCCTTGGTAAAATCCCACAAAATCAATGGAGGGAGCTGCGTCGGTAAACAGTTGAATATCCACAGGGAGAGAAACCAGATTATTATAGAAAAAAGACAGCCCATTCCATTGTTTAAGGAAAGTTATCCATAAACTGAGCTCGTTGCAGCACAAACTAGTTAGGGAGATTTGGTCCTCTAGCGCGTGAACTGAAGATGCGAGGGAGAGGAGATGTGAGATGAAAGGGCGGCCTTGCGGAATGATGCGCATCGCAAAGTTTAAGTGGCCGAGCAGAGATAGTAGCTCACGTTTGGAACAATTTGGACTGTCTAGGAGGGTGGATGCGACCAGAATTATCCTGTCGATTTTTTCCTTGGGAAGTGAGGCCTGGAAGTTAACTGTATCCAAGTTAATGCCCAAAAATTCGATGGATGTGGCGTGGTCTTGGGCGATTGGAATCCCGAGCTCAGCGAAGACCTTTTGGACTGTGAGAAGATGTGCAGCCGGGATGGAGCCTGGTGGTGAGATGATTAGGAAATCATCTAGCAAGTGAATTATGTAGGGAATTGAGTAGTTGTTGGAAAGAATCCAACAGATAGCTTCTGATAGCATGTCAAAAATCTTGGGGCTACTTTTGCAGCCAAAAGTTAAACGTACAGAAAAGTAAAATTTTCCGTGCCAGCGTACGCCGAATAAATGCCATGAATCTGGGTGGATTGGCATCACTTTAAATGCGGAAGTGATGTCGACTTTGGCGAGCCAAGCGCCGCGACCCGCGTCTTGAATCAAGGTTATAGCTTGATCGATGTTGTGGTAATTGAGAGAGAATTCTTCAAGCGAGATTAGGCTGTTTATGCTTGGAAACGGAGAGTTGTGAGGGGCTGAGAGGTCGATAATTAAGCGTTTTTTGCCTGAAAACTTCCTGGTGGCCACTCCGATAGGGCTGATACGGAAACACTCGAAAGGGGGAGTGTTAAAGGGTCCGATCATGAAGCCTGATTCGATTTCTTTATTGATTAGAATATCAACTGTATCAGGCTCAGCGAGAGCGGACTGGAGATTGTCACATATGATACTTTGAGTTGGGAGGCTTTCCACGCCGAGTTTGAAACCGTGCTCGAGACCAGACAGTAAATAGTCAGTAAAGTTAGTGTTAGGGTGGTGAGACAATTCAGTAGACAAACGGGAAATATTCACGGGAGTCGACAGGTAATTTTTTGAATCTTTATTTACGGCTCTTTTTACAGGGCATATTGTGCGGGCATGAGCGCCGCCACAATAGCTGCAAATGTGCATGAAACGACAACGTTGTCGTGAGCATCGTCCCGAGTTGAAGTTGTTGCAAACTTGACTGCTGGATGAAAAGGTGTTTCTTCTTTTGGAATCAATGGAAGAGTCGTTGAAATTGATGTTTGCTGGCCGCGGGACATAACTGGTAGATTTTACTTGTGGTGAATCCGTGCTGGGGGAATTTGAAGGGTTAATCAAAGGACAAGCTGTGGTGGAGTGAGAAACAGATCTGCAAACCGCGCAGGAAATGTTACGGCAGCCTAGGAACACTCTGTTGTGTAATTCTGTGTCTAAAGCGCCCCAGTAAGGACACTGGTTCCACTGAGCTACACGGACGGCACATTTTGCTGAGAACAGCTTATGATAAGTATAAAAATGGGTCCCTCCATACGATAACGCAAGCTCTGCAATTATCGCGAGATAATCGTTTAATTCTCGTCTCCTGTGGGGGAGTGCAGCGCAAATTATTTCGCTGAAACGGCTGAAGGCAATAGCAAATTCAGAGAATGAAAGAATGCGGGATGAATTATGTGCTGGGTTTTTGAGAGTGACTGCAAAATCACCACAGTCGATTTTACGATCTGAAACTGAGGGAGGGAGTAAAGAAAGAAGGGAAGATAAATTGATATCCGCACCTGTGAGGATCTGTGCTCTGATGTTGCTGGCAACAGGGGGAGGTTCCAAGGCTGTAGCATTCGGCGGGATGGGCATTGGTGTCGCAGAAAATAAGGTAAAAGGAGAACGAGTTTGGGGAAAAGTGTTAGGAGGAAGGAAAGCTGGAGCTGAGGCCGCTTGCGGAGGCAACCTCTCGCTTAGGTCGGCCCCCGGCAGAGGAGGAACGGGAAAAGTGGGAAAAGAGCCAAGTTGGGGAGGAAAAAAAGGCAACTGGGCCTGCGCCGCTAGCGGAGGCAGCCTCGCGCTAAATTTTGATGGTGGGGCTGCAGGCCAAGGACAAGGGAAAACGTTAGAAAAAGTGGCAGAAAAAGGCTGTGATAGCGGAGCCTGCGCTGCTGGCGGAAGCATACTCACGCTGAAAGGACAGCCTGGGGAAAAGGAAGCTGGCATTGTGGGCTGTGGTGCAACGCTGGAAAAAGCTGCGGCCTGTAGCTCGGCGGAGCAGAGAGACGAGTTGGGCTGGGTGGCGGCGGCGGCAGCGGTGGCAGTGGCGGCGGGATCTTGGGCGCGGCCCAGGCTAGCTTAAGGCCTGCTGCAGCGGACTGGCGCTCGAGGAAGGACCGGTCCTGCGAGGGACGGAGAGGGTGTTTTATGAGAGCGTGAGTTTGGAGCCTTGTGATTTCTTGACCTGTTGGCGGTTCTGGAAAGTGGAGTGGATTTTGGAGATGGAGAAGCTGCTTGGAGAGACACGTACAGGTTGTATAGTTGCGATTTATTCATTCTTCTAGAAAAATGCACGTCAGCGCTGATTAGCGCTTGCCTTAACCCCAACACGGTCCATTTTTCTATTGCTGGAATCGTAGGTTGTGCTGAAGTGTAGGAGGAAGCTGGAGATGATGGATGTCTTGATGGTGGAGGCGATGGCAAGCCTCGGCGTCTCGGGGTACGGGAGGTGGCGCGGCTGGGCCGACGGCCGCGTTGTGTTGCTGGAGGTTCGGGTGCTGTGTCCTGTTGAGTCGGGGTGCTCCTTGCATCGGTGGGATGCTGTAGGGGATCCTGGGCAACAAGAGAATCGTCATCGGACGGATAAAGTTCTATCTCAGACATTGTAACGGATGGTAAGGACCAAATGCTGCAAAACTTGTCGAGAAACATTGGTGAGTTGACTGGGTATTTATATGATCCTCCACTTGTGCTGATTGGGTAGACATGTTGATTACTGATTGCTGACAGCTGGTTGGAATGACATGATGATTAGATAGATCATTTGAACGTGCTCCTCCCGAACTTTGTTACTGAAACATCATATTGTGAGGAGTGAATGAACTTAGAAATTAATTCAACTTTGAAACAGCAGCACAAACCTTCCCTCCCCTCCCACCCCGTTTCCCCCCACCCACATCCCACTTCTGAAACGAGCTAACAATACCATTGACGGAGTGTACGCCTCCCTGGGTTAACACCCAACAGTACGTGCGAGTCACTTTAAACGGAACTCGACCGTTACTAGGTGTACTGTGTACTAGGTCGTGTTACAACCAAAATATAAAATTAAAATGTTACATATTGTTACATACTTACTTTTACATATTGTTTGTTTATACAAACTCACTCATTTTCATCACTATTACGTTACACCAGAAGAGATTGCGAACGCGAAGAGGTTCTTCACTTCAGCTCGACACAACAGAACAGCTGTAGCTTGACAGACAATGCGTGTCCTCTTTTCTTAAGGGGTCATCATTATGCTCCTTTTCACATAGTCGATCGCTTCGGCTGGCGAATCAAATTTGTGTTCAATACCTTCGTGGGTGATCCGAAAGCCGGTTAGACCTCTCAGCCCGTATTTCACATCTGTTCGGGACCTCAAGCCCTCGCTTCACGTCATAATATGCTGCTCTCTTTTTTGCGATCTCAGGAGGGAAATCCGGGAAAATGTGGACAGTCTTAGAATTTGAGCTGTTTGGCTTGGATGGCCTTCCGTAGAATGTCCTCCTTGACATCAAATCGGTGAAAGCATATGATAAAAGCCCACGGCTGCTGACCCTCTGCCGGTCGCTCTGCCAGCGTACGATGGGCTCGGGCAAGAAGTCGGGGCTCAGGGAGTCTAAATATTTCTTGCAGTGCCTCTGCGATGAATTTTGTGGGCTGCGGGCCCTCCATACTCTCGGGAATTCCCACAAGACATATATTACTTCAGCGGGAATGGCATTCTAAATCTGTGCACTTGGCCTGAAGAGCTGTAATCTTGCTCCGTAAGGAGGCTACGGTGGGTTCAAGCACCTGTAGACTAGTCGTCCATTCCGATGTTGCATTTTCAAGGCTAGTTAGCCTCTCCTCGTGTGCTTTCATCTCCGACGTCATACACCCCCTAATGCTGATTGGCTACATGTTTGTTGTTGTGTCAGTCCGACCAACAGTGTTTTTCAAAAATCTCTTACCCCACCTTTAATTTCTTTATTTTTATATGCAAAAGAATTCCATCCACAGTGGCTTACATCTCCTTTATATTTTCCTCTTTTTAGTGTTGAATTTAACTTTCTTGTTTCATCCCTCAGGCTTATAAATAAAAATTATGCATTTTTTTATGCATTATGATGCATTTTTCAAAGATATTTAACCATGTCATTGTGCTCATCTCATACTATGATGTATGCAAAAGTATATTTATATTTATTTATTTTTTCATTATGATTGTTCATTGTTAAAGATACAACCATGGTATCTTTCCCTCATCTTGTATGTAATTATAAGTTCTGTAATAAAAAAAAGATATGAGCAACAGGTGCACTAACACCTCATAGCATCAGTAACTCGACAACCCTACCTAGTACGGTTTTCCTCAGCGTTTGCAGTGTTTGTAATGTCAAAATGTAAGTATCAGTACTTAAAAAAATAATAGTGATTTTGTTTGAGTTAGGGTTAGGGTTTTTATTATGTATTTACAATGTTGTTTGGTTATAGCTGTCTCATTATGTCCTGTCCTAGATTTTTTATTTTTTTTAAGTGTGTGTATAACGACATTATAACATGCTACACGTAAGAAAGAGACTATTACCTCTAGAAATCAAAGTGATACCTGTACGTTAAGTGTGTAAATATATATATATATATATATATATATATATATATATATATATATATATATATATATATATATATATATATATATATATATATATATATTAAGATGCATGAGAGATATAAAGGTACACATGCACAATTTCACAGACCAACACACACTTCACATAATCACATGTAAAACCAAAACTTTGATGTTTTTGCTTTGTATTTATACTGTTGTTTTGTTATTTCTGTCTCATTTTGTCCTGTCCTAGTAGCTATTAAAAAAAAGTGTGTCTAACGGCATTATAACAATAATGCCTCGCAATGCCTCGGCGAGAGCGGCAGTCACTCTGAGCGACTTTGCACTGGATGTCGTAAAACGGCTGGGTAGGTTGCGTCGGTGAGCATCCGTAGGTCCAACGCACCTGCCCCTTGCCCTAAGAACATGAAGACAAGCTTTTTGTAAACTTAGTAGGTAAAATAGTGGGTTAGTGGGACTGGGGGCGGGGTCCCGGTAGGTGGGGGGACCGAACATTGGGGTCAAAGGTCCATTCCATCACTATAGTAGGGAAGCAGACAAATAATGAGTTCATGGTACTCAGGGGGCCTTCCCGGAAGGCGTGGCAGTGGGGCGAGCGGTCATTGGGGGTCGATGTGTCATTCCATCACTATAGTAGGTAAGCGGACAAATAGTGGTTTAGTGGGACTGTGAGTGGGAGCGGGGTCCCGGTAGGCGCGGGGACCGAACATTGGGGTCAAAGGTCCATTCCATCACTATAGTAGGGAAGCAGACAAATAGTGAGTTCATGGTACTCAGGGGGGTGGTCCCGGAAGGCGTGGCAGTGGGGCGAGCAGTCATTGGGGGTCGATGGGTCATTCCGTCACTATAGTAGGTAAGTGGACAAATAGTGGTTTAGTGGGACTGGGGGCGGGGTCCCGGTAGGCGCGGAGACCGAACATTGGGGTCAAAGGTCCATTCCATCACTAGTAGGGAAGCAGACAAATAGTGAGTCTGTGGTACTCAGGGGGGCGGTCCCGGAAGGCATGGCAGTGGGGCGAACGGTCATTAGGGGTCAATGGGTCATTCCACCACTATAGTAGGTAAGCGAACAAATAGTGGGTTAGTGGTACTTGAGCGGTCAATGGGGGTCGATGGGTCATTCCATCACTATAGAAGGGGAAGTGGACAAATAGTGGGTTTGTGGTAATTGAGCGGTCAATGGGGGTCGATGGGCCATTCCATCACTATAGTGGGGAAGTGGACAAATAGTGGGTTTGTGGGAGAAACTACCCCGTTTGACCCCAAAAAATGATTGGAAATGGACAATTAAAAAGTCCCAGGGATGGGGGTGGAGGTCAGCAGACAAGTGTCACCCCCTACAGGTGTCCGAAACCCCCTTATTCTGGGGTCAGCAGTTTGAGAGGCGCGGAGGGTGGGGTAAGCAGAAACATCCCAATCGCCTGTTAACTAAAGGGCAAAGTGGATCCAAATTCACCCTACGGTCCATCCGGGGTACTATGCGTACAATGGCAATTTATTTGAATGGGATTTTTCCCCACGAACCCACTATTTGTGCTACCTCTCGCATGCTAAGCGAGCTCTCTACCATTTGAGCTAATTCCCCTCTGCTTCTGAGAGAAGGTGTCTATCGCTCTCACAGACACCGGCGAGGACCGATCCCTAGCACGTGTGCAGGTGCTGCAGCGGGATTTCCAATGGCCACAATGAAAAGAGACAGTATTCCCTGATTCACTGGCAACTTTGCACTGGCTACCGTTTAGTCTTAGATTTGATTAAAAGAGTGTGTTCTAAGCCATGCAAACAACAATGTTTGCGGCCAGGCAGCAACAGGAACTACTTTAATGTAGGCTCATTGATCTAGGGATATGATTCTCGCTTAGGGGGCGAGAGGTCCCGGGTTCAAATCCCGGACGAGCCCGTGCAACCAGGATATTTCTGGGAAATTGATCATCAAACCTTGTCGGAAAGAGTGTGGTGCTAATAACGCTAAGGTCGTGGGTTTGATCCCCGTACGGGCCACTGTTTTGCCCTCTGGGACCATCAGCTCTGCTCGTCTCGCAAGTGATGGCCGGTCTTACATAAATCCCTGCTGGCTAGCAAGTCAGCACACCTGGCCGAAATAGCTCAGTTGGGAGAGCGTTAGACTAAAGATCTAAAGATCCCGGGTTTTGGCAGAGGGGCTGTGTCTGTGTGCTTTTGGTTGAGAGGGTCCAGTGACCAAACGCCACCTCCTTTCTATCTGGTTCCACCTAGCCTCATCGCTATCTGCCTCTCAGACGGCCAGCTGTCAGGCTGTGCTGGTTCCATGGTGTAATGGTTAGTACTCTGGACTTTGAATCCAGTTATCCGAGTTCAAATCTCGGTGGAACCTTAGTAGCTTTTTTGCAGCAGGGTGGGGTGAAACAGAGGTGTTGCGCAACTGCTGTTGTACCTGTGAAATTAGCGGTCTCGAACCAATTTGGAATCGGGGAAACATGGGCTAAAAGAGCAAAGCCTTCGCTGGCACTTTGCTATCGCGCTTCTAAGCTGAATGACTTAACTCTCTGCTGCTCGGTGAGAAAAGGCAGTCCCTGCCCAGGCTCCATGGTGTAATGATTAACACCCTGGGCTCTGAATAGGCCTTCCACTCTGATAGGTTTTTATGTACATCTCAGCATTACCTCTTTAGTTAATCACCCACATTATCCTCATTATTTTAATCCTCTTCATATATATAAGTGTGGTCTTTTTTTCCTTTGTCTTAGCTCTCTCTCTCTTTAAGTGGAACATACCCTAGATATATGGTTTTCATATAAGAAGGCTCTATTGGGTCTCGTGGTGAAATGGTTATGAGTTTCTCTATTCTTTGCATTTAGGAGAGTTGCAGGATCTCAGTGCTTTGCTGAAATAATGATTACCAGATGTGTTGTATACATTACACTGATATCACATGGCTCACGTTCTTATACCATGAGATATATATGATGTAATTATTTTCCATTGGTTAAAACCATATTACGCCTCTTTTCTTTTTCATATATATTTGAAATCCTTTGTTCAATAAATTGAAGATTTTCCTTCCCTCAGATCTGAGAAGTCATTGTCTTTGAATCATCGAGAAATGCTGAGAAGGGCACAAAACGGGACCAAGTAATTGAAACCTTTCACACTCATACTACACTGTACTGCAGTTATGCTGTATTGTGCAACATGTAGCCACTTTTGTCACCTATGGGACATTTCAACCGCATAGATAAATAGCCCTCACGTGACTGGATCTTCCCCACCAAAAAATACAGATTTATCTCCCGGAACACAATTGGGCTAGTTTTGAGTAGCAATTGGACGAGTCTTGTAACCTGCCAACCCTGATTCGCAAGCAGGACGGAGAAACGTTTTCTGGAAGAAACGTTCATCAGGCAAGTTGGAGCTGCTTCACAACAACTCTGTTGGCATCATTATTCTCATTTTTATCACTGTAAAGCAACAATATGTATTGTTTAAAGTGCTATAAATAATAGTGACTTGACTTAAAGGGACCTATTTTGCTTATTTTTACAAGATGTAATTTAAGTTACAGGTGTCCCCAGAATGTGTCTGTGAAGTTTCAGCTTAAAAGACCTCACAGATAATTTATAAATCCATGTTATAAATACTCATTTCAGACTACAGTCAAGAACAGGCTGTTTTCGTGCATGTGCCTTTAAATGCAAATTAACTGCTGCGTGCATGCGGCCCCCACCTGCTAGTGATTATCGGGATAATGGACCTGAGCACACACAAGAATTGGCTGTCAGATAACAAGTCTTGTGAGTAACTTCTCTTTTACATTTTTTTTTTTGCTGTGTTTAAACTGTCAAATACACACAAGGTTCTTGTTTTCTGAAAAACTGTGCAGAGGGGCGGTAATATAAGATCCTCTTCCTAAGTCAGAAGGGGAGAGTCCAGGCAAACAATGTTGGAACAGCACCCTTCTACAACTTTCGCATGCCAACCAGGGTCTTCAAAAAAGACTCTTCGGTGAAGTGATCTGAACATACTTTTGTGTCCACGTTGATCTGTAACATTAGATGTTAAATGGATGTTACTGTTTATAGTTTTGTGGTTAACATGGTCTAGATTAGCAATGGTTATCATAAACAGGCACCGTTCACATCTTGTTTATATTCTGCTGTAAGACACGGCTAGCCACGGCAGGACGTTAGCTGATCAGGCTAGTCTAAAGAGTAACAACTTGCTCAACGTTACCCCCGAATCAGCCCCTCGCTCGCTATAAGTTAACTTAAAAAGGACCGGTTTGTGACTAATCAAGTCATGTTTATTTAGCCAGAAGGCTTAGCTAGCTATCTCTGTGCTAGTTAATGTAAATATGGCTAACGTTAACGTAGTTCGCATCGTAAACTAATGTTAATATCTTGCCTTGAAATGGCGACCGGGATCTCTTCTTATTTTGTGAATCCATTCACGGCAAAGAACAGGATCTTTCGGGAAACGATGAAAGGACAGTGTTCATTAATGCCTGATCTGTGATCAGTGATTTCTGATGTGTAGCTAATCATTCAAGTTCACACATACTTTCTTTCTAAATTGTTTAATACTGTCAGTCCTGTCGCTGGCCGTCTTGATGCCCTAAGCGTAATGCATCAGTGAATCCAAGCCAGTGACTAAAACAATCAACTTCACATCGTTTCTGTCAGTCACACTTATGGCTAAGGTTGAGTTCATTTTCTGAGGTAAAACTTTACTTCATAAGAAATTTTATCATTGACTTTTAATAAATAAATCTAAACTACAACTAAACTAAACTATAAATAAAACAACATGAATGAAAAAATAAATTCCTATTAAAAATGAAGAAAAAAAAAAAAAGATAATTACACAAAAATGAAAACACAATATAAAGAAAATGAGAAAAATATTATGCAATAAAGTACAGTAATAGAAATATAGAAAGAAAAATATATAAATAGTAATAATAAGTCATTTGTCATGATATTTTCATGTTTTAGAAAGTAATTGAAAACATTATGAAAGTTATAACCATACCTTTTTTTTATTTATTATTCCTAGGATGGCAACCCCCTACAGTCAGCACGCACCACTCAAACTGAAGTGTGTGGGTAACCGCAGGAGCCAAAAGGCTTCAATTGTATTGTCATTGGAGACAAAAGTTAAAGGAACTGTATGTAAGAAATGTATTTCAATTAATCATAAAATGGCCCTAATATGTCAATAGACATTAAAAAATCATGTTAATTTCAAATACTTATATCACTGACAACAGTTGTCCGGCCAAGATATTGAAGTTGCAGCCCTCAACTGATGTTGATGTTGACATGTTGTGTCATGCCTGAAGCGCCGCCCTCCACCTATCTACCAATCACGAAGTCAGTAGTGTTTCTGCATTCGGGTTGCCAGCTCTGCTAGTTACCACAGCTGCAGCTACAAACTTTCTGGATAAACAATGTCTAACTTTACGAAACCTAAACGACCTCGATATGAATCAGAAAAACGTCGTGACAGTGTCCGAAATAAAACAAGGATTTGTATAGGAGATGCCTTTGAAAGATGGAGACGGCTGAAAACGGAAGAATTTGAAGACTGACGCAATTGCTAATTTTCTCCTGGACAGGTAAGGTTAATCTATGTTTGGCTAACTTGTACTTAATGTAAATGGACATTTCAAATATTCACGACAGTCGAACAAAGTTGTGCATGTTCATGCAAAGTAACGTTAGGTTAGCGCAGATGGAGGAGGTGGGTCATTGAATTGAAAAGGTAATGTTAAGGAATTGTTTGCTAAATAAAAATGGCGAGTCGTCATTGCTAACATTAGTAATGCATTATCAGAGCCCGTTTCTCTGTCATTATGCTGAGACGCTGATGAAAACAACATTAGCACGCCTATTATGGCAATGTGAAAACGTATTTGAGACAGTAGCCTAACGTTACCTCGGTAAAAATTATTCCTCATTCTTTCTTCGTATATATAGTGGATAAAACATGCTGCAAGTTGACCTGTATGACCATTGCAAATGTTCTTTAGTTACTCTCAATCGTTTCTGATGGGACTGAAATCAACCATGTGATAGCCATTGTTGATATTGAACGCTGACATGGCGTAATTTGTCCCGCGTTATACTTGCTGTGGCAATGTTTGTTATTTGTTAGCCTACTTATGACAAAAACGCTTGTCTTACTGTGTACGACTCGTCACTTGCCATTGAAAGCTCCGTGTAGCAGCCTACGTTCCCGCTGGATCCTGCAGCCTATCTGGCAACCTCGAGTTGGGGTACTTGCAGTAATTTGAAAGTGATTGCAGTACCAGTTTTGGCCACAGTCCTACATACAGCTCCTTTAATGTTGGAGCATACAAGGTGACCACACTATCAGCCCTAACAGATGGACAGACATGTTACACGTCAATAAAAAACAGAAGTGACCCAGAGTTTGAAGAGGGTGGGTCGTATGAAATTCAAAACCTCACCATTGGCCATAACTGAGGAGGCATAGAGAGCTGCTAAGGAGGTCCTCTGTCCTCCTTCCCCATGTGTAACTGGGGAAGAACAGCACATCTTCACAAGCCCTGGGTACCTGAGTCTGCGGGGAAATATTGAGAAAGTGAGTGAATTTAAAAGCATAATTGAATATGAGGAGCTCTTTTCCTAAACGCTATAAATCCATTTTAATAGTTTTCATGAAAATACATTTTCTTTACCTAGACCCATACATTTTGTTAATATTCAAATTATCCTGTTAAAATGGTCTATTGGCTCAGTCTGAACATGTTAAACAATTTTTGTAAAATGAAACAACAATTTTGTTGATTTAAAGTTTATTTATTTTTTGTTTCAAAACGCTACAAATCCATTCTTTTTTTCCAAAAGATGTTTTTTTTTTTTTTAAACAAGAGAACATGCAACATATGACATCAGGAACTCATACTATAAATTAAATCAAATACATGCAAATGCATGAAAAAAATAACAGCCAAATAAAATAAAATAAATAGTAAAATAAAATATTTTCAATTTTATGTTTCAATATTGTCCACCACCTAAAAGAAATAATTTAAAAATAACACGCATACAAATACAACTAATTAAATAAAAATACAACAATGTTAACATTTAGGCTAATAGTCATTCAGTGCCGAACCTGTAAAAAGTAATGATAGTAATGATAACAATATTCAATAGGCAAGTTATTTAGTAATACATTCAAAGTCTTTTTTTAGTAAAGTGTCAAACTTTTTTAAGTGAGTGAGTGAGTGAGTGTGTGTGAGAGCATGGATCACTCTGCATCTTCATCACTATGGCCTGCATTGTCAGTCACCTGATACAGTGCATCATCATAAAAAGCCCTCACCACATCAGACACACCTATTGCTCCTAATAGTGCCAGCACATCGCGCTTCTTTGCAGCCTTCACAGAGGTCCACTTTGGAAGTAACTCAGGTTTCAGGTCAGCCCACCACTTGCCCCGCTTTAATACACTTTGGAAACAATACTCCCCATTGTAAGTAGTCTTTAAACCAACCTTGTTGGTACTCAAGTCAAACATGCGTGCTTAACTGATTTTAAAGCTCTTCTGAGCCTTAACACTAGGGCTGCAGCTATCGATTCTTTTTGTAATCGATTAATCTATCACTTAATCAATCGATTAATCGGATAAAACATTTTCCGTGTTTTTAAACAACCAAAACAAATAATGCATAACGAAAATGAAGAGGAAAATCAATTTAATTTATTAATATGCACAACAGGTTTCATGCTGTAATCTAGCCCTGACATCAAAGTAAATATCTTTTATATAGATTTCTACACCTGCAGCATTTACCATTAGGCTACTAACAAATAATATATAATTTCTGGGATAAGCCTATTTGCTATGGTAACCTAGCAGCCTGTGTGTGTGTGTGTGTGTGTGTGTGTGTGTGTGTGTGTGTGTGTGTGTGTGTGTGTGTGTGTGTGTGTGTGTGTGTGTGTGTGTGTGTGTGTGTGTGTGTGTGTGTGTGTGTGTGTGTGTGTGTGTGTGTGAGTTTGGTACAGCAGAAATACATACATTCATTTTCAATAGAATGCTGCATTTGGCTTGCATCACTCGCATTGCGGTGCATTTTAGGTGAAGCATCCATTCAAAAAATCGCGTCACAACATCACGTCTCGTTGTATACAGTGAATGCATGCTGAAATTATTGTTGCGTGGCTACATAAAAGTTTAAGCATATGTGATGCATTGCCACGATTGGTCTGACTGGCACGTGAGAGAGACGAGGGTGTATGCGTGTGTGCGTGTGTGTGTGTGAAGGTTTTTTTTTTTTTTTAGGCTATACTCTCTTGCAATTGAACGTGAATACGTTTACTACTTAAAAACATCAAAGCTAAACATCATATCTAGTCAAACCGCATCACGACATCACTACAAATACAGTATGAGATTAAAATCAGCAAACATCAATGTATAGGCTTTGGTAGGGCTGTAACGATTTGACCAAAAATAAAAAGCTTGATTAATTGAACATTTTACCTCGATTACGATTAATGAACGATTATTTTGCTCTTCTTTTTTTTTTTGCTTTCCATTTTTTGCCCTCATAAGGTTTTAGAGGAAGTTCCTGATAAGGTTTTTACTGTAAATATTTTCTACTATTAAAGTTGGAATTTTTCCAACAAATGTAAAAAGTGCATTTCTTTGTGATTTTTAAAATACTTGAAGGAAACGGTTCACTTTCAGCAGTTATTGTCTATGGGGCAGATTTATGCTTGTTTAACATCTACAGATAAATTAACACAGTAGGCCTACATTACATTTATTTGAATGTATTAATGAGAGAGTGATTGTTTGTGTGAATTACTCATACCGTCTCTATTCATTATGAAGCTGTGGTTTGTACTTACTTCAAAGGTATTCAAATATATGCCTATAACGGTTGAGTTGAGTTTCTAAGCTACTTTAGTGACTTTACTTTAGTCACAGGACAGCGTTGACACTGCGTTTCTGCGTGCAATCTTCACGTGATGTGCGAGCTTCTGTCTGAGTGTTCGTTTGTCATAATATATCAGGCATTAGTTGAACATAATACACATCTGATGGTCTAAAGCGCTTTAATGTTAAAACTGGCAGGCCTTAAAACACATACAAATGACAAAGCTTTGTGAGGACGCAGGTGAAAGAGGTCTGCCTTCAGGGCGTACGCGACACGGCTCAGCTCTCTGTGTCACAGAAAAAAGCTGAGCACTCAACGGATAAGTTTTCCGTATTGTGGTTTTTGAATAGTGCACAATCGCTTCAATGTTCAAACTGGCAAGGCTTTAAACGCATTTACTTGACATACTTTATGAGGACGAAAGTGAAAGCGATCTGGCTTCGGGGCTTGCCAGCCGTGTGTGTGTGGCAGCTATAAGAATGGCAATCAACTTACCTGTATAAACTGAGTAAAACATGCAGTTACTATAGTGATTCTGGGCATCTAGACTCTAAACTAAATTCAAAATGTATCATGCGCTATGGTGTGCTTCCTGATCATTGAACAGCGGTCCGTGTGAATCAGATCCCTGCGCGTGTAGTGCGCATCATCAGCGCATTCGAGGCAGAATTTTTGCCTCGAGGAATTTTTGTAATCAAGTAACTCGATGAATCGTTTCAGCCCTACTTAACACACTCTTTTGTGGCTGACCTATAATCAAACACCTTCCAGTCTGTGTCATAAATGTGAACATGGCCGAATTGCTGGAGGATGGCATGGTATTCCTGTGGTAGCAGAATTGTGTAAATTTTCCTGATCTTCTGCTCAATTCTGCCAAGACTCAAGACTCTGCTGGGAGAAAACTGTGGCCCCTTACTGGAAAGGTATGCTCTATGCCAAGGTTGGGGAAAAAACTGACGAAGTTCCATGAGTATGGACACCATGTTCATGTTTTTGTTTTGCCCAAAACAAGAGTCACTGAACAGCCGAAGTCCCCGGGATCTGCTGACTTTGTCCTGAAGTCGAACCTTGAGGCAGTCACTCAGCGCAGAAGCAATCATGTTGCTGTCTTTGCTATTCTCATTCTCCTGCCACACGTAGAGATGGACATCCTCTTTTTTTCTGGTGACTGTTCTCATCATGGTGCACAACAACACCAAACAGATACATCTGCCGTGAGTAATAGGCCTGTCCTATTGGGGTTTTTGGAAGGACCATGTTTTGCATCATCTCAAAACAGAGGGTCACATGACCTTCAGCAACCCTGCCTAACAGGTCATAAAACATGCGCGCTCTGCGACGATGCAAGATGAATGATGCAGATTCCATCCTCTTCTCTGTCTCCGTTAGGTTTGGGTCTGTAATCCTGATCTTGTACTTGGCACAATCAGAGCATGCATCTGTAGCTGGGTGACCGAAGCCAAGATTGAAATCCTTGGAGAACACAGAGTAATAGAGGGAGTAGCTGGTCTGAGCATGGTTCTGAGCCTCAAAGAGCTCATGCATCTTGTGCACATTCAGGTCACTGGGGATATACTTGCGGCCTGGTGCTCCTCTCCGCCCATAATGGCTGGCCCTGCAAGTAAAAGACTGGATGTGCTCAATAATTAATTGCCTTCTCCTGTTGTGCTCCTCACTGTGCCGTGCACCACCTCTACTTTCTGGTCGAGCCTCAGCAGTCTCAGCATAATATTTCGCCACCCGTGACACACGGTCTTTGCTGATGCCTGTGAAAGTAAATTGTTTAGCTTGAAATAAAAAGAATTACACACAACTAACTTGCTATTACATACTCTATAAAACAGATTATTAAAATTGTAATACCCAAAACATTGTTTAATTTGATTACTTTGAAATGAAGATATTGCTAATTATTCTACATTAACTGAATGTATGCTTTATATAAATATTATTTTCTACTTTATTTCTCTAACCCAACTATCGTAACGTTACTCATCTGCGCTTTATAGGTTGCACATGAGGGGAAAAAAGTAGGTTTCTTCCACTAACGAAGAGTTGTACACTTTTAAGCACTTTTTATTTCATTATATCTCTTTACATAAATATTATTTTCTACTTAAAAAATATAATTTCGTTATTTTTTCTAAACCAACTAACGTACTCATCCGCGCTTTCAATATAGGTTGCACATTTTTTTTTTCTACTTAAAACTATAATTTCGTTATTTTTCTAACCCAACTAACATAACGTTACTCACCTGCGGTTTCTATAGGTTGCACGTGAGGGGAAAAAGTAGCTTTCTTTCACTTAAGAAGAGTTGTGTACTTTTAAGCACTTTTTATTTTATTATATCTCTTTACATAAATATTATTTTCTACTTAAAAAATATCATTTCGTTATTTTTTCTAACCCAACTAACGTACTCATCCGCGCTTTCAATATAGGTTGCACATGAGGGAAAATATTCCTGTTAAGAAGAGCTGTGCACTTTTAAGCACTTCTTATTTTAATATACCTCTTTACATAAATATTTATTTAATTCTGAAATGAAAATTGTACTCACCAAACACTTTAATGAAGTTCGCCTTGCAAACGGGCACCTTCTCCGGGTGACTGCTACAAAAAAGACTGTAATTGACTGATATTTTTCGGTCTTTTCGTTTGCTTACGTCCAGGACTTTCAGACGCTGCCTTTTCACTTGTGTTATGTCCAGGACATGAAGTATGGCCCTGTCCTGGTCAACCTTGTTTGGTCTTTCATAAAACTTGTTGAAATTCATCAGCAGGTCGTCCGGTGACAGCTTCTCGGCCTGACAGAAACTGGTCGCACCAGCCTTGTGGTGACATCCCACAGTGGGTATTACAGTTTTTTCAATACTTTTAACAAATTTCCTAAACTCTTAACGCACCAACACACCTACATCACACAATTGGCAAAACATTTAATTTCATGCTCAAAATCACACATTGTAAACTAAACTACAACACTAATTTTCAAAATACAATAATACACTAACACAACACACTATGTCTACCGAAACAATTCAAACATGTCTCAAAATAAAAAAAAATTCCTAAACACTAACACATGTTCTCGTACCAACAGGAACATTTAGTCATTCATAGCACAATGTCATAAAAACACTAACATCCGATGGAAATACAGAAAATGCATTATTTTATATGTATCAGGTCTGCCCTTATACAATAGAAAGTATATTTTATTGATCATAGATTGTGATTTGCACTGCAGTTTCTTTTGAAGCCTCTACATTTTTGTTTTGTTGGGTTCAGGTCTTTTGCTGCAGAAATGTATTAATCAAAAAAACACATCTCAGACTACTTTATAGAATGTGCGGTTACTGTAATGAAGAAACGAAGACAGAATTGATGCAATAAAGATTTTTTTTATAAAATAGATTTGCAAAAGGACATAAGATAACAAAACTATGCAATATAGCTGACATTTATTGTTTGAAAATACAAAATATACGAACAGAAAATCACCAGGAAAAAAGAGAGAGAGAGAGAAAAATGTTTTTTGGCATGCCTTATCCACCCCTGGCAGTGTTCAGCTGTGATGTCTTGGCATGCAGCATCCATTGCATCCAGGAGGGACATTTGGTCCTGTGGATAATGGTCAAAAACCTTCCATCTCCAGCATGAGAAAAACTCCTCAATGGGGTTGAGGAAAGGGGAGTAAGGAGGAAGGAAAAGGGACATCATCCTAGGATGGGCCTCAAACCATGCTGTGACTGCACGGGAATGGTGGAATGCCACATTGTCCCATGTGATCACATATATTGGCAAGTGGTCTCCCACCTGTCCCCTTTCTACCTCTGGCACCAGTTTTTCATGCAGTTCTTCTAAAAACAGAAGAAGGCGTTCGGTGTTGTATGGGCCTATCTCACATTTATGCAGGAGTGCACCATTGTTGGAGATTGCGGCACACATGGTGATGTTGGCTCCTCTCTGGCCCGGCACGGTAACTGTGGCCCTTTTGCCAATTATGTTTCTTCCACGCCGACGCTTTTTTGCCAAGTTAAAGCCAGCCTCATCAACATAGATAATTTCATGTGGGACTTGATTGGCCTCCAACTCCATGACTCTCTGAAAGTAATCATAGTGTATGTTTGCTTTGCAGTATATCTACTGTATGTCCTAATGTACTCCAAGTTTATAGAGTAGTTTACGGCAAAACACACTATGTATAGTACAGTAATGGCTGTATTGCATAACCTTACCTGGACGTATTGGTGGCGGAGTTCTTTGATGCGCTCACCATTCCTGTCAAAAGGAACTTTGTATAGTTGTTTCATTCGGACTCTGTGTTTAGCTAGAGTCCGAGAAATGGATGTTATGCTGATTGCTGCAATGTTTTCAAAGACAAGGTTGTCCTCTACAATTCTGGACTGAATGTCCTTCAATTTTATTTCATTGTCAACAATCACCATATTAACAATTGCAAGTTCCTGTTCTTCATTCAGGAGCTTTCCTCTGCCCCCTGAGGGAGGTAGACGTCTTATCCTTAGAGGGACAAAATACAGTTCCATATTAGGCCGAGGCATACAGTCACTGTAATACATGGTAACATTATTTACTGTAAACTTTGCAGTAGGAAGAGCAATATCCTACCTGCTGGTTTCTCTAAAAATACAAACAATTGATGCCACTGTGTCCCGGCTGAGATTTGGCTGAACTCGTTCGCCAGCCTCTCTGTATGATAGCCCATGGTTTATGACATGATCTATTATAGTAGCTCTTATTTCATTGGTTACACTAGCTCTGGCAATTCTTTGAGCACCACCACGCATTCTAACTCCTCTCCCTTGCCCCACATCTCTCCCTTGCCACACACCTCGTCCCACACCTCTCCCTTGCCCCACTCCTTGCCCCACACCTCTCCCTTGCCCCACTCCTCTCCCTTGCCCTTGTCCTCGTCCCACTCCTCTCCTTTCCACTCGTCCTCATCCTTGTCCCAATCTCACTCCTCTCCCTTGTCCTGGTACTCATCTTCCTCTCCCTAGTACAGGCATCTTTTGTTCTTTTGTTGCACTATATTGTTCCCTTTCCACACAAGATAAGCCCAAATAGGTCCTCTTTTATACCATATAGTGATGTGATTGAAAGAACCTCAACACCTGAGTGTGTTTCCTAGATGGGAATCAGCGGTGATTTATATATTTACATTACTTCGATCAGCTGTTTCTCATTAACAATGGAATAAAATGCAGGGGATATATTTGTGTTTCAAATCAAAATATGAACCGCTGTTTACCTTGACTTTAGCCTATAAGGTTAGATTTAGAACATGGTGTTATCTGTTCTGATACAGCATTAAAGCATTGGTAATTTTGGCAGTAAAAATCCATTGTTTTGGTCTTGGTTGAGCTTGTGTGTAAAAGAATTTCAAGCATTTTAAATTGGTGTTAACTACAGTGAGGAAAATAAGTATTTGAACACCCTGCTATTTTGCAAGTTCTCCCACTTGGAAATCATGGAGGGGTCTGAAATTGTCATCGTAGGTGCATGTCCACTGTGAGAGATATAATCTAAAAATAAAATCCAGAAATCACAATATATGAATTTTTAACTATTTATTTGTATGATACAGCTGCAAATAAGTATTTGAACACCTGTCTATCAGCTAGAATTCTGACCCTCAAAGACCTGTTAGCCTGCCTTTAAAATGTCCACCTCCACTCCATTTATTATCCTAAATTAGATGCACCTGTTTGAGGTCGTTAGCTGCATAGACACCTGTCCACCCCATACAATCAGTAAGAATCCAACTACTAACATGGCCAAGACCAAAGAGCTGTCCAAAGACACTAGAGACAAAATTGTACACCTCCACAAGGCTGGAAAGGGCTCCGGGGAAATTGCCAGGCAGCTTGGTGAAAAAAGGTCCACTGTTGGAGCAATCATTAGAAAATGGAAGTAGCTAAACATGACTGTCAATCTCCCTTGGACTGGGGCTCCATGCAAGATCTCACCTCGTGGGGTCTCAATGATCCTAAGAAAGGTGAGAAATCAGCCCAGAACTACACGGGAGGAGCTGGTCAATGACCTGAAAAGAGCTGGGACCACCGTTTCCAAGGTTACTGTTGGTAATACACTAAGACGACATGGTTTAAAATCATGCATGGCACGGAAGGTTCCCCTGCTTAAACCAACACATGTCAAGGCCCGTCTTAAGTTTGCCAGTGACCATTTGGATGATCCAGAGGAGTCATGGGAGAAAGTCATGTGGTCAGATGAGACCAAAATAGAGCTTTTTGGTCATAATTCCACTAAACGTGTTTGGAGGAAGAAGAATGATGAGTACCATCCCAAGAACACCATCCCAACTGTGAAGCATGGGGATGGTAGCATCATGCTTTGAGGGTGTTTTTCTGCACATGGGACAGGGCGACTGCACTGTATTAAGGAGAGGATGACCGGGGCCATGTATTGCCAGATTTTGGGGAACAACCTCCTTCCCTCAGTTAGAGCATTGAAGATGGGTCGAGACTGGGTCTTCCAACATGACAATGACCCGAAGCACACAGCCAGGATAACCAAGGAGTGGCTCTGTAAGAAGCATATCAAGGTTCTGGCGTGGCCTAGCCAGTCTCCAGACCTAAACCCAATAGAGAATCTTTGGAGGGAGCTCAAACTCCGTGTTTCTCAGCGACAGGCCAGAAACCTGACTGATCTAGAGAAGATCTGTGTGGAGGAGTGGGCCAAAATCCCTCCTGCAGTGTGTGCAAACCTGCTGAAAAACTACAGGAAACGTTTGACCTCTGTAATTGCAAACAAAGGCTACTGTACCAAATATTAACATTGATTTTCTCAGGTGTTCAAATACTTATTTGCAGCTGTATCATACAAATAAATAGTTAAAAAATGATACATTGTGATTTCTGGATAGTTTTTTTTTAGATTATGTCTCTCACAGTGGACATGCACCTACGATGATAATTTCAGACCCCTCCATGATTTCTAAGTGGGAGAACTTGCAAAATAGCAGGGTGTTCAAATACTTATTTTCCTCACTGTATATGCATTTTGTGTCAAATCAACAATAAATGTGTTAATTGTATAGCCTACACAGACAGATGTTGTGCTAACTGTGTTAAGAGTTTAGGAAATTTGTTAAAAGTATTGAAAAATGTGTCATAGCGATTGTAAAAAACTGTAACGCGCCACCTGAGTGGCGAACCTTCTTTTCTTTTTTTTGTTTTGTGATTTTTCTTTGTTCAGCCGGCGTTTTCTACCCCCAGGTGTAGGTCTCACTTGCTCATCCAGGCCATCAAAAGTGTTAGTAGAGTTTAAAGCACTCATTTTTAAGAACAAACAAACAGGACAAACAAACATCCTGCTTCAGAGCACTGCATCGAACGCTCACCGAATTCTGATTGGTCAAGAGGACATCGCATTTAGGCTAAAAAATAGGTTCGCCGCTTATAGCGGTTTGGAAAAAATCTGCATCTTGCAGTAAACAAAGAAATATAGCGATGGAGCAGACAATAGGTTCAGTGCACAACAAAATGCCATGACAAACTCATTTTTTAAAATTTGGCGTTTATCGCATTTTGGAAAAGAGCTCTTCATATCTAGTACATTATCCTGGTTTACTTAACCTAGGTAAATGTAAGCTATTATACTTATGTTTCTCAATCACAGTCCTAGAGTACCCTAACACTCTTATTTGAGATACACAATTTGATTGGGAATTAAATTTATTTAGATTATCAAAGACAAGTAAACAGTCATTAATAAAAAAAAATAATAATAATAATAATAATTAAACTGCAAGCAAATTTGCAAATTGAGATCTTGTGAATCTTAATCGAATCAGGACAACTACAGTATATTGATACTCAGACCAAGGGTGAACTAAATTAAGTCAAAGAGGAAAAAAAAAAAAAATCTTACATCGATAGTTACAATCCCAATGTTTAAACCTTTCGCGTTTCTTCTGGCTCTGTGTCCTGCAGTAAAAAATAGCATAAATGTTAGATTTCTTCTAAATAATTGCATTAATTGTTAAGACATATTTTTTAATTTACATTCCCTATATCTATCTATCTATCTATCTATCTATCTATCTATCTATCTATCTATCTATCTATCTATCTATCTATCTATCTATCTATCTATCTATCTATCTATATATATATATATATATATATATATATATATATATATATATATATATATATACACTCTCACCTAAAGGATTATTAGGAACACCATACTAATACTGTGCTTGACCCCCTTTCGCCTTCAGAGCTGCCTTAATTCTACGTGGCATTGATTCAACAAGGTGCTGAAAGCATTCTTTAGAAATGTTGGCCCATATTGATATTGATGAATGGTTGTACGTGAAAATCCCAGTAACAGAGCCAATTGTGAAATTCTCAGAATGTCAGAATGGGAAAGAAAGGTGATTTTAAGCAATTTTGAGCGTGGCATGGTTGTTGGTGCCAGACGGGCCGGTTGAGTATTTCACAATTTGCTCAGTTACTGGGATTTTCACGCATAACCATTTCTAGGGTTTACAAAGAATGGTGTGAAAAAGGAAAAACATCCAGTATACAGCAGACCTGTGGGCGAAAATGCCTTGTAGATGCTAGAGGTCAGAGGAGAATGGGCCGACTGATTCAAGCTGATAGAAGAGCAACTTTGACTGAAATAACCACTTGTTACAACCGTGGTATGCAGCAAAGCATTTGTGAAGCCACAACACGCACAACCTTGATGCGGATGGGCTACAACAGCAGAAGACCCCACCGGGTACCACTCATCTCCACTAGAAATAGGAAAAAGAGGCTACAATTTGCATGAGCTCACCAAAATTGGACAGTTGAAGACTGGAAAAATGTTGCCTGGTCTGATGAGTCTCGATTTCTGTTGAGACATTCAGATGGTAGAGTCAGAATTTGGCGTAAACAGAATGAGAACATGGATCCATCATGCCTTGTTACCACTGTGCAGGGTGGTGGTGGTGGTGGTGTAATGGTGTCGGGCCCTTAGTGCCAATTGGGCATTGTTTAAATGCCACAGCCTACCTGAGCATTGTTTCTGACCATGTCCATCCCTTTATGACCACCATGTACCCATCCTCTGATGGCTACTTCCAGCAGGATAATGCACCATGTCACAAAGCTCAAATCATTTCAAATTGGTTTCTTGAACATGACAATTAGTTCACTGTACTAAAATGGCCCCCACAGTCACCAGATCTCAACCCAATAGAGCATCTTTGGGATGTGGTGGAACGGGAGCTTCGTGCCCTGGATGTGCATCCCACAAATCTCCATCAACTGCAAGATGCTATCCTATCAATATGGGCCAACATTTCTAAAGAATGCTTTCAGCACCTTGTTGAATCAACACCACATAGAATTAAGGCAGTTCTGAAGGCGAAAGGGGGTCAAACACAGAATTAGTATGGTGTTCCTAATAATCCTTTAGGTATATAAATAATATATAAAATGCTCGCCCTGCACCAGTGGAAACTGTTGGGGTAACAGCTTAGGACCCAGGACCAGTAGTGAAAAAATGAAGACCAAGAGTCAGGAGTTAGATTAATTCTAGAAAAATTTACTGAAGAATAGTTTGCAGTTTCATCAGCAGAAGCCAGCTCACAAGGAGTTTGTAGGCCGCGCTCCTTCTAACAGTCTCCCCGCCTCCACCTAACGTAAATACAATTTCTGAACAGTTGTACTGTTTTCAAGGTCTAACCACGTCATTATTACCAAATGGAATGATTCTGATTGGCTCAGAGAAAATGCAGAGTAGATGTGGTAAATTTCCACACAAGGATAGATAGCAGAGCATATCAATAAAATGGGTAGACTAGTTGTCGCCCCATTACTAGATTTAGATCTCATTGACGCAAGAGGTCACAGAAAGGCATCTTCAGGTCTGGTGACGTGTGCAGAATACTTCCATCTCCAATACTGGATCTGCACAGATCATGCAACGCACACACACAAAAGCTCCAGAGAATAACAGTTTCCTCAAGGTTGAGAACATCTTAACTAACTATCAACAAGGCACTTCTCCAAAACATGCTGATACTACATCTAGTACAGAAGTGAATTTCTTTTATTTAGTAAGAAAAGCATATAAAAAAGGTACATTTCTCTGAGTCCCCGAAAGTCACGTAGACCTGTAACATATGTGACCCTAAGGTCACTTTAGGAAGACATATAGCTAACACATGCTGAGGGGCCTCCTCACTCCTGGAGAGTTTTACACACCAAGGACAATTGCCTGTCAGCACGTCTTGACACAGACATCAGAGCTGCACCTAAAGAATGTGGATCCAAAAGCACACCGCAAATATAATACTAAAATCTCCAAAATCACTCATTAAATATAAAGAGGTTATAGGTGAACTGATTTATCAAATATAGAACATGGTTATAACTTGATTATCATTGATTCTTATTTTAATATTGATCATAAAATAATTCTTGAAGGATATGTGTCTGATGAAGAGACAAGTGATGTCTGCCTTGACCCTTCAACACCCACCACAAAGTGATTTAAAAGGTTTTTCTTTTTTATTATTTATAAAAAAATCTTTAGTGTGGGGCGGGGTGGCATATTTAGGTAAATTTTCAGCCCCTTTAATGAAATTTCAATTTTGATAAATGTTCACTTTAAGAATCTAACTGTAACACTAACCTTAACCTTATTTTAACTTTTTTGTTTTTTTCACCAGATTGTTGAGCGTCAGATCCTCGAGGCAGTGTTGGCAGTGTTAAATTCATGATTTGTATGTAGTAACTGTGAAATGACAGAATAATCAAATATATTCTGACAGGTCTCAGAGAAGGGGTTCTGACTGAAAATGTTATTTTCTGAAGCAATTCTTCCCCTTATTAATTAAATTCATGATTTTGATGGAGTCAATCAATGACTCGCTGGTTCTTTCCTGAATTAATACTGAATGAGCCATTTGAATGAATCTGTTTGATCTCAATGACTCACTTAATAAAAGTGACTTGCTGCCACCTAGTGGCGGTTTAACTGTAACATTTAAATTTTAGTTTCAATTTTTAATTATTTCAAAAAGAAATGTATTAAATGTTTTATGTTTTAAAACGAAGCATTTATAATGTCATTTATTAAGTCATTACTAATTCCCTGTGAGCTGCATTAAACAATGCTATTTCAGATGCTTCTGTTTTTCCTCAGCATTGCAAAGATTAATTTGTACACTGATTTTCATCAGCTCTATTGACTTTTTACTATAATTTAATGTATTGTCATTTCTTCGCAACTTCATAAAAATCATGAATTTAATTTGAAATAAGTGGGGAAATCACTTCTCTTTTAATTTATTGATTAAATGTAAGGATTTGACACAAAAGATGATGCACATATCTAGCAGACATCGTTCCCAAAAAGGTTGAAGCTGTTATCAAAAAAATGTTTTACCTTGTAAGTGAAAAAACAGCACTATTGTCGATCATAGTTCGTGATATAATGATTAATGTGGATTGCAAGAATACAGTAAACGTTTTTGTGTGGGGTCATTCTTGTGTGTCGCACAGTCAAGATCCGTTAATGAATTAGTT
Source organism: Romanogobio albipinnatus (assembly GCA_023566225.1). Taxonomy (NCBI): domain Eukaryota; kingdom Metazoa; phylum Chordata; class Actinopteri; order Cypriniformes; family Gobionidae; genus Romanogobio; species Romanogobio albipinnatus. The sequence continues at coordinate 25,064,401 of CM042245.1, read as the reverse complement.
CATTGCTTTTTATGTATAAGAAAATCAAGACAATGTTATTTTAGTAGCATGAAAAATATTATAAATCAATATCTTATATCGTATCTGCACTTTTCCACGACAGAATTTGCAATCTGACTGACTGACTGAGGTGAGCAGCACATGGTGTTGAATGCAGCAAAAACTCACGCGAATCCCCAGTTTTTTTCTTCACTAATCTAAACTAATCTGATTGGTTATTGCATTATGAGCTCAACAGAGATTTGTGTGATTGGTGGTAATGCTCAACCCTGAAAAAAATGATTTGCCACGTGAGCATATTTAACTGTAGCCTAATGACACAGCATTTCACTTCAATAGTGACAGTCGTAATAGATTAATTTTGATTGTGTAGGAGATATTTTTTAACCCTTGTCGAGTATGCAGTTTTGTCCATTTTGGAGGGAACAGAGCAATTGTGTCTAAAAATGTAGCAATTTAATTTCCTTATTTCCTTCATGTGTGTGTGTGTGTGTGTGTGTGTGTGTGTCTGTCATCTATCTATCAAACTGTAAACTACTGAGTGAGTGAGTGTGTGTGTGTGTGTGTGTGTGTGTGTGTGTGTGTGTGTGTGTGTGTGTGTGTGTGTGTGTGTGTGTGAGTTAAACTCTATCTATCTATCTATCTATCTATCTATCTATCTATCTATCTATCTATCTATCTATCTATCTATCTATCTATCTATCTATCTATCTATCTATCTATCTATCTATCTATCTATCTATCTATCTATCTATCTATCAAAAACTATTTTAAACTTCTAACCCTGATTAGTTTACTTTAAGATTCAAACTATTTTAAACTTCAAACTACTTTAAACTTCAAATTACTTTAAACTTCTTCAAACTTTCTGGTCCGGCTTTCTCAAGCCAACTTCAAAGTTTGTCTCGACAAACTTTTTTTGTCTAGTTATAATTTGCAATCACTTCTCACTTACATTTAGATATTGCCAGAAGCTTTTTAACAACTGGTATTGATAGCTTTGGAAATCTGTGATTCTTCCTTCGAATCATTCCTTTATCTTGTGTTTATCATGTGTTTTTTCTGTATGTGAATTGCGATTTGTGAACGGGACTTTTATTTTGGTGTGGTAACATGACGTCATACGGCTGCGCTGCGCCCCAGCATCTTTGATTCGGCTGAAGGTTTGTGTTTTTAATCAGTTTAACAGTTTTATCCAACACAACCCGTTTAGACGATTATATAGAGAACTGTGAAACGAATTATTGTTTTAATTAACATTGCAATGTATCTAATAACAGCAATGAACGTAGTTCTGTACGAGTAAATTGTATAACAGAATTGTAATGCATTTCAGTAAAGGTGTGTCTCATTTTACTCCCTATATTGTGAAGCAGTTCATCATAAACAAGCTATTTGGTCACTGGCAAGTAATGATAGTGAAACTGATTTTTTTCTAAACCAATTCGGATTCAATTGAATCAAATGCTTCTTAAAATGATTCAGTTTGTAAGCATGAATGCCAATGTTTTAATGACAGTGTAATCTATTAAATATAATCTACAAATCAATACATACTACATGTAAATCATAAATGTCTATTAAGTGGCTGTATAAGTGTGTTCTTTTATTAAGTTGTAGTACTAATTTTAAGTGTTTTTTTTTTTTGTCTGATCAGGTCATTTAAGGCCATTAACTCTCACTCTGACTGATTCTCGACTACTGAACTAGGAAGCTGATTGAGATGCACCCAGAGATTTAGTTTGGATTTATTTTTCGTTCTGTTAATTATTCTACTCTTAAACATGACAGAGTGTCAAAACACAGAAAAACTCCTGGTGAAGCGACTGAGATCTGCATACATATACAGATGGCGTTTATTATTAAAGAGGAGAATGAAGATATGAAGATTGATGAAACATTAAGAGTGAAACAAGAAGATACTGAGGAACAAAAAGGTTGTTTTTTTTGTCTGTCTTCAGTCATTAGATGAGGATAAACAATAAAGAAATAGCCAAAACAATTATTTTGTGTAACATCAAAACCAATAACTATGAATAAAAAACAATTACATTTCTATTACTAAATTATGCAACATTATCTAACACATATTTATCAGGGTTTGTAAACAAAACATTACTTTCCTTCCAAGAAATAAATGCTGTTTTTTTTAAGCTGACCAACATAGTTGCAAGGACACAATTTGTCTAATATTTCATAGATGAACGGCAGATTTGAGATTTTCGGCTTCCACAATGTGGGTCATTCCTGTATTCTGTGCCTTTTGGACGTCATAAAATGTATCTGTAAAATAACTTTTTGTGTAATCATGATAGGGAGATGTAAAACATCACAAAAGGCAGTCAATACCAGGAATGACCCGTGTGGAAAATCCTCCATAAAAACGGAGAGTCCAGAGACCCGTGTGTGTTTGCACTCCCACCTGCACCTGTAACATATTGCTTGTAGAGATAGTGAATTTACACAAACGTTACGGTTAACCCAGGAGTACCCAATCCTGTTCCTGGAGATCTACCTTCCTGTGGAGTTCAGTGCCAATAACACTCACATTATCACTAAGTGCAAATAGTGATAGATGCTATTTACACTAAGTGAAAATAACATTTTCTTAGCGCTAGATGATATTTATACTGTGCAAATAGCTGTAGATGCTATTTACTAAGTGAAATAGCATACTAAGTTGATATATTCTATTTACACTATATAAAAGTAGCAGACCCTACCCAATAAATGCTTTTATTATTATAAAAAATTTCGTTAGGCACTTTATTTCCACATTTAAAAATTTTTTATCGAAAGTAAATGCATTTCTGATGTGATTTGTGATGAGAAAAGAGATAAGAACAAACTCTGCAAAAGGCGGATTCGAACCCATGTCAATCGCGTCAAAATCAAGATTCAAAAGCCATATGCTTTACTGATAGCGCCACTTGTATTGTTAGGAGGAACTTGTGCGTAAGGCACTTGCCAACAAGGCACACAATTTGCATTTGGTGTGAATAGACACTCCAATAAAATGTATAACACTGTTCTAGTGGTTTTTGGATATTTTATAAAAATCTTACATATATTGCACCTTTAGATTTGAGCTCTACCTCTGATAGCCTAGAATAGATCATGTCATCTTAATCTCAGAGATCATGTGGGTATCAAGGGTGTAGTCCTTAAATGCTTCGCCTCATATTTGCAGGATAGGACATGCTCGGTTAAGAATGGGACCTGTGCCTCATTAGCTATTAATATTTTTGTGGGATTCCACAAGGGTCAGTTCTTGGTCCAACTTCATTGTGTATTGTTTGTAGACAAACTTTGACGTTGGCTTGAGAAAGCATATTATCTACATCAGAAAGACAATGAGAAATTGAAGTTATTTTGTTTCTCATTTGACTGCATTCTTTTTCATTTCTGAATGTTTACTTCAGCTGTTAGACACCAGACTGACTGGAAAGACTTTTTATATATTACTGGTAGGCGTACTTAAAAAAAAGAAGGTTATTTTATTTTAGTAATTTCTTGTCTTTTTTATTTTATTAGTTTGTCTTCAGTGTTTGATCAACTTTTTATATACATTTCTATAAAATGGGTAAAAGCAACATTTATTTTGTGATTTTGTAAGAAATCCCTATTAGGTTACATGGCACCAGATGTGGGCCTCCATGCCCATATCCTGTACCGTATATGAGATGAGTGGAGGTCAGTGGCAGCCCACATCAATGTTTTTTTTAGGGGCCCTTGAAAGTATTTGGGACGTGTCCTAAAGAAAGCAAAGAGTAAACAATATTGACATGAGCTTCTGAGATAACAGGTTACACATTTTTCAGTTGTTTAGTGGGTATAGGATTCAGCATACATGTTGTTGGATTTGATGTTTTACACGTCTAAATGGTGTTAACTTGTTTTTTTGTTTCTTTTCATGCTAGACCTGATGGTGCTGAATAATGAGAGTCAAGAACTGAATGAAATGGAAGAGAAAAATCAGTATGCGAAAAGTCATGATTTCATGACTGGGGAAAAATCTTTTAGTAATTCACAGACAACAGAAGCTAGAAACCTCCAGATGAGAGTTGACACTGGAGAGAGCCCTTTGACCTGCCAACAGTGTGGAAAGAGTTTCAGTCGAAAAGAAAGCCTTAAAAACCACTTGAAAATCCATGATGGAGAGAAACTGTTCATATGCCCTCAGTGTGGTAAGAGTTTTACACTGAAAAAAACCCTTAAAGCCCACATACGAGTTCACACTGGAGAGAAGCCTTACACCTGCCAACAGTGTGGGAAGAGCTTCTCACTACAAGGAAATCTTAAAATTCACATGAGAATTCACACTGGAGAGAAGCCATACAAATGCTCTCAGTGTGAAAAGAGTTTTAAACAGAAAAGAGACCTTAATGCCCACATGAGTAATCATAGAGAGATACCTTTCATTTGCAAACTGTGTGGAAAGAGCTTCACACAAAAAGAAAGTTTTGAGATTCACATGAGTGTTCACACTGGAGAGAAGCTGTTCAAATGCTCTCAGTGTGGAAAGAGTTTTAAACTGAAAAGAGACCTTAATGTCCACATGAGAAATCACACTGGAGAGAAGCCTTTCACCTGCCAACAGTGTGGGAAGAGTTTTGCATTAAAAGGAACTCTTAAGACTCACATGATGATTCACAAGGGAGAGAAGCCGTTTGTTTGTGAGCAGTGTGGAAAGAGTTTCAGACATAAAGAAAGCCTTAATCATCACATGAGGATTCACTCCGGCGAGAACTGTTTTATTTGTCATCACTGCAAAAGGAGTTTCACAGACAGGAATCGCCTTAAGAATCATGTAAAAAGTCACATCGTAGTGAAGCCTTACATATGCCATCAGTGTGGAAAGAGTTTCAAATACAGAGCAAGCCTTGAAGATCATTTGAGAATTCACACTGGCGAGAAGCCTTTCACCTGCCCTCAGTGTGGAAAGAGCTGCACAACGAAAGGAAACCTTAAGAGTCACGTGAGAGTTCACACTGGAGAGAAGCCTTACAAGTGTCTTCAGTGTGAGCAGAGTTTCACATTTCACACAGACCTGAAACGGCATTTGCAATCCCATTGTGAAAAGAAATAGCCGTTTTCCTTAGTGTGACATTATGAGATTGTATAGTGCAGAGTTTGTGTGTGTTACGAGAGTTTGAACGTGTTAAGAGTATTAGAGACTGATAGTATTGCTTATTTGTTGTAATTGATTATTATTTATATCTGAGGAACTTTGATGGTTTATTTGACCCTTTTGCCTGTTTTCATATGCTGATTTTGTATTGCCCTTTACATTTTGTTTGAAAATACATTGTAAATACTGAGTATTTTGGAAAGTAAAGAGTCTACCAATTTTGTTAATTGTAAACTGTTTGATTTCTATTTTTGTAAGTTTTAGGAAAGGGATAAAAAAAAAAGAAAAAAGAAAGTTGTTTGTTATTTTGGCATGGTCAGCTCCTGAATCAAGAGACCCAAATTAAGACGATAAATCATAAGTGTTCCAAATTCACTGCTTTTCAGAGTCTTTAATGTTACACTCTTTTCCCTGGATGGGGCGTAACAGACAAGAGGTTTAGAAAAAGGAGTGATTTCAACAATGATCTGTGCATTCACTCTGGAGAAAGACAATTCATTTGTGATCCGTGTAATAAAAATATTTAATGTGTATCTGTTTGAAATCAAGGCTACTTTGGCACCGCAGTTGAATGTGAGCTTCATCTGATTGTCATGACGACTCCTTTTATTTGAATTATAATATGAGAAAAAAAATATAATATATATATTTTATAGAGCACTTTCAGTCAGTGCCACTGCTGAAATTGTATTCTTTTCTGAAGGGTGAGTACTTTCCACAGATAGGAAGGCAAGCTCTGAAGATGACGCTCTAACCAACTGAGCTAACCAGCCTCCCTCCGACGCGGTTGATGGATGATCAATTTCCCAGAAATATCCTGGTTGCCCGTGACCCTAATGGGGCTGAAGAGAATAAAGCCAAAGGCCAAGCACGGGCTCGTCCGGGATTTGAACCCAGGAGCTCTCGCACTCTAAGCGAGAATCACACTCTTTTAATCAAATCTAAGACTAAACGTAGCCAGTGCAAAGTTGCCAGCGAATCAGGGAATACTGTCTCTTTTCTTTGTGACCATTGGAAATCCCGCTGCAGCACCTGCACACGTGCTAGGGATCGGTCCTCGCCGGTGTCTGTGAGAGCGATAGACACCTTCTCTCAGAAGCAGAGGGGAATTAGCTCAAATGGTAGAACGCTGGCTTAGCACAAGAAGGGGCCCAATCTTTCTGCCCACGCACGCAAGCGAAAAAGACGTAGAAAACGGGAATATTCCGACAAATTTTCAATCGACATTATTCAGGGTATACTCATGTGCGTTATGGAGAAGTTTTAGTAAAATGTGACACAAAGCATCCTCGGCGGGTTGGACTCGAACCCACGAGACACAGTATCCAAGTGTGCAATCATCTGCGCCTATATTTAGCAATCCATGACATATATAGACCCAGACTGTGATGACGCGTTTTAATGGTCATCAATATCGTAAAGCATGCAAGTTTTTTGTATTTCCATTTTTTATCTATGTACATTTATAACACTAATACTTTGTATTACTTTTGCATCAAATTACAGAAAAAGTTATGGGAGTGATGGTAAAAATTAACATATTTCTCTTTTCACTGACGTTATCAATCTCACTCTATTTTTTCCCTCTTTTTGAAAGTTGTGAAATAACTATTGTGGCGTTTTTCTTTTGCTATTTGAGCAAATGGGCATACACAAATATTTTTAATGTGTTCTCTCATTCACCACAAATATGACGACTTCCGCTCTGAAAAACCCGGAAATGTGAAAAGGGTCTGATCGATGTTTTTATTTTATGTGTTATTTATATATATTTTTTTATTTTTAATTTATATATATTGTCACGGGGTGAGGAATCACACGACAAGGCATGTTGAGTGCAAAAGGCCCCGGAGGGTGGATTTTATTTACAGTGAGGGTGCAAAGGTGAAAACAGTCAGTGAGCCGGTGCGTGGTGGCTGGTGATCCTCATGCTCGGTGGTGCTCAATCCTGGTGGAAAGTGGGTGTCTCAACGTGCTCCAGTGAAGTGGGCTGTCGGTCACTCGCTGCTTTCTAGGAGAACAATAAAGAGAGAGGTTAGTCCAGCAGTGCATTCAGCTCGAGACCAGAGTCTGTCTGTCTGCTCATCCATAGCTGCTTATATGCCTCCGGGCTGATGAGGTGCAGCTGTGACCGATCAGCCCATGGTGATGACGTGCAGGTGTGTTGTTGCCAGGGCGACGCTGATTCCTCTTGGTGGACTCGTCACAATATATATATATATATATATATATATATATATATATATATACACATATATATACACATATATATACACACATATATATATATAGCTTTTTGTGTGGGATATGATTTTATTGATATGATTTATCAGATTTAATTTATCTAATAAAAAACACTTCACATGTAAAAGGTTTTATTAAAATTAACAAATATACACACAAATATTGAAATGAGTGCACACACACATATATATACATATATATATAAATAATGTACATACACAATATATACAGTACAATATATAAAAAAGTGGGCCCATGTAATATATACAAAACATATACAGAAAATTTATTGAGGAGGTGTAGTTTGGAGTTTATTTTGCTGGCCCTGTTCTGCCAACCAGCCATCTAAAGATTGTCCAGGCACGCAAGCAAAATGTGGCATATATATATATATATATATATATATATATATATATATATATATATATATATATATATATATATATATATATATATATACATACACACAATCTATACAGGACAATATAAAAAGTGGGCCCATGTAATATATATAGGAAAATATTTTTTGAGGAGTTTGGAGTTTGGTGTTTATTTGGCTGGCGCTGTTCTGGCATGTTGCCATGTCTAGTGTGCAACTTAGCAATGACCCAGGTACTGATAATGGGCTGCACAACTCCTGATGCTGTGGTGGCAAGTGCGATGGGGTACTCCCTGGTGGTATTTATTGAGGAGGTGGAGTTTGGGGTTTATTTTGTTGCCGCTGTTCTGCCAACCAGTCATCTAAAGATTGTCCACCAGAGGAACGCAAGCAAAATGTGGCATTACCATATCGGCTATGGCCAAACTCTTTAGTTTTGGGCTGTCCACATTTGCTGCACATGTTAAAAGTAACCCCTCGCACATACTTCCTCTTATGGACTCCACTTTCCTCTTCCTGGGCCCGTCGGCGCCTGTTCCTCTGGGTGTAACGGGACACAGGAGCAGCAGACACAGGAGCAGCAGACAGGGCAGCAGCAAACACAGGAGCAGCAGACAGGGCAGCAGCAGACACAGGAGCAGGCAGAGCTGGGCCGGCACTGGATGTCGAAGCACCAGAAGACTGAAACACCATCGACACAGTCATGTCTGGATTAAGGACTACCCTTACGAAAATAAACCATGGTTTTACTACAAATAAAACCAATAAACCATGGTTATTGTAGTAAAACCATGGTAACCGCAAATTAACCATGATTTTGCTTCTCTAACCATAGTTTAACCATGGTATTTGTGGTAAAACTGTAGTTATATAAATGGTATTCAATTAGCCAAAAAACCATGGTTACTACATTTTTACTACAATAAAACCATGGTTAATTTTCGTAAGGGTAGTGTGCCCAGCAATGACCCAGGTGCTGAAATGGGCTGCACAACTCCTGATGTTGTGGGGGCAGGTGCGATGGGGCACTCCCTGGTGGCAGCAGCGGGCCGTCGACCTGGTCGCAGAATAGGTGCCTGTCCTTCTTTATTTGCCGGAAAGACAAATGTATGTTTTGGGCCCGAGGTCGATGGTGCTTCATCCAGTTTCTCCCTCGGTGGAGGAAGCTGCGTAATAGCCACAGCAATGGGGTCAGGTGGCGTCAGTCCCTGAGCGAGGACATTCATTTCCTGAGAATGAGGATTAGATGGAATGGAGTAAGGAAAATGAGGCGCGATTAATTCAGTATAAAGTAATGATGCCCACAGACATGAAGCATGCACACAGATACAGTAACTAAGGAAAAACTGTTCCACTAATCATTAGAACAATGAAACTCCATGATCCTGTCTGCTCAGGGGGAGCTAAAGAGTGAGTGAGAAGAGCAGGCGGTGTGAAAAAGTTATCCGGTGATTGTTAAACAACAGGTAAGTTCGGAAACGCAAATAAATACCCTTACACCTTTGGACATCCTTAAGGTTTTGAAGAAGTGCACTCAAAGAATGCATCTCGCTTGAGGCATGATGTGACATAATTCTGTATTTTAAACAAAAATATTTAAAAATGTTTTTTTTTTTTGTGTTTTCACAAAACATTCTTATAACATTTGGGTAACACTTTATAATAATGTTCAGTTATAAGTCACTTATAAGTTATTTGTTGATGAATTTACAAAACATGACTATACATTTATAAATGTTTAATAATATGCTAAAATTTTATAAATGTTTTGTTAATTCAGTTATAAGTCATTTATTAATTATTACTTAATACATTCATAAATTATTATTAAGTGTGGTATGCTATATTCGTAGTGTGTCCTGCAGTGTAGGTGCTGACTGGTGAGGGTATAGACCACTGTCTTCTCTGACACACATGGAGGCTTTGCACTGGATATGAGCATCGGTGGAAGGTGAAACTGGTTCACATTATCACTAGATCAAAGGATTTATCATAACCCACCTGAATCCCCTGACTGTAAGACATTTATAAATGTGTATCCCCTTAAAAACAAATAAATTACTCTTCTTAAAAAATGCTGTTTTAGCATTCTGCATGTTTGTGCTTTTGAACACAGACAAGCTTATACTGATCATTTACTAATGGTCTATTCATAATTTGTTCAAGATTAACCATTGTCAGAGACAATAATGAAACAAATTTGACCTAAATATGTAAATAGTATAAATAGTGGATCAACTAATAACTCATCAACCATCTGCTATTGATCTGTTTGATTTATTTAATGATTTATAATTTTTTTAACATAACTTACAGCACATTTGTATAGTGTTTGCAAACCACTTTTTAATAAGTTATATTTATATAGTCATGTTTATAGTAAATTATTAGTTCATCATTAAACCAATAACTTATAAGTGTCTTATAACTGAATAAACAAAACATTTATAAATGGTTAGCATATTACTTATTCATTTATTGTATAGTCACGTTTTGTAAATGATTCATTAATCATTAACAAATAACTTATAAGTGACTTATAACTGAACGTGTTACCAATATTTGCATTTGTGTCATATGCCACACCTGTATTTAGCTGTGCTTCGCATTGTGATGCAGCAAATACCAGCTCCTCATCATCATCTTCAGCAGTGGGAACAGAAGTGCCTGGAGCCTAAATGTTAAAACTATTACTGTGAACAATACACAAAGACAAACGTATGTAAGATGGTGCTTATTTACCAGTAGTAAAAAGCTGCCTTTGGGCCAAACGTTTGGCTGGAGGTTCTGCTGCTGGAGGAGGTAAAGTGGACTGCAGTAATGGATCTGGAAACAAGTTTGCCATAACGATAAATGAATAAATGTAGAACTGCTGTATGGGAAATTCAATATTCACACTCACTACTCACAGGGTTTAACTGGTGACATGATTTTTCTCGCCAGAAGTGAAGGAGACAAACGTTTGCCACGCGCCAACAGCGCTTTCACAGTGGCGGTCTGCTGTACACCAGTTTGGATGGCTGCAGGTGCAGGTGAAGAGGCACTGGAGGCTGCAGGTGCAGGTGCAGAGGCACTGGAGGCTGTGGGTGGAGGTACAGAGACACTGGCGGCTGCAGGTGGACGTGCAGAGGCACTGGAGGCTGCAGATGGACGTGCAGAGACACTGGAGGCTGCAGATGGAGGTGCAGAGACACTGGCGGCTGCAGGTGGACGTGCAGGCTGATGTACACTGGTGCCCACAGCAGAAGCCTGTCTTTTCAGGACGTACGCCTTGAAAATGGCCATGTTGGTGTTGGGCCTGGCATCTGCCTTAACCAGGTACCTGATGAGGTCTTTTGCCTCCTTGCTCTGGTCCTCATAAACATCCTTCATGGACCGACCCTGGAAGTCACCAAACTCCACCATCAAGCAGCCCTGGTCTCCAGTTGCCCGGGCTTCTGTTTGCATTTCCTGCTTCCTCTTGTACTTCTCCACTTCTTCTGCCATCTCTCTAATGTAAGTAGTGTATTGTAGGAATAGTTGTTTATTTTCTGATAATGGGTTTGTGTGTGCTTGCTCAGTGGAAATACTGAGGACCAAATAAACTGCATACCCCAGTGAGTTTTCCAGGAGCCATCTAAATCGCTGGCCCTGGTACTTCCCAAACTGAAGTTTGCAGTGAGCTAGTACTAAAAACTGGTCACTGGGGTCTCCACTGTTTGTGCGGACATATGTACTGGCCTCTGTCAGCACCTCCTTTTTTGGTTTGGCCCTTCCAGACTCCACATTTTCAAGGCACTTTGCCTCCGCCGATGGCGCCATGAGGAGTCAGTTTGATGTTGGTGTTTGGCGGCGAAAAACAGGGTATGCGTACATTTTCTGAAATGAAAATCGGAAAGAGACTATTACCTCAAGAAATCGAACCGTACCTGTACGATAAGTGTGTAACAATATATATATATATATATATATATTTATTTATTAAGATGCATGACAGATAGAGAGGTACACATACACAACTTCACAGACCAACACACACTTCACATAATCACATGTAAAAACCAAAACTCTGATGTTTTTGTTGTGTATTTACAATGTTGTTTGGTTATATCTTTCTCATTATGTCCTGTCCTAGTAGCTAAAAAAAAGATAGAGAGGTACACATACACAACTTCACAGACCAACACACACTTCACATAATCAAATTTAAAACCAAACCTTTGATGTTTTTGTTGTGTATTTACAATGTTGTTTGGTTATAGCTGTCTCATTATGTCCTGTCCTAGATTTTTTTTTTAAAGTGTGTGTGTAACGACATTATAACATGCTACACGTAAGAAAGAGACTATTACCACTAGAAATCGAAGCGATACCTGTACGTTAAGTGAGTAACAATATATATATATATATATATATATATATATATATATATATATATATATATATATATATATATATATATATATATATATATATATATATATATATATATATGCATGACAGATAGAAAGGTACACATACACAATTTCACAGACCAACACACACTTCACATAATCACATGTAAAAACCAAAACTCTGATGTGTTTGCTTTGTATTTACACTGTTGTTTTGTTATTTCTGTCTCATTATGTCCTGTCCTAGTAGCTAAAAAAAAAAAAAGTGTGTGTAACGGGATTATAACATGCTACATGTAACCATATTATTGACAGGAATCCCTGATATATTAATTATGTAAAGTCGAATATGAAGTATGTAATTTGATGGGGGAGGCTGGTAACGATTCTATGGGCCCAGGCTCAGATGTCACTAGTAATATTACCAAATATAAGTAATTTTTGTTTAATCATTAGCCTATGTTCAATTGTAGGGCCCAGAAGCAATGACTTCGCACACAATACACACATCATTGTTGACATCAATATAGCTTAACGTTAACGGCCGATGATTTTAATTTATCATGGGGAAAGTTACAGGTTGACAGGTACTAAGGAAAACCTGTGCTGTACATGCTAGCAAACTACATTGGCACTAGTCACTTTCTAAAAATACACACTGTATATAAACAAATTATATTAAAATAAAACAAACCGCCACACCATAGTCTTACCTATAGCAAAGATGACGATCATAATAACGGACGACGGCTATTGGTCAAAAGTAAGCCACAGGAGTGAAACGCGATTGGTCAAAAGTAAGCCACAGGAGTGAACCGCGATTGGTCAAAAGTAAGCCACAGGGGAAACGCGATTGGTCAAAAGTAAGCCACAGGAGGAAACGCGATTGGCTCACGTGGGCTTACTTTGGCTCAACCGGTGGAAAGCAGTAGGCGCAGTAGAATGCCCGAATTCTCCATGTGGGGTCCTGCCCTTTTACGCTCACTTCAAGGGGCAATCCCGAGACATGCTTTTGAGGATCACTGCTATCGAATAGTTTTTTTTTGGGTGGGATCCTGCGCGCATTCCTGGCAAAAGCAGGTCCCACCGAGATTTGAACTCAGATCGCTGGATTCAGAGCCCAGAGTGCTAACCATTACACCATGGAACCATGGCAGGTGCTGTCTTTTCTCATGGAGCAGCAGAGAATTAAGTCAATCAGCCAAGAAGCGCCAATACCAAAGAGCCCATGTTTCCCCAATTCCGAATCGATTCCAGACAGCCAATTTCAAAGGTACGACAGCAGTTGCGCAACACCTCAGTTGGCCCCCACCCCGCCGCGAAAAAGCTAATAAAGTTCCACCTAGATTTGAACTCTGATCACTGGATTCTAAGTCCAGAGTGCCAACCATTACACCATGGAACAACCACGTCCTGACAGCGAGCCGTCTGAGAGGTAGATAGTGATGAGACTAGGTGGAACCAAGTAGAAAGCAGGTGGTGTTTGGACAGTGGATCCACACGACCAAAAGCACACAGACATGGTTCCTCTGCCGAAACCCGGGATCAAACCAGGGTCCATTAGATCTTCAGTCTAACGCTCTCCGAACTGAGGTATTTCGGCCAGGTCTAGATGACAGGCTTGCAGGCTGGGGTTTCTGTGAGACCGGCCATCACTTGTGAAACGAGCAGAAGCTGAAGGTCCCAGAGAGCAAAAAAGTGGCCCGTACGGGGATCGAACCCACGACCTTGGCGTTATTAGCACCACGCTCTAACCAACTGAGCTAACCGGCCTTGCTTTGCACAAGTTCGATGACCAACTTCCCAGAAATATCCTGCTTGCCCGTGACCCTAATGAGGCTGAAGAGATTAAAAGCAGAAGCACGGGCTCGTCCGGGATTTGAACCCGGAACCTCTCGCACCCAAAGCGAGAATAATACCCCTAGAACAACGAGCCAACTCAGAAGCACTTCTAGCTGCTGCCTGGCTGCAAACAATGCAGTTTGCATGGCTTAAAGCGCACTCCCGAGGGGTGCTTTTGAGGATCACTGCTATCGAATAGTTGTTTTTTTTGAAGGGATCCTGCACGCATTCCTGGCAAAAGCAGGTCCCACCGAGATTTGAACTCGGATCGCTGGATTCAAAGTCCAGAGTGCTAACCATTACACCATGGAACCATGGCAGGTGCAGTCTTTTCTCACGGAGCAGCAGAGAGTTAAGTCAATCAGCCAAGAAGCGCCAATACCAAAGAGCCATCGAAGGTTATGCTTTTTGAGCCCATGTTTCCCCAATTCCTAATCGGTTTCAGACAGCCAATTTCAAAGGTACGCCAGCAGTTGCGCAACACCTCAGTTGGCCCCCACCCTGCCGCGATAAAGCTAATAATGTTCCACCTAGATTTGAACTCTGATCACTGGATTCAAAGTCCAGAGTGCCAAACATTACACCATGGAACAACCACATCCTGACAGCGAGCCGTCTGAGAGGCAGATAGCGATGAGGCTAGGTGGAACCAAGTAGAAAGCAGGTGGTGTTTGGACAGCGGATCCCCTCGACCAAAAGCACACAGACATGGTTCCTCTGCCGAAACCCGGGATAAAACCAGGGATCTTTAGATCTTAAGTCTAACGCTCTCCCAACTGAGGTATTTCGGCCAGATCTAGACGACAGGCTTGCAGGCTGGGGTTTCTGTGAGACCGGCCATCACTTGTGAAACGAGCAGAAGCTGAAGGTCCCAGAGAGCAAAAAAGTAGCCCGTACGGGGATCGAACCCGCAACCTTGGCGTTATTAGCACCACGCTCTAACCAACTGAGCTAACCGGCCTTGCTTTGCACAAGTTCGATGACCAACTTCCCAGAAAAATCCTGCTTGCCCGTGACCCTAATGAGGCTGAAGAGATTAAAAGCAGAAGCACGGGCTCGTCCGGGATTTGAACCCAGGACCTCTCGCACCCAAAGCGAGAATCATACCCCTAGACCAACGAGCCAACTCAGAAGCACTTCTAGCTGCTGCCTGGCTGCAAACAATGCCGTTTGCATGGCTTAAAGCGCACTCCCGAGGGGCACTCCTGAGACTCAGGACTGACCGGCCTTTTTTGCAAAAGTTCGATGACCAACTTCCCAGAAAAATCCTGCTTGTCCGTGACCCTAATGAGGCTGAAGAGATTAAAAGCAGAAGCACGGGCTCATCCGGGATTTGAACCCGGGACCTCTCGCACCCAAAGCGAGAATCATACCCATAGACCAACGAGCCAACTCATAAGCATTTCTAGCTGCTGCCTGGCTGCAAACAATGCCGTTTGCATGGCTTAAAGCGCACTCCCGAGGGGCACTCCCGAGACGTGCTTTTGAGGATCACTGCTATCGTATAGTTTTTTTTTTGGGTGGGATCCTGCACGCATTCCTGGCAAAAGCAGGTCCCACCGAGATTTGAACTCGGATCGCTGGATTCAGAGTCCAGAGTGCTAACCATTACACCATGGAACCATGGCAGGTGCAGTCTTTTCTCATGGAGCAGCAGAGAGTTAAGTCAATCAGCCAAGAAGCGCCAATACCAAAGAGCCAGCGAAGGCTATGCTTTTTGAGCCCATGTTTCCCCAATTCCGAATCGATTCCAGACAGCCAATTTCAAAGGTACGACAGCAGTTGCGCAACACCTCAGTTGGCCCCCACCCCGCAGTGAAAAAGCTAATAAAGCTCCACCTAGATTTGAACTCTGATCACTGGATTCAAAGTCCAGAGTGCCAAACATTACACCATGGAACAACCACATCCTGACAGCGAGCAGTCTGAGAGGCAGATAGCGATGAGGCTAGGTGGAACCAAGTAGAAAGCAGGTGGTGTTTGGACAGTGGATCCACTCGACCAAAAGCACACAGACATGGTTCCTCTGCCGAAACCCGGGATCAAACCAGGGTCCATTAGATCTTCAGTCTAACGCTCTCCGAACTGAGGTATTTCGGCCAGGTCTAGATGACAGGCTTGCAGGCTGGGGTATCTGTGAGACCGGCCATCACTTGTGAAACGAGCAGAAGCTGAAGGTCCCAGAGAGCAAAAAATTGGCCCGTACGGGGATCGAACCGGCGACCATGGCGTTATTAGCACCACGCTCTAACCAACTGAGCTAACCGGCCTTGTTTTGCAAAAGTTTGATGACCAACTTCCCAGAAAAATCCTGCTTGCCCGTGACCCTAATGAGGCTGAAGAGATTAAAAGCAGAAGCACGGGCTCGTCCGGGATTTGAACCCGGGACCTCTCGCACCCAAAACGAGAATCATACCGCTAGACCAACGAGCCAACTCAGAAGCACTTTTAGCTGCTGCCTAGCTGCTAACAATGCCGTTTGCATGGCTTAAAGCGCACTCCCGAGGGGCACTCCCGAGACTCAGGACTGACCGGCCTTTTTTGCAAAAGTTCGATGACCAACTTCTCAGAAAAATCCTGCTTGCCCGTGACCCTAATGAGGCTGAAGAGATTAAAAGCAGAAGCACGGGCTCGTCCGGGATTTGAACCCGGGACCTCTCGCACCCAAAGCGAGAATCATACCCCTAGACCAAGGAGCCAACTCATAAGCATTTCTAGCTGCTGCCTGGCTGCAAACAATGCCGTTTGCATGGCTTAAAGCGCACTCCGGAGGGGCACTCCCGAGACGTGCTTTTGAGGATCACTGTTATCGAATAGTTTTTTTTTTGGGTGGGATCCTGCACGCATTCCTGGCAAAAGCAGGTCCCACCGAGATTTGAACTCGGATCGCTGGATTCAGAGTCCAGAGTGCTAACCATTACACCATGGAACCATGGCAGGTGCAGTCTTTTCTCACGGAGCAGCAGAGAGTTAAGTCAATCAGCCAAGAAGCGCCAATACCAAAGAGCCAGCGAAGGCTATG
>CM042245.1:25032410-25042410 GCA_023566225.1 Romanogobio albipinnatus | reverse complement strand
CTTGCACAAGTTCGATGACCAACTTCCCAGAAAAATCCTGCTTGCCCGTGACCCTAATGAGGCTGAAGAGATTAAAAGCAGAAGCACGGGCTCGTCCGGGATTTGAACCCAGGACCTCTCGCACCCAAAGCGAGAATCATACCCCTAGACCAACGAGCCAACTCAGAAGCACTTCTAGCTGCTGCCTGGCTGCAAACAATGCCGTTTGCATGGCTTAAAGCGCACTCCCGAGGGGCACTCCCGAGGGGCACTCCCGAGACTCAGGACTGACCGGCCTTTTTTGCAAAAGTTCGATGACCAACTTCTCAGAAAAATCCTGCTTGCCCGTGACCCTAATGAGGCTGAAGAGATTAAAAGCAGAAGCACGGGCTCGTCCGGAATTTGAACCCGGGACCTCTCGCACCCAAAGCGAGAATCATACCCCTAGACCAACGAGCCAACTCATAAGCATTTCTAGCTGCTGCCTGGCTGCAAACAATGCCGTTTGCATGGCTTAAAGCGCACTCCGGAGGGGCACTCCCGAGACGTGCTTTTGAGGATCACTGTTATCGAATAGTTTTTTTTTTGGGTGGGATCCTGCACGCATTCCTGGCAAAAGCAGGTCCCACCGAGATTTGAACTCGGATCGCTGGATTCAGAGTCCAGAGTGCTAACCATTACACCATGGGACCATGGCAGGTGTAGTCTTTTCTCACGGAGCAGCAGAGAGTTAAGTCAATCAGCCAAGAAGCGCCAATACCAAAGAGCCAGCGAAGGCTATGCTTTTTGAGCCCATGTTTCCCCAATTCCGAATCTATTCCAGACAGCCAATTTCAAAGGTACGACAGCAGTTGCGCAACACCTCAGTTGGCCCCCACCCTGCCGCGAAAAAGCTAATAATGTTCCACCTAGATTTGAACTCTGATCACTGGATTCAAAGTCCAGAGTGCCAAACATTACACCATGGAACAACCACATCCTGACAGCGAGCTGTCTGACAGGCAGATAGCGATGAGGCTAGGTGGAACCAAGTAAAAAGCAGGTGGTGTTGGGACAGCGGATCCGCTCGACCAAAAGCACACAGACATGGTTCGTCTGCCGAAACCCAGGATAAAACCAGGGATCTTTAGATCTTAAGTCTAACGCTCTCCCAACTGAGGTATTTCGGCCAGGTCTAGACGACAGGCTTGCAGGCTGGGGTTTCTGTGAGACCGGCCATCACTTGTGAAACGAGCAGAAGCTGAAGGTCCCAGAGAGCAAAAAAGTGGCCCGTACGGGGATCGAACCCGCGACCTTGGCGTTATTAGCACCACGCTCTAACCAACTGAGCTAACCGGCCTTGCTTTGCACAAGTTCGATGACCAACTTCCCAGAAAAATCCTGCTTGCCCGTGACCCTAATGAGGCTGAAGAGATTAAAAGCAGAAGCACGGGCTCGTCCGGGATTTGAACCCGGGACCTCTCGCACCCAAAGCGAGAATCATACCCCTAGACCAACGAGCCAACTCATAAGCATTTCTAGCTGCTGCCTGGCTGCAAACAATGCCGTTTGCATGGCTTGAAGCGCACTCCGGAGGGGCACTCCCGAGACGTGCTTTTGAGGATCACTGCTATCGAATAGTTTTTTTTTGGGTGGGATCCTGCACGCATTCCTGGAAAAGCAGGTCCCACCGAGATTTGAACTCGGATCGCTGGATTCAGAGTCCAGAGTGCTAACCATTACACCATGGAACCATGACAGGTGCAGTCTTTTCTCACGGAGCAGCAGAGAGTTAAGTCAATCAGCCAAGAAGCGCCAATACCAAAGAGCCATCGAAGGTTATGCTTTTTGAGCCCATGTTTCCCCAATTCCAAATCGGTTTCAGACAGCCAATTTCAAAGGTACGACAGCAGTTGCGCAACACCTCAGTTGGCCCCCACCCTGCCGCGATAAAGCTAATAATGTTCCACCTAGATTTGAACTCTGATCACTGGATTCAAAGTCCAGAGTGCCAAACATTACACCATGGAACAACCACATCCTGACAGCGAGCCGTCTGAGAGGCAGATAGCGATGAGGCTAGGTGGAACCAAGTAGAAAGCAGGTGGTGTTTGGACAGTGGATCCACTCGACCAAAAGCACACAGACATGGTTCCTCTGCCGAAACCCGGGATCAAACCAGGGTCCATTAGATCTTCAGTCTAACGCTCTCCGAACTGAGGTATTTCGGCCAGGTCTAGATGACAGGCTTGCAGGCTGGGGTTTCTGTGAGACCGGCCATCACTTGTGAAACGAGCAGAAGCTGAAGGTCCCAGAGAGCAAAATAGTGGCCCGTACGGGGATCGAACCCACGACCTTGGTGTTATTAGCACCACGCTCTAACCAACTGAGCTAACCGGCCTTGCTTTACATAAGTTCGATGACCAACTTCCCAGAAATATCCTGCTTGCCCGTGACCCTAATGAGGCTGAACAGATTAAAAGCAGAAGCATGGGCTCGTCCGGGATTTGAACCCGGGACCTCTCGCACCCAAAGCGAGAATCATACCCCTAGACCAACGAGCCAACTCAGAAGCACTTCTAGCTGCTGCCTGGCTGCAAACAATGCCGTTTGCATGGCTTAAAGCGCACTCCCGAGGGGCACTCCCGAGACTCAGGACTGACCGGCCTTTTTTGCAAAAGTTCGATGACCAACTTCCCAGAAAAATCCTGCTTGCCCGTGACCCTAATGAGGCTGAAGAGATTAAAAGCAGAAGCACGGGCTCGTCCGGGATTTGAACCCGGGACCTCTCGCACCCAAAGCGAGAATCATACCCCTAGACCAACGAGCCAACTCAGAAGCACTTCTAGCTGCTGCCTGGCTGCAAACAATGCCGTTTGCATGGCTTAAAGCGCACTCCAGAGGGGCACTCCCGAGACTTGCTTTTGAGGATCACTGTTATCGAATAGTTTTTTTTTGGGGTGGGATCCTGCACGCATTCCTGGCAAAAGCAGATCCCACCGAGATTTGAACTCGGATCGCTGGATTCAGAGTCCAGAGTGCTAACCATTACACCATGGAACCATGGCAGGTGCAGTCTTTTCTCACGGAGCAGCAGAGAGTTAAGTCAATCAGCCAAGAAGCGCCAATACCAAAGAGCCAGCGAAGGCTATGCTTTTTGAGCCCATGTTTCCCCAATTCCGAATCGATTCCAGACAGCCAATTTCAAAGGTACGACAGCAGTTGCGCAACACCTCAGTTGGCCCCCACCCCGCAGTGAAAAAGCTAATAAAGCTCCACCTAGATTTGAACTCTGATCACTGGATTCAAAGTCCAGAGTGCCAACCATTACACCATGGAACAACCACATCCTCACAGCGAGCAGTCTGAGAGGCAGATAGCGATGAGGCTAGGTGGAACCAAGTAGAAAGCAGGTGGTGTTTGGACAGTGGATCCACTCGACCAAAAGCACACAGACATGGTTCCTCTGCCGAAACCCGGGATCAAACCAGGGTCCATTAGATCTTCAGTCTAACGCTCTCCGAACTGAGGTATTTCGGCCAGGTCTAGATGACAGGCTTGCAGGCTGGGGTTTCTGTGAGACCGGCCATCACTTGTGAAACGAGCAGAAGCTGAAGGTCCCAGAGAGCAAAATAGTGGCCCGTACGGGGATCGAACCCACGACCTTGGCGTTTTTAGCACCACGCTCTAACCAACTGAGCTAACCGGCCTTGCTTTGCACAAGTTCGATGACCAACTTCCCAGAAATATCCTGCTTGCCCGTGACCCTAATGAGGCTGAACAGATTAAAAGCAGAAGCACGGGCTCGTCCGGGATTTGAACCCGGGACCTCTCGCACCCAAAGCGAGAATCATACCCCTAGACCAACGAGCCAACTCAGAAGCACTTCTAGCTGCTGCCTGGCTGCAAACAATGCCGTTTGCATGGCTTAAAGCGCACTCCCGAGGGGCACTCCCGAGACTCAGGACTGACCGGCCTTTTTTGCAAAAGTTCGATGACCAACTTCCCAGAAAAATCCTGCTTGCCCGTGACCCTAATGAGGCTGAAGAGATTAAAAGCAGAAGCACGGGCTCGTCCGGGATTTGGGCCCGGGACCTCTCGCACCCAAAGCGAGAATCATACCCCTAGACCAACGAGCCAACTCATAAGAATTTCTAGCTGCTGCCTGGCTGCAAACAATGCCGTTTGCATGGCTTAAAGCGCACTCCCGAGGGGCACTCCCGAGACGTGCTTTTGAGGATCACTGCTATCGAATTGTTTTTTTTTTGGGTGGGATCCTGCACGCATTCCTGGCAAAAGCAGTTCCCACCGAGATTTGAACTCGGATCGCTGGATTCAGAGTCCAGAGTGCTAACCATTACACCATGGAACCATGGCAGGTGCAGTCTTTTCTCACGGAGCAGCAGAGAGTTAAGTCAATCAGCCAAGAAGCGCCAATACCAAAGAGCCAGCGAAGGCTATGCTTTTTGAGCCCAGGTTTCCCCAATTCCGAATCGATTCCAGACAGCCAATTTCAAAGGTACGACAGCAGTTGCGCAACACCTCAGTTGGCCCCCACCCCGCAGTGAAAAAGCTAATAATGTTCCACCTAGATTTGAACTCTGATCACTGGATTCAAAGTCCAGAGTGCCAAACATTACACCATGGAACAACCACATCCTGACAGCGAGCCGTCTGAGAGGCAGATAGTGATGAGGCTAGGTGGAACCAAGTAGAAAGCAGGTGGTGTTTGGACAGCGGATCCCCTCGACCAAAAGCACACAGACATGGTTCCTCTGCCGAAACCCAGGATAAAACCAGGGATCTTTAGATCTTAAGTCTAACGCTCTCCCAACTGAGGTATTTCGGCCAGGTCTAGACGACAGGCTTGCAGGCTGGGGTTTCTGTGAGACCGGCCGTCACTTGTGAAACGAGCAGAAGCTGAAGGTCCCAGAGAGCAAAAAAGTGGCCCGTACGGGGATCGAACCCGCGACCTTGGCGTTATTAGCACCACGCTCTAACCAACTGAGCTAACCGGCCTTGCCTTGCACAAGTTCGATGACCAACTTCCCAGAAAAATCCTGCTTGCCCGTGACCCTAATGAGGCTGAAGAGATTAAAAGCAGAAGCACGGGCTCGTCCGGGATTTGAACCCAGGACCTCTCGCACCCAAAGCGAGAATCATACCCCTAGACCAACGAGCCAACTCAGAAGCACTTCTAGCTGCTGCCTGGCTGCAAACAATGCCGTTTGCATGGCTTAAAGCGCACTCCCGAGGGGCACTCCCGAGGGGCACTCCCGAGACTCAGGACTGACCGGCCTTTTTTGCAAAAGTTCGATGACCAACTTCTCAGAAAAATCCTGCTTGCCCGTGACCCTAATGAGGCTGAAGAGATTAAAAGCAGAAGCACGGGCTCGTCGGGAATTTGAACCCGGGACCTCTCGCACCCAAAGCGAGAATCATACCCCTAGACCAACGAGCCAACTCATAAGCATTTCTAGCTGCTGCCTGGCTGCAAACAATGCCGTTTGCATGGCTTAAAGCGCACTCCGGAGGGGCACTCCCGAGACGTGCTTTTGAGGATCACTGTTATCGAATAGTTTTTTTTTTGGGTGGGATCCTGCACGCATTCCTGGCAAAAGCAGGTCCCACCGAGATTTGAACTCGGATCGCTGGATTCAGAGTCCAGAGTGCTAACCATTACACCATGGAAACATGGCAGGTGTAGTCTTTTCTCACGGAGCAGCAGAGAGTTAAGTCAATCAGCCAAGAAGCGCCAATACCAAAGAGCCAGCGAAGGCTATGCTTTTTGAGCCCATGTTTCCCCAATTCCGAATCTATTCCAGACAGCCAATTTCAAAGGTACGACAGCAGTTGCGCAACACCTCAGTTGGCCCCCACCCTGCCGCGAAAAAGCTAATAATGTTCCACCTAGATTTGAACTCTGATCACTGGATTCAAAGTCCAGAGTGCCAAACATTACACCATGGAACAACCACATCCTGACAGCGAGCTGTCTGACAGGCAGATAGCGATGAGGCTAGGTGGAACCAAGTAAAAAGCAGGTGGTGTTGGGACAGCGGATCCGCTCGACCAAAAGCACACAGACATGGTTCGTCTGCCGAAACCCAGGATAAAACCAGGGATCTTTAGATCTTAAGTCTAACGCTCTCCCAACTGAGGTATTTCGGCCAGGTCTAGACGACAGGCTTGCAGGCTGGGGTTTCTGTGAGACCGGCCATCACTTGTGAAACGAGCAGAAGCTGAAGGTCCCAGAGAGCAAAAAAGTGGCCCGTACGGGGATCGAACCCGCGACCTTGGCGTTATTAGCACCACGCTCTAACCAACTGAGCTAACCGGCCTTGCTTTGCACAAGTTCGATGACCAACTTCCCAGAAAAATCCTGCTTGCCCGTGACCCTAATGAGGCTGAAGAGATTAAAAGCAGAAGCACGGGCTCGTCCGGGATTTGAACCCGGGACCTCTCGCACCCAAAGCGAGAATCATACCCCTAGACCAACGAGCCAACTCATAAGCATTTCTAGCTGCTGCCTGGCTGCAAACAATGCCGTTTGCATGGCTTGAAGCGCACTCCAGAGGGGCACTCCCGAGACGTGCTTTTGAGGATCACTGCTATCGAATAGTTTTTTTTTGGGTGGGATCCTGCACGCATTCCTGGAAAAGCAGGTCCCACCGAGATTTGAACTCGGATCGCTGGATTCAGAGTCCAGAGTGCTAACCATTACACCATGGAACCATGACAGGTGCAGTCTTTTCTCACGGAGCAGCAGAGAGTTAAGTCAATCAGCCAAGAAGCGCCAATACCAAAGAGCCATCGAAGGTTATGCTTTTTGAGCCCATGTTTCCCCAATTCCAAATCGGTTTCAGACAGCCAATTTCAAAGGTACGACAGCAGTTGCGCAACACCTCAGTTGGCCCCCACCCTGCCGCGATAAAGCTAATAATGTTCCACCTAGATTTGAACTCTGATCACTGGATTCAAAGTCCAGAGTGCCAAACATTACACCATGGAACAACCACATCCTGACAGCGAGCCGTCTGAGAGGCAGATAGCGATGAGGCTAGGTGGAACCAAGTAGAAAGCAGGTGGTGTTTGGACAGTGGATCCACTCGACCAAAAGCACACAGACATGGTTCCTCTGCCGAAACCCGGGATCAAACCAGGGTCCATTAGATCTTCAGTCTAACGCTCTCCGAACTGAGGTATTTCGGCCAGGTCTAGATGACAGGCTTGCAGGCTGGGGTTTCTGTGAGACCGGCCATCACTTGTGAAACGAGCAGAAGCTGAAGGTCCCAGAGAGCAAAATAGTGGCCCGTACGGGGATCGAACCCACGACCTTGGCGTTATTAGCACCACGCTCTAACCAACTGAGCTAACCGGCCTTGCTTTACATAAGTTCGATGACCAACTTCCCAGAAATATCCTGCTTGCCCGTGACCCTAATGAGGCTGAACAGATTAAAAGCAGAAGCACGGGCTCGTCCGGGATTTGAACCCGGGACCTCTCGCACCCAAAGCGAGAATCATACCCCTAGACCAACGAGCCAACTCAGAAGCACTTCTAGCTGCTGCCTGGCTGCAAACAATGCCGTTTGCATGGCTTAAAGCGCACTCCCGAGGGGCACTCCCGAGACTCAGGACTGACCGGCCTTTTTTGCAAAAGTTCGATGACCAACTTCCCAGAAAAATCCTGCTTGCCCGTGACCCTAATGAGGCTGAAGAGATTAAAAGCAGAAGCACGGGCTCGTCCGGGATTTGAACCCGGGACCTCTCGGACCCAAAGCGAGAATCATACCCCTAGACCAACGAGCCAACTCATAAGCATTTCTAGCTGCTGCCTGGCTGCAAACAATGCCGTTTGCATGGCTTAAAGCGCACTTCCGAGGGGCACTCCCGAGACGTGCTTTTGAGGATCACTGCTATCGAATTGTTTTTTTTTTGGGTGGGATCCTGCACGCATTCCTGGCAAAAGCAGGTCCCACCGAGATTTGAACTCGGATCGCTGGATTCAGAGTCCAGAGTGCTAACCATTACACCATGGAACCATGGCAGGTGCAGTCTTTTCTCACGGAGCAGCAGAGAGTTAAGTCAATCAGCCAAGAAGCGCCAATACCAAAGAGCCAGCGAAGGTTATGCTTTTTGAGCCCATGTTTCCCCAATTCCGAATCGGTTTCAGACAGCCAATTTTAAAGGTACGACAGCAGTTGCGCAACACCTCAGTTGGCCCCCACCCTGCCGCGAAAAAGCAAATAATGTTCCACCTAGATTTGAACTCTGATCACTGGATTCAAAGTCCAGAGTGCCAACCATTACACCATGGAACAACCACATCCTGACAGCGAGCCGTCTGAGAGGCAGATAGCGATGAGGCTAGGTGGAACCAAGTAGAAAGCAGGTGGTGTTTGGACAGCGGATCCCCTCGACCAAAAGAACACAGACATGGTTCCTCTGCCGAAACCCAGGATAAAACCAGGGATCTTTAGATCTTAAGTCTAACGCTCTCCCAACTGAGGTATTTCGGCCAGGTCTAGACGACAGGCTTGCAGGCTGGGGTTTCTGTGAGACCGGCCATCACTTGTGAAACGAGCAGAAGCTGAAGGTCCCAGAGAGCAAAAAAGTGGCCCGTACGGGGATCGAACCCACGACCTTGGCGTTATTAGCACCACGCTCTAACCAACTGAGCTAACCGGCCTTGCTTTGCACAAGTTCGATGACCAACTTCCCAGAAAAATCCTGCTTGCCCGTGACCCTAATGAGGCTGAAGAGATTAAAAGCAGAAGCACGGGCTCGTCCGGGATTTGAACCCGGGACCTCTCGCACCCAAAGCGAGAATCATACCCCTAGACCAACGAGCCAACTCAGAAGCACTTCTAGCTGCTGCCTGGCTGCAAACAATGCCGTTTGCATGGCTTAAAGCGCACTCCCGAGGGGCACTCCCGAGACTCAGGACTGACCGGCCTTTTTTGCAAAAGTTCGATGACCAACTTCTCAGAAAAATCCTGCTTGCCCGTGACCCTAATGAGGCTGAAGAGATTAAAAGCAGAAGCACGGGCTCGTCTGGGATTTGAACCCGGGACCTCTCGCACCCAAAGCGAGAATCATACCCCTAGACCAACGAGCCAACTCATAAGCATTTCTAGCTGCTGCCTGGCTGCAAACAATGCCGTTTGCATGGCTTAAAGTGCACTCCCGAGACGTGCTTTTGAGGATCACTGCTATCGAATAGTTTTTTTTTTGGGTGGGATCCTGCACGCATTCCTGGCAAAAGCAGGTCCCACCGAGATTTGAACTCGGATCGCTGGATTCAGAGTCCAGAGTGCTAACCATTACACCATGGAACCATGGCAGGTGTAGTCTTTTCTCACGGAGCAGCAGAGAGTTAAGTCAATCAGCCAAGAAGCGCCAATACCAAAGAGCCATCGAAGGTTATGCTTTTTGAGCCCATGTTTCCCCAATTCCGAATCGGTTTCAGACAGCCAATTTCAAAGGTACGACAGCAGTTGCGCAACACCTCAGTTGGCCCCCACCCTGCCGCGAAAAAGCAAATAATGTTCCACCTAGATTTGAACTCTGATCACTGGATTCAAAGTCCAGAGTGCCAAACATTACACCATGGAACAACCACATCCTGACAGCGAGCCGTCTGAGAGGCAGATAGCGATGAGGCTAGGTGGAACCAAGTAGAAAGCAGGTGGTGTTTGGACAGCGGATCCCCTCGACCAAAAGCACACAGACATGGTTCCTCTGCCGAAACCCAGGATAAAACCAGGGATCTTTAGATCTTAAGTCTAACGCTCTCCCAACTGAGGTATTTCGGCCAGGTCTAGACGACAGGCTTGCAGGCTGGGGTTTCTGTGAGACCTGCCATCACTTGTGAAACGAGCAGAAGCTGAAGGTCCCAGAGAGCAAACAAGTGGCCCGTACGGGGATCGAACCCACGACCTTGGCGTTATTAGCACCACGCTCTAACCAACTGAGCTAATCGGCCTTGCTTTGCACAAGTTCGATGACCAACTTCCCAGAAAAATCCTGCTTGCCCGTGA
>CM042245.1:24907410-25029910 GCA_023566225.1 Romanogobio albipinnatus | reverse complement strand
ATCCCCTCGAGCAAAAGCACACAGACATGGTTTCTCTGCCGAAACCCAGGATAAAACCAGGGATCTTTAGATCTTCAGTCTAACGCTCTCCGAACTGAGGTATTTCGGCCAGGTCTAGACGACAGGCTTGCAGGCTGGGGTTTCTGTGAGACCGGCCATCACTTGTGAAACGAGCAGAAGCTGAAGGTCCCAGAGAGCAAAAAAGTGGCCCGTACGGGGATCGAACCCGCGACCTTGGCGTTATTAGCACCACGCTCTAACCAACTGAGCTAACCGGCCTTGCTTTGCACAAGTTCGATGACCAACTTCCCAGAAAAATCCTGCTTGCCCGTGACCCTAATGAGGCTGAAGAGATTAAAAGCAGAAGCACGGGCTCGTCCGGGATTTGAACCCGGGACCTCTCGCACCCAAAGCGAGAATCATACCCCTAGACCAACGAACCAACTCATAAGCATTTCTAGCTGCTGCCTGGCTGCAAACAATGCCGTTTGCATGGCTTAAAGCGCACTCCGGAGGGGCACTCCCGAGACGTGCTTTTGAGGATCACTGCTTTCGAATAGTTTTTTTTTGGGTGGGATCCTGCACGCATTCCTGAAAAAGCAGGTCCCACCGAGATTTGAACTCGGATCGCTGGATTCAGAGTCCAGAGTGCTAACCATTACACCATGGAACCATGACAGGTGCAGTCTTTTCTCACGGAGCAGCAGAGAGTTAAGTCAGTCAGCCAAGAAGCGCCAATACCAAAGAGCCATCGAAGGTTATTCTTTTTGAGCCCATGTTTCCCCAATTTCGAATCGGTTTCAGACAGCCAATTTCAAAGGTACGACAGCAGTTGCGCAACACCTCAGTTGGCCCCCACCCTGCCGCGATAAAGCTAATAATGTTCCACCTAGATTTGAACTCTGATCACTGGATTCAAAGTCCAGAGTGCCAAACATTACACCATGGAACACCCACATCCTGACAGCGAGCCGTCTGAGAGGCAGATAGCGATGAGGCTAGGTGGAACCAAGTAGAAAGCAGGTGGTGTTTGGACAGCGGATCCCCTCGACCAAAAGCACACAGACATGGTTCCTCTGCCGAAACCCAGGATAAAACCAGGGATCTTTAGATCTTAAGTCTAACGCTCTCCCAACTGAGGTATTTCGGCCAGGTCTAGACGACAGGCTTGCAGGCTGGGGTTTCTGTGAGACCGGCCATCACTTGTGAAACGAGCAGAAGCTGAAGGTCCCAGAGAACAAAAAAGTGGCCCGTACGGGGATCGAACCCGCGACCTTGGCGTTATTAGCACCACGCTCTAACCAACTGAGCTAACCGGCCTTGCTTTGCACAAGTTCGATGACCAACTTCCCAGAAAAATCCTGCTTGCCCGTGACCCTAATGAGGCTGAAGAGATTAAAAGCAGAAGCACGGGCTCGTCCGGGATTTGAACCCGGGACCTCTCGCACCCAAAGCGAGAATCATACCCCTAGACCAACGAGGCAACTCATAAGCATTTCTAGCTGCTGCCTGGCTGCAAACAATGCCATTTGCATGGCTTAAAGCGCACTCCGGAGGGGCACTCCCGAGACGTGCTTTTGAGGATCACTGCTATCGAATAGTTTTTTTTTGGGTGGGATCCTGCACGCATTCCTGAAAAAGCAGGTCCCACCGAGATTTGAACTCGGATCGCTGGATTCAGAGTCCAGAGTGCTAACCATTACACCATGGAACCATGACAGGTGCAGTCTTTTCTCACGGAGCAGCAGAGAGTTAAGTCAATCAGCCAAGAAGCGCCAATACCAAAGAGCCATCGAAGGTTATTCTTTTTGAGCCCATGTTTCCCCAATTCCGAATCGGTTTCAGACAGCCAATTTCAAAGGTACGACAGCAGTTGCGCAACACCTCAGTTGGCCCCCACCCTGCCGCGATAAAGCTAATAATGTTCCACCTAGATTTGAACTCTGATCACTGGATTCAAAGTCCAGAGTGCCAAACATTACACCATGCAACAACCACATCCTGACAGCGAGCCGTCTGAGAGGCAGATAGCGATGAGGCTAGGTGGAACCAAGTAGAAAGCAGGTGGTGTTTGGACAGCGGATCCCCTCGACCAAAAGCACACAGACATGGTTCCTCTGCCGAAACCCAGGATAAAACCAGGGATCTTTAGATTTTAAGTCTAACGCTCTCCCAACTGAGGTATTTCGGCCAGGTCTAGACGACAGGCTTGCAGGCTGGGGTTTCTGTGAGACCGGCCATCACTTGTGAAACGAGCAGAAGCTGAAAGTCCCAGAGAGCAAAAAAGTGGCCCGTACGGGGATCGAACCTTGGCGTTATTAGCACCACGCTCTAACCAACTGAGCTAACCGGCCTTGCTTTGCACAAGTTCGATGACCAACTTCCCAGAAAAATCCTGCTTGCCCGTGACCCTAATGAGGCTGAAGAGATTAAAAGCAGAAGCACGGGCTCGTCCGGGATTTGAACCCGGGACCTCTCGCACCCAAAGCGAGAATCATACCCCTAGACCAACGAGCCAACTCTGAAGCACTTCTAGCTGCTGCCTGGCTGCAAACAATGCCGTTTGCATGGCTTAAAGCGCACTCCCGAGGGGCACTCCCGAGACTCAGGACTGACCGGCCTTTTTTGCAAAAGTTCGATGACCAACTTCCCAGAAAAATCCTGCTTGCCCGTGACCCTAATGAGGCTGAAGAGATTAAAAGCAGAAGCACGGGCTCGTCCGGGATTTGGGCCCGGGACCTCTCGCACCCAAAGCGAGAATCATACCCCTAGACCAACGAGCCAACTCATAAGAATTTCTAGCTGCTGCCTGGCTGCAAACAATGCCGTTTGCATGGCTTAAAGCGCACTCCCGAGGGGCACTCCCGAGACGTGCTTTTGAGGATCACTGCTATCGAATTGTTTTTTTTTTGGGTGGGATCCTGCACGCATTCCTGACAAAAGCAGGTCCCACCGAGATTTGAACTCGGATCGCTGGATTCAGAGTCCAGAGTGCTAACCATTACACCATGGAACCATGGCAGGTGCAGTCTTTTCTCACGGAGCAGCAGAGAGTTAAGTCAATCAGCCAAGAAGCGCCAATACCAAAGAGCCAGCGAAGGCTATGCTTTTTGAGCCCAGGTTTCCCCAATTCCGAATCGATTCCAGACAGCCAATTTCAAAGGTACGACAGCAGTTGCGCAACACCTCAGTTGGCCCCCACCCCGCAGTGAAAAAGCTAATAATGTTCCACCTAGATTTGAACTCTGATCACTGGATTCAAAGTCCAGAGTGCCAAACATTACACCATGGAACAACCACATCCTGACAGCGAGCCGTCTGAGAGGCAGATAGCGATGAGGCTAGGTGGAACCAAGTAGAAAGCAGGTGGTGTTTGGACAGCGGATCCCCTCGACCAAAAGCACACAGACATGGTTCCTCTGCCGAAACCCAGGATAAAACCAGGGATCTTTAGATCTTAAGTCTAACGCTCTCCCAACTGAGGTATTTCGGCCAGGTCTAGACGACAGGCTTGCAGGCTGGGGTTTCTGTGAGACCGGCCATCACTTGTGAAACGAGCAGAAGCTGAAGGTCCCAGAGAGCAAAAAAGTGGCCCGTACGGGGATCGAACCCGCGACCTTGGCGTTATTAGCACCACGCTCTAACCAACTGAGCTAACCGGCCTTGCCTTGCACAAGTTCGATGACCAACTTCCCAGAAAAATCCTGCTTGCCCGTGACCCTAATGAGGCTGAAGAGATTAAAAGCAGAAGCACGGGCTCGTCCGGGATTTGAACCCAGGACCTCTCGCACCCAAAGCGAGAATCATACCCCTAGACCAACGAGCCAACTCAGAAGCACTTCTAGCTGCTGCCTGGCTGCAAACAATGCCGTTTGCATGGCTTAAAGCGCACTCCCGAGGAGCACTCCCGAGGGGCACTCCCGAGACTCAGGACTGACCGGCCTTTTTTGCAAAAGTTCGATGACCAACTTCTCAGAAAAATCCTGCTTGCCCGTGACCCTAATGAGGCTGAAGAGATTAAAAGCAGAAGCACGGGCTCGTCCGGAATTTGAACCCGGGACCTCTCGCACCCAAAGCGAGAATCATACCCCTAGACCAACGAGCCAACTCATAAGCATTTCTAGCTGCTGCCTGGCTGCAAACAATGCCGTTTGCATGGCTTAAAGCGCACTCCGGAGGGGCACTCCCGAGACGTGCTTTTGAGGATCACTGTTATCGAATAGTTTTTTTTTTGGGTGGGATCCTGCACGCATTCCTGGCAAAAGCAGGTCCCACCGAGATTTGAACTCGGATTGCTGGATTCAGAGTCCAGAGTGCTAACCATTACACCATGGAAACATGGCAGGTGTAGTCTTTTCTCACGGAGCAGCAGAGAGTTAAGTCAATCAGCCAAGAAGCGCCAATACCAAAGAGCCAGCGAAGGCTATGCTTTTTGAGCCCATGTTTCCCCAATTCCGAATCTATTCCAGACAGCCAATTTCAAAGGTACGACAGCAGTTGCGCAACACCTCAGTTGGCCCCCACCCTGCCGCGAAAAAGCTAATAATGTTCCACCTAGATTTGAACTCTGATCACTGGATTCAAAGTCCAGAGTGCCAAACATTACACCATGGAACAACCACATCCTGACAGCGAGCTGTCTGACAGGCAGATAGCGATGAGGCTAGGTGGAACCAAGTAAAAA
The DNA here is from genome assembly GCA_023566225.1 of Romanogobio albipinnatus. Lineage (NCBI taxonomy): Eukaryota > Metazoa > Chordata > Actinopteri > Cypriniformes > Gobionidae > Romanogobio > Romanogobio albipinnatus. The sequence goes on along the minus strand of CM042245.1, from coordinate 25,025,226 downwards.
GCAGGTGGTGTTGGGACAGCGGATCCGCTCGACCAAAAGCACACAGACATGGTTCGTCTGCCGAAACCCAGGATAAAACCAGGGATCTTTAGATCTTAAGTCTAACGCTCTCCCAACTGAGGTATTTCGGCCAGGTCTAGACGACAGGCTTGCAGGCTGGGGTTTCTGTGAGACCGGCCATCACTTGTGAAACGAGCAGAAGCTGAAGGTCCCAGAGAGCAAAAAAGTGGCCCGTACGGGGATCGAACCCGCGACCTTGGCGTTATTAGCACCACGCTCTAACCAACTGAGCTAACCGGCCTTGCTTTGCACAAGTTCGATGACCAACTTCCCAGAAAAATCCTGCTTGCCCGTGACCCTAATGAGGCTGAAGAGATTAAAAGCAGAAGCACGGGCTCGTCCGGGATTTGAACCCGGGACCTCTCGCACCCAAAGCGAGAATCATACCCCTAGACCAACGAGCCAACTCATAAGCATTTCTAGCTGCTGCCTGGCTGCAAACAATGCCGTTTGCATGGCTTGAAGCGCACTCCGGAGGGGCACTCCCGAGACGTGCTTTTGAGGATCACTGCTATCGAATAGTTTTTTTTTGGGTGGGATCCTGCACGCATTCCTGGAAAAGCAGGTCCCACCGAGATTTGAACTCGGATCGCTGGATTCAGAGTCCAGAGTGCTAACCATTACACCATGGAACCATGACAGGTGCAGTCTTTTCTCACGGAGCAGCAGAGAGTTAAGTCAATCAGCCAAGAAGCGCCAATACCAAAGAGCCATCGAAGGTTATGCTTTTTGAGCCCATGTTTCCCCAATTCCAAATCGGTTTCAGACAGCCAATTTCAAAGGTACGACAGCAGTTGCGCAACACCTCAGTTGGCCCCCACCCTGCCGCGATAAAGCTAATAATGTTCCACCTAGATTTGAACTCTGATCACTGGATTCAAAGTCCAGAGTGCCAAACATTACACCATGGAACAACCACATCCTGACAGCGAGCCGTCTGAGAGGCAGATAGCGATGAGGCTAGGTGGAACCAAGTAGAAAGCAGGTGGTGTTTGGACAGTGGATCCACTCGACCAAAAGCACACAGACATGGTTCCTCTGCCGAAACCCGGGATCAAACCAGGGTCCATTAGATCTTCAGTCTAACGCTCTCCGAACTGAGGTATTTCGGCCAGGTCTAGATGACAGGCTTGCAGGCTGGGGTTTCTGTGAGACCGGCCATCACTTGTGAAACGAGCAGAAGCTGAAGGTCCCAGAGAGCAAAATAGTGGCCCGTACGGGGATCGAACCCACGACCTTGGCGTTATTAGCACCACGCTCTAACCAACTGAGCTAACCGGCCTTGCTTTACATAAGTTCGATGACCAACTTCCCAGAAATATCCTGCTTGCCCGTGACCCTAATGAGGCTGAACAGATTAAAAGCAGAAGCACGGGCTCGTCCGGGATTTGAACCCGGGACCTCTCGCACCCAAAGCGGGAATCATACCCCTAGACCAACGAGCCAACTCAGAAGCACTTCTAGCTGCTGCCTGGCTGCAAACAATGCCGTTTGCATGGCTTAAAGCGCACTCCCGAGGGGCACTCCCGAGACTCAGGACTGACCGGCCTTTTTTGCAAAAGTTCGATGACCAACTTCCCAGAAAAATCCTGCTTGCCCGTGACCCTAATGAGGCTGAAGAGATTAAAAGCAGAAGCACGGGCTCGACCGGGATTTGAACCCGGGACCTCTCGGACCCAAAGCGAGAATCATACCCCTAGACCAACGAGCCAACTCATAAGCATTTCTAGCTGCTGCCTGGCTGCAAACAATGCCGTTTGCATGGCTTAAAGCGCACTTCCGAGGGGCACTCCCGAGACGTGCTTTTGAGGATCACTGCTATCGAATTGTTTTTTTTTTGGGTGGGATCCTGCACGCATTCCTGGCAAAAGCAGGTCCCACCGAGATTTGAACTCGGATCGCTGGATTCAGAGTCCAGAGTGCTAACCATTACACCATGGAACCATGGCAGGTGCAGTCTTTTCTCACGGAGCAGCAGAGAGTTAAGTCAATCAGCCAAGAAGCGCCAATACCAAAGAGCCAGCGAAGGTTATGCTTTTTGAGCCCATGTTTCCCCAATTCCGAATCGGTTTCAGACAGCCAATTTTAAAGGTACGACAGCAGTTGCGCAACACCTCAGTTGGCCCCCACCCTGCCGCGAAAAAGCAAATAATGTTCCACCTAGATTTGAACTCTGATCACTGGATTCAAAGTCCAGAGTGCCAACCATTACACCATGGAACAACCACATCCTGACAGCGAGCCGTCTGAGAGGCAGATAGCGATGAGGCTAGGTGGAACCAAGTAGAAAGCAGGTGGTGTTTGGACAGCGGATCCCCTCGACCAAAAGAACACAGACATGGTTCCTCTGCCGAAACCCAGGATAAAACCAGGGATCTTTAGATCTTAAGTCTAACGCTCTCCCAACTGAGGTATTTCGGCCAGGTCTAGACGACAGGCTTGCAGGCTGGGGTTTCTGTGAGACCGGCCATCACTTGTGAAACGAGCAGAAGCTGAAGGTCCCAGAGAGCAAAAAAGTGGCCCGTACGGGGATCGAACCCACGACCTTGGCGTTATTAGCACCACGCTCTAACCAACTGAGCTAACCGGCCTTGCTTTGCACAAGTTCGATGACCAACTTCCCAGAAAAATCCTGCTTGCCCGTGACCCTAATGAGGCTGAAGAGATTAAAAGCAGAAGCACGGGCTCGTCCGGGATTTGAACCCGGGACCTCTCGCACCCAAAGCGAGAATCATACCCCTAGACCAACGAGCCAACTCAGAAGCACTTCTAGCTGCTGCCTGGCTGCAAACAATGCCGTTTGCATGGCTTAAAGCGCACTCCCGAGGGGCACTCCCGAGACTCAGGACTGACCGGCCTTTTTTGCAAAAGTTCGATGACCAACTTCTCAGAAAAATCCTGCTTGCCCGTGACCCTAATGAGGCTGAAGAGATTAAAAGCAGAAGCACGGGCTCGTCTGGGATTTGAACCCGGGACCTCTCGCACCCAAAGCGAGAATCATACCCCTAGACCAACGAGCCAACTCATAAGCATTTCTAGCTGCTGCCTGGCTGCAAACAATGCCGTTTGCATGGCTTAAAGTGCACTCCCGAGACGTGCTTTTGAGGATCACTGCTATCGAATAGTTTTTTTTTTGGGTGGGATCCTGCACGCATTCCTGGCAAAAGCAGGTCCCACCGAGATTTGAACTCGGATCGCTGGATTCAGAGTCCAGAGTGCTAACCATTACACCATGGAACCATGGCAGGTGTAGTCTTTTCTCACGGAGCAGCAGAGAGTTAAGTCAATCAGCCAAGAAGCGCCAATACCAAAGAGCCATCGAAGGTTATGCTTTTTGAGCCCATGTTTCCCCAATTCCGAATCGGTTTCAGACAGCCAATTTCAAAGGTACGACAGCAGTTGCGCAACACCTCAGTTGGCCCCCACCCTGCCGCGAAAAAGCAAATAATGTTCCACCTAGATTTGAACTCTGATCACTGGATTCAAAGTCCAGAGTGCCAAACATTACACCATGGAACAACCACATCCTGACAGCGAGCCGTCTGAGAGGCAGATAGCGATGAGGCTAGGTGGAACCAAGTAGAAAGCAGGTGGTGTTTGGACAGCGGATCCCCTCGACCAAAAGCACACAGACATGGTTCCTCTGCCGAAACCCAGGATAAAACCAGGGATCTTTAGATCTTAAGTCTAACGCTCTCCCAACTGAGGTATTTCGGCCAGGTCTAGACGACAGGCTTGCAGGCTGGGGTTTCTGTGAGACCTGCCATCACTTGTGAAACGAGCAGAAGCTGAAGGTCCCAGAGAGCAAACAAGTGGCCCGTACGGGGATCGAACCCACGACCTTGGCGTTATTAGCACCACGCTCTAACCAACTGAGCTAACCGGCCTTGCTTTGCACAAGTTCGATGACCAACTTCCCAGAAAAATCCTGCTTGCCCGTGACCCTAATGAGGCTGAAGAGATTAAAAGCAGAAGCACAGGCTCGTCCGGGATTTGAACCTGGGACCTCTCGCAACCAAAGCGAGAATCATACCCCTAGACCAACGAGCCAACTCAGAAGCACTTCTAGCTGCTGCCTGGCTGCAAACAATGCCGTTTGCATGGCTTAAAGCGCACTCCCGAGGGGCACTCCCGAGACTCAGGACTGACCGGCCTTTTTTGCAAAAGTTCGATGACCAACTTCTCAGAAAAATCCTGCTTGCCCGTGACCCTAATGAGGCTGAAGAGATTAAAAACAGAAGCACGGGCTCGTCCGGAATTTGAACCCGGGACCTCTCGCACCCAAAGCGAGAATCATACCCCTAGACCAACGAGCCAACTCATAAGCATTTCTAGCTGCTGCCTGGCTGCAAACAATGCCGTTTGCATGGCTTAAAGCGCACTCCGGAGGGGCACTCCCGAGACGTGCTTTTGAGGATCACTGTTATCGAATAGTTTTTTTTTTGGGTGGGATCCTGCACGCATTCCTGGCAAAAGCAGGTCCCACCGAGATTTGAACTCGGATCGCTGGATTCAGAGTCCAGAGTGCTAACCATTACACCATGGAACCATGGCAGGTGTAGTCTTTTCTCACGGAGCAGCAGAGAGTTAAGTCAATCAGCCAAGAAGCGCCAATACCAAAGAGCCATCGGAGGTTATGCTTTTTGAGCCCATGTTTCCCCAATTCCGAATCGGTTTCAGACAGCCAATTTCAAAGGTACGACAGCAGTTGCGCAACACCTCAGTTGGCCCCCACCCTGCCGCGAAAAAGCAAATAATGTTCCACCTAGATTTGAACTCTGATCACTGGATTCAAAGTCCAGAGTGCCAAACATTACACCATGGAACAACCACATCCTGACAGCGAGCCGTCTGAGAGGCAGATAGCGATGAGGCTAGGTGGAACCAAGTAGAAAGCAGGTGGTGTTTGGACAGCGGATCCCCTCGACCAAAAGCACACAGACATGGTTCCTCTGCCGAAACCCAGGATAAAACCAGGGATCTTTAGATCTTCAGTCTAACGCTCTCCGAACTGAGGTATTTCGGCCAGGTCTAGACGACAGGCTTGCAGGCTGGGGTTTCTGTGAGACCGGCCATCACTTGTGAAACGAGCAGAAGCTGAAGGTCCCAGAGAGCAAAAAAGTGGCCCGTACGGGGATCGAACCCGCGACCTTGGCGTTATTAGCACCACGCTCTAACCAACTGAGCTAACCGGCCTTGCTTTGCACAAGTTCGATGACCAACTTCCCGGAAAAATCATGCTTGCCAGTGACCCGAATGAGGCTGAAGAGATTAAAAGCAGAAGCACGGGCTCGTCCGGGATTTGAACCCGGGACCTCTCGCACCCAAAGCGAGAATCATACCCCTAGACCAACGAGCCAACTCAGAAGCATTTCTAGCTGCTGCCTGGCTGCAAACAATGCCGTTTGCATGGCTTAAAGCGCACTCCGGAGGGGCACTCCCGAGACGTGCTTTTGAGGATCACTGCTATCGAATAGTTTTTTTTTGGGTGGGATCCTGCACGCATTCCTGAAAAAGCAGGTCCCACCGAGATTTGAACTCGGATCGCTGGATTCAGAGTCCAGAGTGCTAACCATTACACCATGGAACCATGACAGGTGCAGTCTTTTCTCACGGAGCAGCAGAGAGTTAAGTCAATCAGCCAAGAAGCGCCAATACCAAAGAGCCATCGAAGGTTATTCTTTTTGAGCCCATGTTTCCCCAATTCCGAATCGGTTTCAGACAGCCAATTTCAAAGGTACGACAGCAGTTGCGCAACACCTCAGTTGGCCCCCACCCTGCCGCGATAAAGCTAATAATGTTCCACCTAGATTTGAACTCTGATCACTGGATTCAAAGTCCAGAGTGCCAAACATTACACCATGGAACAACCACATCCTGACAGCGAGCCGTCTGAGAGGCAGATATCGATGAGGCTAGGTGGAACCAAGTAGAAAGCAGGTGGTGTTTGGACAGCGGATCCCCTCGACCAAAAGCACACAGACATGGTTCCTCTGCCGAAACCCAGGATAAAACCAGGGATCTTTAGATTTTAAGTCTAACGCTCTCCCAACTGAGGTATTTCGGCCAGGTCTAGACGACAGGCTTGCAGGCTGGGGTTTCTGTGAGACCGGCCATCACTTGTGAAACGAGCAGAAGCTGAAAGTCCCAGAGAGCAAAAAAGTGGCCCGTACGGGGATCGAACCTTGGCGTTATTAGCACCACGCTCTAACCAACTGAGCTAACCGGCCTTGCTTTGCACAAGTTCGATGACCAACTTCCCAGAAAAATCCTGCTTGCCCGTGACCCTAATGAGGCTGAAGAGATTAAAAACAGAAGCACGGGCTCGTCCGGGATTTGAACCCGGGACCTCTCGCACCCAAAGCGAGAATCATACCCCTAGACCAACGAGCCACCTCTGAAGCACTTCTAGCTGCTGCCTGGCTGCAAACAATGCCGTTTGCATGGCTTAAAGCGCACTCCCGCGGTGCACTCCCGAGACGTGCTTTTGAGGATCACTGCTATCGAATAGTTTTTTTTTTGGGTGGGATCCTGCACGCATTCCTGGCAAAAGCAGGTCCCACCGAGATTTGAACTCGGATCGCTGGATTCAGAGTCCAGAGTGCTAACCATTACACCATGGAACCATGGCAGGTGCAGTCTTTTCTCACGGAGCAGCAGAGAGTTAAGTCAATCAGCCAAGAAGCGCCAATACCAAAGAGCCAGCGAAGGCTATGCTTTTTGAGCCCATGTTTTTTGGGTGGGATCCTGCACGCATTCCTGGCAAAAGCAGGTCCCACCGAGATTTGAACTCGGATCGCTGGATTCAGAGTCCAGAGTGCTAACCATTACACCATGGAACCATGGCAGGTGTAGTCTTTTCTCACGGAGCAGCAGAGAGTTAAGTCAATCAGCCAAGAAGCGCCAATACCAAAGAGCCATCGAAGGTTATGCTTTTTGAGCCCATGTTTCCCCAATTCCGAATCGGTTTCAGACAGCCAATTTCAAAGGTACGACAGCAGTTGCACAACACCTCAGTTGGCCCCCACCCTGCCGCGAAAAAGCAAATAATGTTCCACCTAGATTTGAACTCTGATCACTGGATTCAAAGTCCAGAGTGCCAAACATTACACCATGGAACAACCACATCCTGACAGCGAGCCGTCTGAGAGGCAGATAGCGATGAGGCTAGGTGGAACCAAGTAGAAAGCAGGTGGTGTTTGAACAGCGGATCCCCTCGAGCAAAAGCACACAGACATGGTTTCTCTGCCGAAACCCAGGATAAAACCAGGGATCTTTAGATCTTCAGTCTAACGCTCTCCGAACTGAGGTATTTCGGCCAGGTCTAGACGACAGGCTTGCAGGCTGGGGTTTCTGTGAGACCGGCCATCACTTGTGAAACGAGCAGAAGCTGAAGGTCCCAGAGAGCAAAAAAGTGGCCCGTACGGGGATCGAACCCGCGACCTTGGCGTTATTAGCACCACGCTCTAACCAACTGAGCTAACCGGCCTTGCTTTGCACAAGTTCGATGACCAACTTCCCAGAAAAATCCTGCTTGCCCGTGACCCTAATGAGGCTGAAGAGATTAAAAGCAGAAGCACGGGCTCGTCCGGGATTTGAACCCGGGACCTCTCGCACCCAAAGCGAGAATCATACCCCTAGACCAACGAGCCAACTCATAAGCATTTCTAGCTGCTGCCTGGCTGCAAACAATGCCGTTTGCATGGCTTAAAGCGCACTCCGGAGGGGCACTCCCGAGACGTGCTTTTGAGGATCACTGCTTTCGAATAGTTTTTTTTTGGGTGGGATCCTGCACGCATTCCTGAAAAAGCAGGTCCCACCGAGATTTGAACTCGGATCGCTGGATTCAGAGTCCAGAGTGCTAACCATTACACCATGGAACCATGACAGGTGCAGTCTTTTCTCACGGAGCAGCAGAGAGTTAAGTCAATCAGCCAAGAAGCGCCAATACCAAAGAGCCATCGAAGGTTATTCTTTTTGAGCCCATGTTTCCCCAATTTCGAATCGGTTTCAGACAGCCAATTTCAAAGGTACGACAGCAGTTGCGCAACACCTCAGTTGGCCCCCACCCTGCCGCGATAAAGCTAATAATGTTCCACCTAGATTTGAACTCTGATCACTGGATTCAAAGTCCAGAGTGCCAAACATTACACCATGGAACACCCACATCCTGACAGCGAGCCGTCTGAGAGGCAGATAGCGATGAGGCTAGGTGGAACCAAGTAGAAAGCAGGTGGTGTTTGGACAGCGGATCCCCTCGACCAAAAGCACACAGACATGGTTCCTCTGCCGAAACCCAGGATAAAACCAGGGATCTTTAGATCTTAAGTCTAACGCTCTCCCAACTGAGGTATTTCGGCCAGGTCTAGACGACAGGCTTGCAGGCTGGGGTTTCTGTGAGACCGGCCATCACTTGTGAAACGAGCAGAAGCTGAAGGTCCCAGAGAACAAAAAAGTGGCCCGTACGGGGATCGAACCCGCGACCTTGGCGTTATTAGCACCACGCTCTAACCAACTGAGCTAACCGGCCTTGCTTTGCACAAGTTCGATGACCAACTTCCCAGAAAAATCCTGCTTGCCCGTGACCCTAATGAGGCTGAAGAGATTAAAAGCAGAAGCACGGGCTCGTCCGGGATTTGAACCCGGGACCTCTCGCACCCAAAGCGAGAATCATACCCCTAGACCAACGAGGCAACTCATAAGCATTTCTAGCTGCTGCCTGGCTGCAAACAATGCCGTTTGCATGGCTTAAAGCGCACTCCGGAGGGGCACTCCCGAGATGTGCTTTTGAGGATCACTGCTATCGAATAGTTTTTTTTTGGGTGGGATCCTGCACGCATTCCTGAAAAAGCAGGTCCCACCGAGATTTGAACTCGGATCGCTGGATTCAGAGTCCAGAGTGCTAACCATTACACCATGGAACCATGACAGGTGCAGTCTTTTCTCACGGAGCAGCAGAGAGTTAAGTCAATCAGCCAAGAAGCGCCAATACCAAAGAGCCATCGAAGGTTATTCTTTTTGAGCCCATGTTTCCCCAATTCCGAATCGGTTTCAGACAGCCAATTTCAAAGGTACGACAGCAGTTGCGCAACACCTCAGTTGGCCCCCACCCTGCCGCGATAAAGCTAATAATGTTCCACCTAGATTTGAACTCTGATCACTGGATTCAAAGTCCAGAGTGCCAAACATTACACCATGGAACAACCACATCCTGACAGCGAGCCGTCTGAGAGGCAGATAGCGATGAGGCTAGGTGGAACCAAGTAGAAAGCAGGTGGTGTTTGGACAGCGGATCCCCTCGACCAAAAGCACACAGACATGGTTCCTCTGCCGAAACCCAGGATAAAACCAGGGATCTTTAGATTTTAAGTCTAACGCTCTCCCAACTGAGGTATTTCGGCCAGGTCTAGACGACAGGCTTGCAGGCTGGGGTTTCTGTGAGACCGGCCATCACTTGTGAAACGAGCAGAAGCTGAAAGTCCCAGAGAGCAAAAAAGTGGCCCGTACGGGGATCGAACCTTGGCGTTATTAGCACCACGCTCTAACCAACTGAGCTAACCGGCCTTGCTTTGCACAAGTTCGATGACCAACTTCCCAGAAAAATCCTGCTTGCCCGTGACCCTAATGAGGCTGAAGAGATTAAAAGCAGAAGCACGGGCTCGTCCGGGATTTGAACCCGGGACCTCTCGCACCCAAAGCGAGAATCATACCCCTAGACCAACGAGCCAACTCATAAGCATTTCTAGCTGCTGCCTGGCTGCAAACAATGCCGTTTGCATGGCTTAAAGCGCACTCCCGAGGTGCACTCCCGAGACGTGCTTTTGAGGATCACTGCTATCGAATAGTTTTTTTTTTGGGTGGGATCCTGCACGCATTCCTGGCAAAAGCAGGTCCCACCGAGATTTGAACTCGGATCGCTGGATTCAGAGTCCAGAGTGCTAACCATTACACCATGGAACCATGGCAGGTGCAGTCTTTTCTCACGGAGCAGCAGAGAGTTAAGTCAATCAGCCAAGAAGCGCCAATACCAAAGAGCCAGCGAAGGCTATGCTTTTTGAGCCCATGTTTCCCCAATTCCGAATCGATTCCAGACAGCCAATTTCAAAGGTACGACAGCAGTTGCGCAACACCTCAGTTGGCCCCCACCCCGCAATGAAAAAGCTAATAATGTTCCACCTAGATTTGAACTCTGATCACTGGATTCAAAGTCCAGAGTGCCAAACATTACACCATGGAACAACCACATCCTGACAGCGAGCCGTCTGAGAGGCAGATAGCGATGAGGCTAGGTGGAACCAAGTAGAAAGCAGGTGGTGTTTGGACAGCGGATCCCCTCGACCAAAAGCACACAGACATGGTTCCTCTGCCGAAACCCAGGATAAAACCAGGGATCTTTAGATCTTAAGTCTAACGCTCTCCCAACTGAGGTATTTCGGCCAGGTCTAGATGACAGGCTTGCAGGCTGGGGTTTCTGTGAGACCGGCCATCACTTGTGAAACGAGCAGAAGCTGAAGGTCCCAGAGAGCAAAAAAGTGGCCCGTACGGGGATTGAACCCGCGACCTTGGCGTTATTAGCACCACGCTCTAACCAACTGAGCTAACCGGCCTTGCTTTGCACAAGTTCGATGACCAACTTCCCAGAAAAATCCTGCTTGCCCGTGACCCTAATGAGGCTGAAGAGATTAAAAGCAGAAGCACGGGCTCGTCCGGGATTTGAACCCGGGACCTCTCGCACCCAAAGCGAGAATCATACCCCTAGACCAACGAGCCAACTCATAAGCATTTCTAGCTGCTGCCTGGCTGCAAACAATGCCGTTTGCATGGCTTAAAGCGCACTCCGGAGGGGCACTCCCGAGACGTGCTTTTGAGGATCACTGCTATCGAATAGTTTTTTTTTGGGTGGGATCCTGCACGCATTCCTGAAAAAGCAGGTCCCACCGAGATTTGAACTCGGATCGCTGGATTCAGAGTCCAGAGTGCTAACCATTACACCATGGAACCATGACAGGTGCAGTCTTTTCTCACGGAGCAGCAGAGAGTTAAGTCAATCAGCCAAGAAGCGCCAATACCAAAGAGCCATCGAAGGTTATTCTTTTTGAGCCCATGTTTCCCCAATTCCGAATCGGTTTCAGACAGCCAATTTCAAAGGTACGACAGCAGTTGCGCAACACCTCAGTTGGCCCCCACCCTGCCGCGATAAAGCTAATAATGTTCCACCTAGATTTGAACTCTGATCACTGGATTCAAAGTCCAGAGTGCCAAACATTACACCATGGAACAACCACATCCTGACAGCGAGCCGTCTGAGAGGCAGATATCGATGAGGCTAGGTGGAACCAAGTAGAAAGCAGGTGGTGTTTGGACAGCGGATCCCCTCGACCAAAAGCACACAGACATGGTTCCTCTGCCGAAACCCAGGATAAAACCAGGGATCTTTAGATCTTAAGTCTAACGCTCTCCCAACTGAGGTATTTCGGCCAGGTCTAGACGACAGGCTTGCAGGCTGGGGTTTCTGTGAGACCGGCCATCACTTGTGAAACGAGCAGAAGCTGAAGGTCCCAGAGAGCAAAAAAGTGGCCCGTACGGGGATCGAACCCGCGACCTTGGCGTTATTAGCACCACGCTCTAACCAACTGAGCTAACCGGCCTTGCTTTGCACAAGTTCGATGACCAACTTCCCAGAAAAATCCTGCTTGCCCGTGACCCTAATGAGGCTGAAGAGATTAAAAACAGAAGCACGGGCTCGTCCGGGATTTGAACCCGGGACCTCTCGCACCCAAAGCGAGAATCATACCCCTAGACCAACGAGCCACCTCTGAAGCACTTCTAGCTGCTGCCTGGCTGCAAACAATGCCGTTTGCATGGCTTAAAGCGCACTCCCGAGGGGCACTCCCGAGACTCAGGACTGACCGGCCTTTTTTGCAAAAGTTCGATGACCAACTTCCCAGAAAAATCCTGCTTGCCCGTGATCCTAATGAGGCTGAAGAGATTAAAAGCAGAAGCACGGGCTCGTCCGGGATTTGAACCCGGGACCTCTCGCACCCAAAGCGAGAATCATACCCCTAGACCAACGAGCCAACTCATAAGCATTTCTAGCTGCTGCCTGGCTGCAAACAATGCCGTTTGCATGGCTTAAAGCGCACTCCCGAGGTGCACTCCCGAGACGTGCTTTTGAGGATCACTGCTATCGAATAGTTTTTTTTTTGGGTGGGATCCTGCACGCATTCCTGGCAAAAGCAGGTCCCACCGAGATTTGAACTCGGATCGCTGGATTCAGAGACCAGAGTGCTAACCATTACACCATGGAACCATGGCAGGTGCAGTCTTTTCTCACGGAGCAGCAGAGAGTTAAGTCAATCAGCCAAGAAGCGCCAATACCAAAGAGCCAGCGAAGGCTATGCTTTTTGAGCCCATGTTTCCCCAATTCCGAATCGATTCCAGACAGCCAATTTCAAAGGTACGACAGCAGTTGCGCAACACCTCAGTTGGCCCCCACCCCGCAATGAAAAAGCTAATAATGTTCCACCTAGATTTGAACTCTGATCACTGGATTCAAAGTCCAGAGTGCCAAACATTACACCATGGAACAACCACATCCTGACAGCGAGCCGTCTGAGAGGCAGATAGCGATGAGGCTAGGTGGAACCAAGTAGAAAGCAGGTGGTGTTTGGACAGCGGATCCCCTCGACCAAAAGCACACAGACATGGTTCCTCTGCCGAAACCCAGGATAAAACCAGGGATCTTTAGATCTTAAGTCTAACGCTCTCCCAACTGAGGTATTTCGGCCAGGTCTAGACGACAGGCTTGCAGGCTGGGGTTTCTGTGAGACCGGCCATCACTTGTGAAACGAGCAGAAGCTGAAGGTCCCAGAGAGCAAAAAAGTGGCCCGTACGGGGATCGAACCCGCGACCTTGGCGTTATTAGCACCACGCTCTAACCAACTGAGCTAACCGGCCTTGCTTTGCACAAGTTCGATGACCAACTTCCCATAAAAATCCTGCTTGCCCGTGACCCTAATGAGGCTGAAGAGACTAAAAGCAGAAGCACGGGCTCGTCCGGGATTTGAACCCGGGACCTCTCGCACCCAAAGCGAGAATCATACCCCTAGACCAACGAGCCAACTCATAAGCACTTCTAGCTGCTGCCTGGCTGCAAACAATGCCGTTTGCATGGCTTAAAGCGCACTCCGGAGGGGCACTCCCGAGACGTGCTTTTGAGGATCACTGCTTTCGAATAGTTTTTTTTTGGGTGGGATCCTGCACGCATTCCTGAAAAAGCAGGTCCCACCGAGATTTGAACTCGGATCGCTGGATTCAGAGTCCAGAGTGCTAACCATTACACCATGGAACCATGACAGGTGCAGTCTTTTCTCACGGAGCAGCAGAGAGTTAAGTCAATCAGCCAAGAAGCGCCAATACCAAAGAGCCATCGAAGGTTATTCTTTTTGAGCCCATGTTTCCCCAATTTCGAATCGGTTTCAGACAGCCAATTTCAAAGGTACGACAGCAGTTGCGCAACACCTCAGTTGGCCCCCACCCTGCCGCGATAAAGCTAATAATGTTCCACCTAGATTTGAACTCTGATCACTGGATTCAAAGTCCAGAGTGCCAAACATTACACCATGGAACACCCACATCCTGACAGCGAGCCGTCTGAGAGGCAGATAGCGATGAGGCTAGGTGGAACCAAGTAGAAAGCAGGTGGTGTTTGGACAGCGGATCCCCTCGACCAAAAGCACACAGACATGGTTCCTCTGCCGAAACCCAGGATAAAACCAGGGATCTTTAGATCTTAAGTCTAACGCTCTCCCAACTGAGGTATTTCGGCCAGGTCTAGACGACAGGCTTGCAGGCTGGGGTTTCTGTGAGACCGGCCATCACTTGTGAAACGAGCAGAAGCTGAAGGTCCCAGAGAACAAAAAAGTGGCCCGTACGGGGATCGAACCCGCGACCTTGGCGTTATTAGCACCACGCTCTAACCAACTGAGCTAACCGGCCTTGCTTTGCACAAGATCGATGACCAACTTCCCAGAAAAATCCTGCTTGCCCGTGACCCTAATGAGGCTGAAGAGATTAAAAGCAGAAGCACGGGCTCGTCCGGGATTTGAACCCGGGACCTCTCGCACCCAAAGCGAGAATCATACCCCTAGACCAACGAGGCAACTCATAAGCATTTCTAGCTGCTGCCTGGCTGCAAACAATGCCGTTTGCATGGCTTAAAGCGCACTCCGGAGGGGCACTCCCGAGACGTGCTTTTGAGGATCACTGCTATCGAATAGTTTTTTTTTGGGTGGGATCCTGCACGCATTCCTGAAAAAGCAGGTCCCACCGAGATTTGAACTCGGATCGCTGGATTCAGAGTCCAGAGTGCTAACCATTACACCATGGAACCATGACAGGTGCAGTCTTTTCTCACGGAGCAGCAGAGAGTTAAGTCAATCAGCCAAGAAGCGCCAATACCAAAGAGCCATCGAAGGTTATTCTTTTTGAGCCCATGTTTCCCCAATTCCGAATCGGTTTCAGACAGCCAATTTCAAAGGTACGACAGCAGTTGCGCAACACCTCAGTTGGCCCCCACCCTGCCGCGATAAAGCTAATAATGTTCCACCTAGATTTGAACTCTGATCACTGGATTCAAAGTCCAGAGTGCCAAACATTACACCATGGAACAACCACATCCTGACAGCGAGCCGTCTGAGAGGCAGATAGCGATGAGGCTAGGTGGAACCAAGTAGAAAGCAGGTGGTGTTTGGACAGCGGATCCCCTCGACCAAAAGCACACAGACATGGTTCCTCTGCCGAAACCCAGGATAAAACCAGGGATCTTTAGATTTTAAGTCTAACGCTCTCCCAACTGAGGTATTTCGGCCAGGTCTAGACGACAGGCTTGCAGGCTGGGGTTTCTGTGAGACCGGCCATCACTTGTGAAACGAGCAGAAGCTGAAAGTCCCAGAGAGCAAAAAAGTGGCCCGTACGGGGATCGAACCTTGGCGTTATTAGCACCACGCTCTAACCAACTGAGCTAACCGGCCTTGCTTTGCACAAGTTCGATGACCAACTTCCCAGAAAAATCCTGCTTGCCCGTGACCCTAATGAGGCTGAAGAGATTAAAAGCAGAAGCACGGGCTCGTCCGGGATTTGAACCCGGGACCTCTCGCACCCAAAGCGAGAATCATACCCCTAGACCAACGAGCCAACTCTGAAGCACTTCTAGCTGCTGCCTGGCTGCAAACAATGCCGTTTGCATGGCTTAAAGCGCACTCCCAAGGGGCACTCCCGAGACTCAGGACTGACCGGCCTTTTTTGCAAAAGTTCGATGACCAACTTCCCAGAAAAATCCTGCTTGCCCGTGATCCTAATGAGGCTGAAGAGATTAAAAGCAGAAGCACGGGCTCGTCCGGGATTTGAACCCGGGACCTCTCGCACCCAAAGCGAGAATCATACCCCTAGACCAACGAGCCAACTCATAAGCATTTCTAGCTGCTGCCTGGCTGCAAACAATGCCGTTTGCATGGCTTAAAGCGCACTCCCGAGGTGCACTCCCGAGACGTGCTTTTGAGGATCACTGCTATCGAATAGTTTTTTTTTTGGGTGGGATCCTGCACGCATTCCTGGCAAAAGCAGGTCCCACCGAGATTTGAACTCGGATCGCTGGATTCAGAGTCCAGAGTGCTAACCATTACACCATGGAACCATGGCAGGTGCAGTCTTTTCTCACGGAGCAGCAGAGAGTTAAGTCAATCAGCCAAGAAGCGCCAATACCAAAGAGCCAGCGAAGGCTATGCTTTTTGAGCCCATGTTTCCCCAATTCCGAATCGATTCCAGACAGCCAATTTCAAAGGTACGACAGCAGTTGCGCAACACCTCAGTTGGCCCCCACCCCGCAATGAAAAAGCTAATAATGTTCCACCTAGATTTGAACTCTGATCACTGGATTCAAAGTCCAGAGTGCCAAACATTACACCATGGAACAACCACATCCTGACAGCGAGCCGTCTGAGAGGCAGATAGCGATGAGGCTAGGTGGAACCAAGTAGAAAGCAGGTGGTGTTTGGACAGCGGATCCCCTCGACCAAAAGCACACAGACATGGTTCCTCTGCCGAAACCCAGGATAAAACCAGGGATCTTTAGATCTTAAGTCTAACGCTCTCCCAACTGAGGTATTTCGGCCAGGTCTAGATGACAGGCTTGCAGGCTGGGGTTTCTGTGAGACCGGCCATCACTTGTGAAACGAGCAGAAGCTGAAGGTCCCAGAGAGCAAAAAAGTGGCCCGTACGGGGATTGAACCCGCGACCTTGGCGTTATTAGCACCACGCTCTAACCAACTGAGCTAACCGGCCTTGCTTTGCACAAGTTCGATGACCAACTTCCCAGAAAAATCCTGCTTGCCCGTGACCCTAATGAGGCTGAAGAGATTAAAAGCAGAAGCACGGGCTCGTCCGGGATTTGAACCCGGGACCTCTCGCACCCAAAGCGAGAATCATACCCCTAGACCAACGAGCCAACTCATAAGCATTTCTAGCTGCTGCCTGGCTGCAAACAATGCCGTTTGCATGGCTTAAAGCGCACTCCGGAGGGGCACTCCCGAGACGTGCTTTTGAGGATCACTGCTATCGAATAGTTTTTTTTTGGGTGGGATCCTGCACGCATTCCTGAAAAAGCAGGTCCCACCGAGATTTGAACTCGGATCGCTGGATTCAGAGTCCAGAGTGCTAACCATTACACCATGGAACCATGACAGGTGCAGTCTTTTCTCACGGAGCAGCAGAGAGTTAAGTCAATCAGCCAAGAAGCGCCAATACCAAAGAGCCATCGAAGGTTATTCTTTTTGAGCCCATGTTTCCCCAATTCCGAATCGGTTTCAGACAGCCAATTTCAAAGGTACGACAGCAGTTGCGCAACACCTCAGTTGGCCCCCACCCTGCCGCGATAAAGCTAATAATGTTCCACCTAGATTTGAACTCTGATCACTGGATTCAAAGTCCAGAGTGCCAAACATTACACCATGGAACAACCACATCCTGACAGCGAGCCGTCTGAGAGGCAGATATCGATGAGGCTAGGTGGAACCAAGTAGAAAGCAGGTGGTGTTTGGACAGCGGATCCCCTCGACCAAAAGCACACAGACATGGTTCCTCTGCCGAAACCCAGGATAAAACCAGGGATCTTTAGATTTTAAGTCTAACGCTCTCCCAACTGAGGTATTTCGGCCAGGTCTAGACGACAGGCTTGCAGGCTGGGGTTTCTGTGAGACCGGCCATCACTTGTGAAACGAGCAGAAGCTGAAAGTCCCAGAGAGCAAAAAAGTGGCCCGTACGGGGATCGAACCTTGGCGTTATTAGCACCACGCTCTAACCAGCTGAGCTAACCGGCCTTGCTTTGCACAAGTTCGATGACCAACTTCCCAGAAAAATCCTGCTTGCCCGTGACCCTAATGAGGCTGAAGAGATTAAAAACAGAAGCACGGGCTCGTCCGGGATTTGAACCCGGGACCTCTCGCACCCAAAGCGAGAATCATACCCCTAGACCAACGAGCCACCTCTGAAGCACTTCTAGCTGCTGCCTGGCTGCAAACAATGCCGTTTGCATGGCTTAAAGCGCACTCCCGAGGGGCACTCCCGAGACTCAGGACTGACCGGCCTTTTTTGCAAAAGTTCGATGACCAACTTCCCAGAAAAATCCTGCTTGCCCGTGATCCTAATGAGGCTGAAGAGATTAAAAGCAGAAGCACGGGCTCGTCCGGGATTTGAACCCGGGACCTCTCGCACCCAAAGCGAGAATCATACCCCTAGACCAACGAGCCAACTCATAAGCATTTCTAGCTGCTGCCTGGCTGCAAACAATGCCGTTTGCATGGCTTAAAGCGCACTCCCGCGGTGCACTCCCGAGACGTGCTTTTGAGGATCACTGCTATCGAATAGTTTTTTTTTTGGGTGGGATCCTGCACGCATTCCTGGCAAAAGCAGGTCCCACCGAGATTTGAACTCGGATCGCTGGATTCAGAGTCCAGAGTGCTAACCATTACACCATGGAACCATGGCAGGTGCAGTCTTTTCTCACGGAGCAGCAGAGAGTTAAGTCAATCAGCCAAGAAGCGCCAATACCAAAGAGCCAGCGAAGGCTATGCTTTTTGAGCCCATGTTTCCCCAATTCCGAATCGATTCCAGACAGCCAATTTCAAAGGTACGACAGCAGTTGCGCAACACCTCAGTTGGCCCCCACCCCGCAATGAAAAAGCTAATAATGTTCCACCTAGATTTGAACTCTGATCACTGGATTCAAAGTCCAGAGTGCCAAACATTACACCATGGAACAACCACATCCTGACAGCGAGCCGTCTGAGAGGCAGATAGCGATGAGGCTAGGTGGAACCAAGTAGAAAGCAGGTGGTGTTTGGACAGCGGATCCCCTCGACCAAAAGCACACAGACATGGTTCCTCTGCCGAAACCCAGGATAAAACCAGGGATCTTTAGATCTTAAGTCTAACGCTCTCCCAACTGAGGTATTTCGGCCAGGTCTAGACGACAGGCTTGCAGGCTGGGGTTTCTGTGAGACCGGCCATCACTTGTGAAACGAGCAGAAGCTGAAGGTCCCAGAGAGCAAAAAAGTGGCCCGTACGGGGATCGAACCCGCGACCTTGGCGTTATTAGCACCACGCTCTAACCAACTGAGCTAACCGGCCTTGCTTTGCACAAGTTCGATGACCAACTTCCCATAAAAATCCTGCTTGCCCGTGACCCTAATGAGGCTGAAGAGACTAAAAGCAGAAGCACGGGCTCGTCCGGGATTTGAACCCGGGACCTCTCGCACCCAAAGCGAGAATCATACCCCTAGACCAACGAGCCAACTCATAAGCACTTCTAGCTGCTGCCTGGCTGCAAACAATGCCGTTTGCATGGCTTAAAGCGCACTCCCGAGGGGCACTCCCGAGACTCAGGACTGACCGGCCTTTTTTGCAAAAGTTCGATGACCAACTTCTCAGAAAAATCCTGCTTGCCCGTGACCCTAATGAAGCTGAAGAGATTAAAAGCAGAAGCAGGGGATCGTCCGGAATTTGAACCCGGGACCTCTCGCACCCAAAGCGAGAATCATACCCCTAGACCAACGAGCCAACTCATAAGCATTTCTAGCTGCTGCCTGGCTGCAAACAATGCCGTTTGCATGGCTTAAAGCGCACTCCGGGGGGCACTCCCGAGACGTGCTTTTGAGGTTCACTGTTATCGAATAGTTTTTTTTTTGGGTGGGATCCTGCACGCATTCCTGGCAAAAGCAGGTCCCACCGAGATTTGAACTCGGATCGCTGGATTCAGAGTCCAGAGTGCTAACCATTACACCATGGAACCATGGCAGGTGTAGTCTTTTCTCACGGAGCAGCAGAGAGTTAAGTCAATCAGCCAAGAAGCGCCAATACCAAAGAGCCATCGAAGGTTATGCTTTTTGAGCCCATGTTTCCCCAATTCCGAATCGGTTTCAGACAGCCAATTTCAAAGGTACGACAGCAGTTGCGCAACACCTCAGTTGGCCCCCACCCTGCCATCAGATAAAGAGAGAGACATCCAGAGAGACAACAAAAGATCCAAGGATCTGAATCTACAGCTTGTGAGGCAGCAACAGATATGACCACGTTCTGAGCCTCCAGCCTGTGAAGAAAGAGACATTAACAACCAATACGTTCAGAGTTTTAGTCCAGCGAGACTACAGCATGTCCCGAGTCTCCATGCCAGAGAGACCAAAGCGGATTGACCAAGTCCTGAGTGTCTGACCCACAGAGTCAGAAGACACACAGAGACATTTGCAACAAGGTTAAGCTCAGGAGAGCAAACCTTCACTTTGAGGTTCCTTCGTCTGCGTGTTCCAGATTAAGGACCTTCTGCACCTACTTCAGGGCCTCATCTGCGCGTTCCAGATTTTAGGACCCTTTGGTGCTCCAGGAGATCAGCATCCCACAGATCTTCATGTTCAAGACTGTTGAAATGGATTCCAGCTCCTTTCCCACTGCATTGTCACCCAGCACAAACAGTGGAAGAAGTCACCTCCATCGGACTGCTTACTCAACCAAGTGGAACGTAAATATCACTTAACCAAACCTCTTTCCAGAAACCTTGGCATTGTTGTATATTATCAGTATATGATTTTCTAATTTACATTAGAGGTAATTTAACTGATGCTAGTTAATAACAAATAATCTTTCGTTATTTGTTTGATGCATAATAAGGTTCGTCACCTTAGTTTCAGAGAAACAACAGTTTATCTTTCCATAAGATAACGCAACTCTTCCATAGCCACACTCAACTTAATCACATGTATTTTATATATCTTATGCACTTTATTCTGTTATCATTGATTGTATTCATTTAGTAGGGGTGTTAAACAAGAATAACTATCTTTTGTTAATAAAATCTTATTACAATTGTTATTACAATTACTTATTACAATTAAAATTTTATTACAATTGTGTCTTACTTGTGCTGATAATACAGAAAAGGCTCTACAAGTTAGAAATCTCACCAATCTTTCAGATAAATCAGCTGACCAACTCTCCCCACTTTACATTCAGTCTAAAATGATTGAACCGCCTCTCGTTTGAAGCGTTCTCATAGAGCCAAGGTAAAAGACCTTGATTAGTGTCCCAAACTAAGAGAGGGGGAAGGTGGTCATCTGATGTACTCATAACCACACCTTAAGTGACGTGTGATCCAAAAATCACAACGTCTGCGGTGACGTGAGTACCAATCACTACCTTACTTAACGTCCTTGGATGGACGAAGGTAAAATCACTACATAATTGGCGTCCCTTGTTTGGGCCCAAAAGTGAAATTATTACAGAGCCATCGAAGGTTATGCTTTTTGAGCCCATGTTTCCCCAATTCCGAATCGGTTTCAGACAGCCAATTTCAAAGGTACGACAGCAGTTGCGCAACACCTCAGTTGGCCCCCACCCTGCCGCGAAAAAGCAAATAATGTTCCACCTAGATTTGAACTCTGATCACTGGATTCAAAGTCCAGAGTGCCAAACATTACACCATGGAACAACCACATCCTGACAGCGAGCCGTCTGAGAGGCAGATAGCGATGAGGCTAGGTGGAACCAAGTAGAAAGCAGGTGGTGTTTGGACAGCGGATCCCCTCGACCAAAAGCACACAGACATGGTTCCTCTGCCGAAACCCAGGATAAAACCAGGGATCTTTAGATCTTAAGTCTAACGCTCTCCCAACTGAGGTATTTCGGCCAGGTCTAGACGACAGGCTTGCAGGCTGGGGTTTCTGTGAGACCGGCCATCACTTGTGAAACGAGCAGAAGCTGAAGGTCCCAGAGAGCAAAAAAGTGGCCCGTACGGGGATCGAACCCGCGACCTTGGCGTTATTAGCACCACGCTCTAACCAACTGAGCTAACCGGCCTTGCTTTGCACAAGTTCGATGACCAACTTCCCAGAAAAATCCTGCTTGCCCGTGACCCTAATGAGGCTGAAGAGATTAAAAACAGAAGCACGGGCTCGTCCGGGATTTGAACCCGGGACCTCTCGCACCCAAAGCGAGAATCATACCCCTAGACCAACGAGCCACCTCTGAAGCACTTCTAGCTGCTGCCTGGCTGCAAACAATGCCGTTTGCATGGCTTAAAGCGCACTCCCGAGGGGCACTCCCGAGACTCAGGACTGACCGGCCTTTTTTGCAAAAGTTCGATGACCAACTTCCCAGAAAAATCCTGCTTGCCCGTGATCCTAATGAGGCTGAAGAGATTAAAAGCAGAAGCACGGGCTCGTCCGGGATTTGAACCCGGGACCTCTCGCACCCAAAGCGAGAATCATACCCCTAGACCAACGAGCCAACTCATAAGCATTTCTAGCTGCTGCCTGGCTGCAAACAATGCCGTTTGCATGGCTTAAAGCGCACTCCCGAGGTGCACTCCCGAGACGTGCTTTTGAGGATCACTGCTATCGAATAGTTTTTTTTTTGGGTGGGATCCTGCACGCATTCCTGGCAAAAGCAGGTCCCACCGAGATTTGAACTCGGATCGCTGGATTCAGAGACCAGAGTGCTAACCATTACACCATGGAACCATGGCAGGTGCAGTCTTTTCTCACGGAGCAGCAGAGAGTTAAGTCAATCAGCCAAGAAGCGCCAATACCAAAGAGCCAGCGAAGGCTATGCTTTTTGAGCCCATGTTTCCCCAATTCCGAATCGATTCCAGACAGCCAATTTCAAAGGTACGACAGCAGTTGCGCAACACCTCAGTTGGCCCCCACCCCGCAATGAAAAAGCTAATAATGTTCCACCTAGATTTGAACTCTGATCACTGGATTCAAAGTCCAGAGTGCCAAACATTACACCATGGAACAACCACATCCTGACAGCGAGCCGTCTGAGAGGCAGATAGCGATGAGGCTAGGTGGAACCAAGTAGAAAGCAGGTGGTGTTTGGACAGCGGATCCCCTCGACCAAAAGCACACAGACATGGTTCCTCTGCCGAAACCCAGGATAAAACCAGGGATCTTTAGATCTTAAGTCTAACGCTCTCCCAACTGAGGTATTTCGGCCAGGTCTAGACGACAGGCTTGCAGGCTGGGGTTTCTGTGAGACCGGCCATCACTTGTGAAACGAGCAGAAGCTGAAGGTCCCAGAGAGCAAACAAGTGGCCCGTACGGGGATCGAACCCGCGACCTTGGCGTTATTAGCACCACGCTCTAACCAACTGAGCTAACCGGCCTTGCTTTGCACAAGTTCGATGACCAACTTCCCATAAAAATCCTGCTTGCCCGTGACCCTAATGAGGCTGAAGAGACTAAAAGCAGAAGCACGGGCTCGTCCGGGATTTGAACCCGGGACCTCTCGCACCCAAAGCGAGAATCATACCCCTAGACCAACGAGCCAACTCATAAGCACTTCTAGCTGCTGCCTGGCTGCAAACAATGCCGTTTGCATGGCTTAAAGCGCACTCCCGAGGGGCACTCCCGAGACTCAGGACTGACCGGCCTTTTTTGCAAAAGTTCGATGACCAACTTCTCAGAAAAATCCTGCTTGCCCGTGACCCTAATGAAGCTGAAGAGATTAAAAGCAGAAGCAGGGGATCGTCCGGAATTTGAACCCGGGACCTCTCGCACCCAAAGCGAGAATCATACCCCTAGACCAACGAGCCAACTCATAAGCATTTCTAGCTGCTGCCTGGCTGCAAACAATGCCGTTTGCATGGCTTAAAGCGCACTCCGGGGGGCACTCCCGAGACGTGCTTTTGAGGTTCACTGTTATCGAATAGTTTTTTTTTTGGGTGGGATCCTGCACGCATTCCTGGCTAAAGCAGGTCCCACCGAGATTTGAACTCGGATCGCTGGATTCAGAGTCCAGAGTGCTAACCATTACACCATGGAACCATGGCAGGAGTAGTCTTTTCTCACGGAGCAGCAGAGAGTTAAGTCAATCAGCCAAGAAGCGCCAATACCAAAGAGCCATCGAAGGTTATGCTTTTTGAGCCCATGTTTCCCCAATTCCGAATCGGTTTCAGACAGCCAATTTCAAAGGTACGACAGCAGTTGCGCAACACCTCAGTTGGCCCCCACCCTGCCATCAGATAAAGAGAGAGACATCCAGAGAGACAACAAAAGATCCAAGGATCTGAATCTACAGCTTGTGAGGCAGCAACAGATATGACCACGTTCTGAGCCTCCAGCCTGTGAAGAAAGAGACATTAACAACCAATACGTTCAGAGTTTTAGTCCAGCGAGACTACAGCATGTCCCGAGTCTCCATGCCAGAGAGACCAAAGCGGATTGACCAAGTCCTGAGTGTCTGACCCACAGAGTCAGAAGACACACAGAGACATTTGCAACAAGGTTAAGCTCAGGAGAGCAAACCTTCACTTTGAGGTTCCTTCGTCTGCGTGTTCCAGATTAAGGACCTTCTGCACCTACTTCAGGGCCTCATCTGCGCGTTCCAGATTTTAGGACCCTTTGGTGCTCCAGGAGATCAGCATCCCACAGATCTTCATGTTCAAGACTGTTGAAATGGATTCCAGCTCCTTTCCCACTGCATTGTCACCCAGCACAAACAGTGGAAGAAGTCACCTCCATCGGACTGCTTACTCAACCAAGTGGAACGTAAATATCACTTAACCAAACCTCTTTCCAGAAACCTTGGCATTGTTGTATATTATCAGTATATGATTTTCTAATTTACATTAGAGGTAATTTAACTGATGCTAGTTAATAACAAATAATCTTTCGTTATTTGTTTGATGCATAATAAGGTTCGTCACCTTAGTTTCAGAGAAACAACAGTTTATCTTTCCATAAGATAACGCAACTCTTCCATAGCCACACTCAACTTAATCACATGTATTTTATATATCTTATGCACTTTATTCTGTTATCATTGATTGTATTCATTTAGTAGGGGTGTTAAACAAGAATAACTATCTTTTGTTAATAAAATCTTATTACAATTGTTATTACAATTACTTATTACAATTAAAATTTTATTACAATTGTGTCTTACTTGTGCTGATAATACAGAAAAGGCTCTACAAGTTAGAAATCTCACCAATCTTTCAGATAAATCAGCTGACCAACTCTCCCCACTTTACATTCAGTCTAAAATGATTGAACCGCCTCTCGTTTGAAGCGTTCTCATAGAGCCAAGGTAAAAGACCTTGATTAGTGTCCCAAACTAAGAGAGGGGGAAGGTGGTCATCTGATGTACTCATAACCACACCTTAAGTGACGTGTGATCCAAAAATCACAACGTCTGCGGTGACGTGAGTACCAATCACTACCTTACTTAACGTCCTTGGATGGACGAAGGTAAAATCACTACATAATTGACGTCCCTTGTTTGGGCCCAAAAGTGAAATTATTACAGAGCCATCGAAGGTTATGCTTTTTGAGCCCATGTTTCCCCAATTCCGAATCGGTTTCAGACAGCCAATTTCAAAGGTACGACAGCAGTTGCGCAACACCTCAGTTGGCCCCCACCCTGCCGCGAAAAAGCAAATAATGTTCCACCTAGATTTGAACTCTGATCACTGGATTCAAAGTCCAGAGTGCCAAACATTACACCATGGAACAACCACATCCTGACAGCGAGCCGTCTGAGAGGCAGATAGCGATGAGGCTAGGTGGAACCAAGTAGAAAGCAGGTGGTGTTTGGACAGCGGATCCCCTCGACCAAAAGCACACAGACATGGTTCCTCTGCCGAAACCCAGGATAAAACCAGGGATCTTTAGATCTTAAGTCTAACGCTCTCCCAACTGAGGTATTTCGGCCAGGTCTAGACGACAGGCTTGCAGGCTGGGGTTTCTGTGAGACCGGCCATCACTTGTGAAACGAGCAGAAGCTGAAGGTCCCAGAGAACAAAAAAGTGGCCCGTACAGGGATCGAACCCGCGACCTTGGCGTTATTAGCACCACGCTCTAACCAACTGAGCTAACCGGCCTTGCTTTGCACAAGTTCGATGACCAACTTCCCAGAAAAATCCTGCTTGCCGTGACCCTAATGAGGCTGAAGAGATTAAAAGCAGAAGCACGGGCTCGTCCGGGATTTGAACCCGGGACCTCTCGCACCCAAAGCGAGAATCATACCCCTAGACCAACAAGCCAACTCAGAAGCACTTCTAGCTGCTGCCTGGCTGCAAACAATGCCGTTTGCATGGCTTAAAGCGCACTCCCGAGGGGCACTCCCGAGACTCAGGACTGACCGGCCTTTTTTGCAAAAGTTCGATGACCAACTTCCCAGAAAAATCCTGCTTGCCCGTGATCCTAATGAGGCTGAAGAGATTAAAAGCAGAAACACGGGCTCGTCCGGGAATTGAACCCGGGACCTCTCGCACCAAAAGCGAGAAGCATACCCCTAGACCAACGAGCCAACTCATAAGCATTTCTAGCTGCTGCCTGGCTGCAAACAATGCCGTTTGCATGGCTTAAAGCGCACTCCCGAGGGGCACTCCCGAGACGTGCTTTTGAGGATCACTGCTATCGAATAGTTTTTTTTTTGGGTGGGATCCTGCACGCATTCCTGGCAAAAGCAGGTCCCACCGAGATTTGAACTCGGATCGCTGGATTCAGAGTCCAGAGTGCTAACCATTACACCATGGAACCATGGCAGGTGCAGTCTTTTCTCACGGAGCAGCAGAGAGTTAAGTCAATCAGCCAAGAAGCGCCAATACCAAAGAGCCAGCGAAGGCTATGCTTTTTGAGCCCATGTTACCCCAATTCCGAATCGATTCCAGACAGCCAATTTCAAAGGTACGACAGCAGTTGCGCAACACCTCAGTTGGCCCCCACCCCGCAATGAAAAAGCTAATAATGTTCCACCTAGATTTGAACTCTGATCACTGGATTCAAAGTCCAGAGTGCCAAACATTACACCATGGAACAACCACATCCTGACAGCGAGCCGTCTGAGAGGCAGATAGCGATGAGGCTAGGTGGAACCAAGTAGAAAGCAGGTGGTGTTTGGACAGCGGATCCCCTCGACCAAAAGCACACAGACATGGTTCCTCTGCCGAAACCCAGGATAAAACCAGGGATCTTTAGATCTTAAGTCTAACGCTCTCCCAACTGAGGTATTTCGGCCAGGTCTAGATGACAGGCTTGCAGGCTGGGGTTTCTGTGAGACCGGCCATCACTTGTGAAACGAGCAGAAGCTGAAGGTCCCAGAGAGCAAAAAAGTGGCCCGTACGGGGATCGAACCCCCGACCTTGGCATTATTAGCACCACGCTCTAACCAACTGAGCTAACCGGCCTTGCTTTGCACAAGTTCGATGACCAACTTCCCATAAAAATCCTGCTTGCCCGTGACCCTAATGAGGCTGAAGAGACTAAAAGCAGAAGCACGGGCTCGTCCGGGATTTGAACCCGGGACCTCTCGCACCCAAAGCGAGAATCATACCCCTAGACCAACGAGCCAACTCATAAGCACTTCTAGCTGCTGCCTGGCTGCAAACAATGCCGTTTGCATGGCTTAAAGCGCACTCCCGAGGGGCACTCCCGAGACTCAGGACTGACCGGCCTTTTTTGCAAAAGTTCGATGACCAACTTCTCAGAAAAATCCTGCTTGCCCGTGACCCTAATGAAGCTGAAGAGATTAAAAGCAGAAGCAGGGGATCGTCCGGAATTTGAACCCGGGACCTCTCGCACCCAAAGCGAGAATCATACCCCTAGACCAACGAGCCAACTCATAAGCATTTCTAGCTGCTGCCTGGCTGCAAACAATGCCGTTTGCATGGCTTAAAGCGCACTCCGGAGGGGCACTCCCGAGACGTGCTTTTGAGGTTCACTGTTATCGAATAGTTTTTTTTTTGGGTGGGATCCTGCACGCATTCCTGGCAAAAGCAGGTCCCACCAAGATTTGAACTCGGATCGCTGGATTCAGAGTCCAGAGTGCTAACCATTACACCATTACACCATGGCAGGTGTAGTCTTTTCTCACGGAGCAGCAGAGAGTTAAGTCAATCAGCCAAGAAGCGCCAATACCAAAGAGCCATCGAAGGTTATGCTTTTTGAGCCCATGTTTCCCCAATTCCGAATCGGTTTCAGACAGCCAATTTCAAAGGTACGACAGCAGTTGCGCAACACCTCAGTTGGCCCCCACCCTGCCATCAGATAAAGAGAGAGACATCCAGAGAGACAACAAAAGATCCAAGGATCTGAATCTACAGCTTGTGAGGCAGCAACAGATATGACCACGTTCTGAGCCTCCAGCCTGTGAAGAAAGAGACATTAACAACCAATACGTTCAGAGATTTAGTCCAGCGAGACTACAGCATGTCCCGAGTCTCCATGCCAGAGAGACCAAAGCGGATTGACCAAGTCCTGAGTGTCTGACCCACAGAGTCAGAAGACACACAGAGACATTTGCAACAAGGTTAAGCTCAGGAGAGCAAACCTTCACTTTGAGGTTCCTTCGTCTGCGTGTTCCAGATTAAGGACCTTCTGCACCTACTTCAGGGC
Organism: Romanogobio albipinnatus; assembly: GCA_023566225.1. Lineage (NCBI taxonomy): Eukaryota > Metazoa > Chordata > Actinopteri > Cypriniformes > Gobionidae > Romanogobio > Romanogobio albipinnatus. Next base: position 24,997,222 of record CM042245.1, on the reverse strand, counting down.
CTCATCTGCGCGTTCCAGATTTTAGGACCCTTTGGTGCTCCAGGAGATCAGCATCCCACAGATCTTCATGTTCAAGACTGTTGAAATGGATTCCAGCTCCTTTCCCACTGCATTGTCACCCAGCACAAACAGTGGAAGAAGTCACCTCCATCGGACTGCTTACTCAACCAAGTGGAACGTAAATATCACTTAACCAAACCTCTTTCCAGAAACCTTGGCATTGTTGTATATTATCAGTATATGATTTTCTAATTTACATTAGAGGTAATTTAACTGATGCTAGTTAATAACAAATAATCTTTCGTTATTTGTTTGATGCATAATAAGGTTCGTCACCTTAGTTTCAGAGAAACAACAGTTTATCTTTCCATAAGATAACGCAACTCTTCCATAGCCACACTCAACTTAATCACATGTATTTTATATATCTTATGCACTTTATTCTGTTATCATTGATTGTATTCATTTAGTAGGGGTGTTAAACAAGAATAACTATCTTTTGTTAATAAAATCTTATTACAATTGTTATTACAATTACTTATTACAATTAAAATTTTATTACAATTGTGTCTTACTTGTGCTGATAATACAGAAAAGGCTCTACAAGTTAGAAATCTCACCAATCTTTCAGATAAATCAGCTGACCAACTCTCCCCACTTTACATTCAGTCTAAAATGATTGAACCGCCTCTCGTTTGAAGCGTTCTCATAGAGCCAAGGTAAAAGACCTTGATTAGTGTCCCAAACTAAGAGAGGGGGAAGGTGGTCATCTGATGTACTCATAACCACACCTTAAGTGACGTGTGATCCAAAAATCACAACGTCTGCGGTGACGTGAGTACCAATCACTACCTTACTTAACGTCCTTGGATGGACGAAGGTAAAATCACTACATAATTGGCGTCCCTTGTTTGGGCCCAAAAGTGAAATTATTACAGAGCCATCGAAGGTTATGCTTTTTGAGCCCATGTTTCCCCAATTCCGAATCGGTTTCAGACAGCCAATTTCAAAGGTACGACAGCAGTTGCGCAACACCTCAGTTGGCCCCCACCCTGCCGCGAAAAAGCAAATAATGTTCCACCTAGATTTGAACTCTGATCACTGGATTCAAAGTCCAGAGTGCCAAACATTACACCATGGAACAACCACATCCTGACAGCGAGCCGTCTGAGAGGCAGATAGCGATGAGGCTAGGTGGAACCAAGTAGAAAGCAGGTGGTGTTTGGACAGCGGATCCCCTCGACCAAAAGCACACAGACATGGTTCCTCTGCCGAAACCCAGGATAAAACCAGGGATCTTTAGATCTTAAGTCTAACGCTCTCCCAACTGAGGTATTTCGGCCAGGTCTAGACGACAGGCTTGCAGGCTGGGGTTTCTGTGAGACCGGCCATCACTTGTGAAACGAGCAGAAGCTGAAGGTCCCAGAGAACAAAAAAGTGGCCCGTACGGGGATCGAACCCGCGACCTTGGCGTTATTAGCACCACGCTCTAACCAACTGAGCTAACCGGCCTTGCTTTGCACAAGTTCGATGACCAACTTCCCAGAAAAATCCTGCTTGCCCGTGATCCTAATGAGGCTGAAGAGATTAAAAGCAGAAGCACGGGCTCGTCCGAGATTTGAACCCGGGACCTCTCGCACCCAAAGCGAGAATCATACCCCTAGACCAACGAGCCAACTCATAAGCATTTCTAGCTGCTGCCTGGCTGCAAACAATGCCGTTTGCATGGCTTAAAGCGCACTCCCGAGGGGCACTCCCGAGACGTGCTTTTGAGGATCACTGCTATCGAATAGTTTTTTTTTTGGGTGGGATCCTGCACGCATTCCTGGCAAAAGCAGGTCCCACCGAGATTTGAACTCGGATCGCTGGATTCAGAGTCCAGAGTGCTAACCATTACACCATGGAACCATGGCAGGTGCAGTCTTTTCTCACGGAGCAGCAGAGAGTTAAGTCAATCAGCCAAGAAGCGCCAATACCAAAGAGCCAGCGAAGGCTATGCTTTTTGAGCCCATGTTTCCCCAATTCCGAATCGATTCCAGACAGCCAATTTCAAAGGTACGACAGCAGTTGCGCAACACCTCAGTTGGCCCCCACCCCGCAATGAAAAAGCTAATAATGTTCCACCTAGATTTGAACTCTGATCACTGGATTCAAAGTCCAGAGTGCCAAACATTACACCATGGAACAACCACATCCTCACAGCGAGCCGTCTGAGAGGCAGATAGCGATGAGGCTAGGTGGAACCAAGTAGAAAGCAGGTGGTGTTTGGACAGCGGATCCCCTCGACCAAAAGCACACAGACATGGTTCCTCTGCCGAAACCCAGGATAAAACCAGGGATCTTTAGATCTTAAGTCTAACGCTCTCCCAACTGAGGTATTTCGGCCAGGTCTAGACGACAGGCTTGCAGGCTGGGGTTTCTGTGAGACCGGCCATCACTTGTGAAACGAGCAGAAGCTGAAGGTCCCAGAGAGCAAAAAAGTGGCCCGTACGGGGATCGAACCCGCGACCTTGGCGTTATTAGCACCACGCTCTAACCAACTGAGCTAACCGGCCTTGCTTTGCACAAGTTCGATGACCAACTTCCCAGAAAAATCCTGCTTGCCCGTGACCCTAATGAGGCTGAAGAGATTAAAAGCAGAAGCACGGGCTCGTCCGGGATTTGAACCCGGGACCTCTCGCACCCAAAGCGAGAATCATACCCCTAGACCAACGAGCCAACTCATAAGCACTTCTAGCTGCTGCCTGGCTGCAAACAATGCCGTTTGCATGGCTTAAAGCGCACTCCCGAGGGGCACTCCCGAGACTCAGGACTGACCGGCCTTTTTTGCAAAAGTTCGATGACCAACTTCTCAGAAAAATCCTGCTTGCCCGTGACCCTAATGAAGCTGAAGAGATTAAAAGCAGAAGCAGGGGATCGTCCGGAATTTGAACCCGGGACCTCTCGCACCCAAAGCGAGAATCATACCCCTAGACCAACGAGCCAACTCATAAGCATTTCTAGCTGCTGCCTGGCTGCAAACAATGCCGTTTGCATGGCTTAAAGCGCACTCCGGAGGGGCACTCCCGAGACGTGCTTTTGAGGATCACTGTTATCGAATAGTTTTTTTTTTGGGTGGGATCCTGCACGCATTCCTGGCAAAAGCAGGTCCCACCGAGATTTGAACTCGGATCGCTGGATTCAGAGTCCAGAGTGCTAACCATTACACCATGGAACCATGGCAGGTGTAGTCTTTTCTCACGGAGCAGCAGAGAGTTAAGTCAATCAGCCAAGAAGCGCCAATACCAAAGAGCCATCGAAGGTTATGCTTTTTGAGCCCATGTTTCCCCAATTCCGAATCGGTTTCAGACAGCCAATTTCAAAGGTACGACAGCAGTTGCGCAACACCTCAGTTGGCCCCCACCCTGCCGCGAAAAAGCAAATAATGTTCCACCTAGATTTGAACTCTGATCACTGGATTCAAAGTCCAGAGTGCCAAACATTACACCATGGAACAACCACATCCTGACAGCGAGCCGTCTGAGAGGCAGATAGCGATGAGGCTAGGTGGAACCAAGTAGAAAGCAGGTGGTGTTTGGACAGCGGATCCCCTCGACCAAAAGCACACAGACATGGTTCCTCTGCCGAAACCCAGGATAAAACCAGGGATCTTTAGATCTTAAGTCTAACGCTCTCCCAACTGAGGTATTTCGGCCAGGTCTAGACGACAGGCTTGCAGGCTGGGGTTTCTGTGAGACCGGCCATCACTTGTGAAACGAGCAGAAGCTGAAGGTCCCAGAGAGCAAAAAAGTGGCCCGTACGGGGATCGAACCCGCGACCTTGGCGTTATTAGCACCACGCTCTAACCAACTGAGCTAACCGGCCTTGCTTTGCACAAGTTCGATGACCAACTTCCCATAAAAATCCTGCTTGCCCGTGACCCTAATGAGGCTGAAGAGACTAAAAGCAGAAGCACGGGCTCGTCCGGGATTTGAACCCGGGACCTCTCGCACCCAAAGCGAGAATCATACCCCTAGACCAACGAGCCAACTCATAAGCACTTCTAGCTGCTGCCTGGCTGCAAACAATGCCGTTTGCATGGCTTAAAGCGCACTCCCGAGGGGCACTCCCGAGACTCAGGACTGACCGGCCTTTTTTGCAAAAGTTCGATGACCAACTTCTCAGAAAAATCCTGCTTGCCCGTGACCCTAATGAAGCTGAAGAGATTAAAAGCAGAAGCAGGGGATCGTCCGGAATTTGAACCCGGGACCTCTCGCACCCAAAGCGAGAATCATACCCCTAGACCAACGAGCCAACTCATAAGCATTTCTAGCTGCTGCCTGGCTGCAAACAATGCCGTTTGCATGGCTTAAAGCGCACTCCGGAGGGGCACTCCCGAGACGTGCTTTTGAGGTTCACTGTTATCGAATAGTTTTTTTTTTGGGTGGGATCCTGCACGCATTCCTGGCAAAAGCAGGTCCCACCAAGATTTGAACTCGGATCGCTGGATTCAGAGTCCAGAGTGCTAACCATTACACCATGGAACCATGGCAGGTGTAGTCTTTTCTCACGGAGCAGCAGAGAGTTAAGTCAATCAGCCAAGAAGCGCCAATACCAAAGAGCCATCGAAGGTTATGCTTTTTGAGCCCATGTTTCCCCAATTCCGAATCGGTTTCAGACAGCCAATTTCAAAGGTACGACAGCAGTTGCGCAACACCTCAGTTGGCCCCCACCCTGCCATCAGATAAAGAGAGAGACATCCAGAGAGACAACAAAAGATCCAAGGATCTGAATCTACAGCTTGTGAGGCAGCAACAGATATGACCACGTTCTGAGCCTCCAGCCTGTGAAGAAAGAGACATTAACAACCAATACGTTCAGAGTTTTAGTCCAGCGAGACTACAGCATGTCCCGAGTCTCCATGCCAGAGAGACCAAAGCGGATTGACCAAGTCCTGAGTGTCTGACCCACAGAGTCAGAAGACACACAGAGACATTTGCAACAAGGTTAAGCTCAGGAGAGCAAACCTTCACTTTGAGGTTCCTTCGTCTGCGTGTTCCAGATTAAGGACCTTCTGCACCTACTTCAGGGCCTCATCTGCGCGTTCCAGATTTTAGGACCCTTTGGTGCTCCAGGAGATCAGCATCCCACAGATCTTCATGTTCAAGACTGTTGAAATGGATTCCAGCTCCTTTCCCACTGCATTGTCACCCAGCACAAACAGTGGAAGAAGTCACCTCCATCGGACTGCTTACTCAACCAAGTGGAACGTAAATATCACTTAACCAAACCTCTTTCCAGAAACCTTGGCATTGTTGTATATTATCAGTATATGATTTTCTAATTTACATTAGAGGTAATTTAACTGATGCTAGTTAATAACAAATAATCTTTCGTTATTTGTTTGATGCATAATAAGGTTCGTCACCTTAGTTTCAGAGAAACAACAGTTTATCTTTCCATAAGATAACGCAACTCTTCCATAGCCACACTCAACTTAATCACATGTATTTTATATATCTTATGCACTTTATTCTGTTATCATTGATTGTATTCATTTAGTAGGGGTGTTAAACAAGAATAACTATCTTTTGTTAATAAAATCTTATTACAATTGTTATTACAATTACTTATTACAATTAAAATTTTATTACAATTGTGTCTTACTTGTGCTGATAATACAGAAAAGGCTCTACAAGTTAGAAATCTCACCAATCTTTCAGATAAATCAGCTGACCAACTCTCCCCACTTTACATTCAGTCTAAAATGATTGAACCGCCTCTCGTTTGAAGCGTTCTCATAGAGCCAAGGTAAAAGACCTTGATTAGTGTCCCAAACTAAGAGAGGGGGAAGGTGGTCATCTGATGTACTCATAACCACACCTTAAGTGACGTGTGATCCAAAAATCACAACGTCTGCGGTGACGTGAGTACCAATCACTACCTTACTTAACGTCCTTGGATGGACGAAGGTAAAATCACTACATAATTGGCGTCCCTTGTTTGGGCCCAAAAGTGAAATTATTACAGAGCCATCGAAGGTTATGCTTTTTGAGCCCATGTTTCCCCAATTCCGAATCGGTTTCAGACAGCCAATTTCAAAGGTACGACAGCAGTTGCGCAACACCTCAGTTGGCCCCCACCCTGCCGCGAAAAAGCAAATAATGTTCCACCTAGATTTGAACTCTGATCACTGGATTCAAAGTCCAGAGTGCCAAACATTACACCATGGAACAACCACATCCTGACAGCGAGCCGTCTGAGAGGCAGATAGCGATGAGGCTAGGTGGAACCAAGTAGAAAGCAGGTGGTGTTTGGACAGCGGATCCCCTCGACCAAAAGCACACAGACATGGTTCCTCTGCCGAAACCCAGGATAAAACCAGGGATCTTTAGATCTTAAGTCTAACGCTCTCCCAACTGAGGTATTTCGGCCAGGTCTAGACGACAGGCTTGCAGGCTGGGGTTTCTGTGAGACCGGCCATCACTTGTGAAACGAGCAGAAGCTGAAGGTCCCAGAGAACAAAAAAGTGGCCCGTACAGGGATCGAACCCGCGACCTTGGCGTTATTAGCACCACGCTCTAACCAACTGAGCTAACCGGCCTTGCTTTGCACAAGTTCGATGACCAACTTCCCAGAAAAATCCTGCTTGCCGTGACCCTAATGAGGCTGAAGAGATTAAAAGCAGAAGCACGGGCTCGTCCGGGATTTGAACCCGGGACCTCTCGCACCCAAAGCGAGAATCATACCCCTAGACCAACAAGCCAACTCAGAAGCACTTCTAGCTGCTGCCTGGCTGCAAACAATGCCGTTTGCATGGCTTAAAGCGCACTCCCGAGGGGCACTCCCGAGACTCAGGACTGACCGGCCTTTTTTGCAAAAGTTCGATGACCAACTTCCCAGAAAAATCCTGCTTGCCCGTGATCCTAATGAGGCTGAAGAGATTAAAAGCAGAAACACGGGCTCGTCCGGGATTTGAACCCGGGACCTCTCGCACCCAAAGCGAGAATCATACCCCTAGACCAACGAGCCAACTCATAAGCATTTCTAGCTGCTGCCTGGCTGCAAACAATGCCGTTTGCATGGCTTAAAGCGCACTCCCGAGGGGCACTCCCGAGACGTGCTTTTGAGGATCACTGCTATCGAATAGTTTTTTTTTTGGGTGGGATCCTGCACGCATTCCTGGCAAAAGCAGGTCCCACCGAGATTTGAACTCGGATCGCTGGATTCAGAGTCCAGAGTGCTAACCATTACACCATGGAACCATGGCAGGTGCAGTCTTTTCTCACGGAGCAGCAGAGAGTTAAGTCAATCAGCCAAGAAGCGCCAATACCAAAGAGCCAGCGAAGGCTATGCTTTTTGAGCCCATGTTACCCCAATTCCGAATCGATTCCAGACAGCCAATTTCAAAGGTACGACAGCAGTTGCGCAACACCTCAGTTGGCCCCCACCCCGCAATGAAAAAGCTAATAATGTTCCACCTAGATTTGAACTCTGATCACTGGATTCAAAGTCCAGAGTGCCAAACATTACACCATGGAACAACCACATCCTGACAGCGAGCCGTCTGAGAGGCAGATAGCGATGAGGCTAGGTGGAACCAAGTAGAAAGCAGGTGGTGTTTGGACAGCGGATCCCCTCGACCAAAAGCACACAGACATGGTTCCTCTGCCGAAACCCAGGATAAAACCAGGGATCTTTAGATCTTAAGTCTAACGCTCTCCCAACTGAGGTATTTCGGCCAGGTCTAGACGACAGGCTTGCAGGCTGGGGTTTCTGTGAGACCGGCCATCACTTGTGAAACGAGCAGAAGCTGAAGGTCCCAGAGAGCAAAAAAGTGGCCCGTACGGGGATCGAACCCGCGACCTTGGCGTTATTAGCACCACGCTCTAACCAACTGAGCTAACCGGCCTTGCTTTGCACAAGTTCGATGACCAACTTCCCATAAAAATCCTGCTTGCCCGTGACCCTAATGAGGCTGAAGAGACTAAAAGCAGAAGCACGGGCTCGTCCGGGATTTGAACCCGGGACCTCTCGCACCCAAAGCGAGAATCATACCCCTAGACCAACGAGCCAACTCATAAGCACTTCTAGCTGCTGCCTGGCTGCAAACAATGCCGTTTGCATGGCTTAAAGCGCACTCCCGAGGGGCACTCCCGAGACTCAGGACTGACCGGCCTTTTTTGCAAAAGTTCGATGACCAACTTCTCAGAAAAATCCTGCTTGCCCGTGACCCTAATGAAGCTGAAGAGATTAAAAGCAGAAGCAGGGGATCGTCCGGAATTTGAACCCGGGACCTCTCGCACCCAAAGCGAGAATCATACCCCTAGACCAACGAGCCAACTCATAAGCATTTCTAGCTGCTGCCTGGCTGCAAACAATGCCGTTTGCATGGCTTAAAGCGCACTCCGGAGGGGCACTCCCGAGACGTGCTTTTGAGGTTCACTGTTATCGAATAGTTTTTTTTTTGGGTGGGATCCTGCACGCATTCCTGGCAAAAGCAGGTCCCACCAAGATTTGAACTCGGATCGCTGGATTCAGAGTCCAGAGTGCTAACCATGGAACCATGGCAGGTGTAGTCTTTTCTCACGGAGCAGCAGAGAGTTAAGTCAATCAGCCAAGAAGCGCCAATACCAAAGAGCCATCGAAGGTTATGCTTTTTGAGCCCATGTTTCCCCAATTCCGAATCGGTTTCAGACAGCCAATTTCAAAGGTACGACAGCAGTTGCGCAACACCTCAGTTGGCCCCCACCCTGCCATCAGATAAAGAGAGAGACATCCAGAGAGACAACAAAAGATCCAAGGATCTGAATCTACAGCTTGTGAGGCAGCAACAGATATGACCACGTTCTGAGCCTCCAGCCTGTGAAGAAAGAGACATTAACAACCAATACGTTCAGAGATTTAGTCCAGCGAGACTACAGCATGTCCCGAGTCTCCATGCCAGAGAGACCAAAGCGGATTGACCAAGTCCTGAGTGTCTGACCCACAGAGTCAGAAGACACACAGAGACATTTGCAACAAGGTTAAGCTCAGGAGAGCAAACCTTCACTTTGAGGTTCCTTCGTCTGCGTGTTCCAGATTAAGGACCTTCTGCACCTACTTCAGGGCCTCATCTGCGCGTTCCAGATTTTAGGACCCTTTGGTGCTCCAGGAGATCAGCATCCCACAGATCTTCATGTTCAAGACTGTTGAAATGGATTCCAGCTCCTTTCCCACTGCATTGTCACCCAGCACAAACAGTGGAAGAAGTCACCTCCATCGGACTGCTTACTCAACCAAGTGGAACGTAAATATCACTTAACCAAACCTCTTTCCAGAAACCTTGGCATTGTTGTATATTATCAGTATATGATTTTCTAATTTACATTAGAGGTAATTTAACTGATGCTAGTTAATAACAAATAATCTTTCGTTATTTGTTTGATGCATAATAAGGTTCGTCACCTTAGTTTCAGAGAAACAACAGTTTATCTTTCCATAAGATAACGCAACTCTTCCATAGCCACACTCAACTTAATCACATGTATTTTATATATCTTATGCACTTTATTCTGTTATCATTGATTGTATTCATTTAGTAGGGGTGTTAAACAAGAATAACTATCTTTTGTTAATAAAATCTTATTACAATTGTTATTACAATTACTTATTACAATTAAAATTTTATTACAATTGTGTCTTACTTGTGCTGATAATACAGAAAAGGCTCTACAAGTTAGAAATCTCACCAATCTTTCAGATAAATCAGCTGACCAACTCTCCCCACTTTACATTCAGTCTAAAATGATTGAACCGCCTCTCGTTTGAAGCGTTCTCATAGAGCCAAGGTAAAAGACCTTGATTAGTGTCCCAAACTAAGAGAGGGGGAAGGTGGTCATCTGATGTACTCATAACCACACCTTAAGTGACGTGTGATCCAAAAATCACAACGTCTGCGGTGACGTGAGTACCAATCACTACCTTACTTAACGTCCTTGGATGGACGAAGGTAAAATCACTACATAATTGGCGTCCCTTGTTTGGGCCCAAAAGTGAAATTATTACAGAGCCATCGAAGGTTATGCTTTTTGAGCCCATGTTTCCCCAATTCCGAATCGGTTTCAGACAGCCAATTTCAAAGGTACGACAGCAGTTGCGCAACACCTCAGTTGGCCCCCACCCTGCCGCGAAAAAGCAAATAATGTTCCACCTAGATTTGAACTCTGATCACTGGATTCAAAGTCCAGAGTGCCAAACATTACACCATGGAACAACCACATCCTGACAGCGAGCCGTCTGAGAGGCAGATAGCGATGAGGCTAGGTGGAACCAAGTAGAAAGCAGGTGGTGTTTGGACAGCGGATCCCCTCGACCAAAAGCACACAGACATGGTTCCTCTGCCGAAACCCAGGATAAAACCAGGGATCTTTAGATCTTAAGTCTAACGCTCTCCCAACTGAGGTATTTCGGCCAGGTCTAGACGACAGGCTTGCAGGCTGGGGTTTCTGTGAGACCGGCCATCACTTGTGAAACGAGCAGAAGCTGAAGGTCCCAGAGAACAAAAAAGTGGCCCGTACGGGGATCGAACCCGCGACCTTGGCGTTATTAGCACCACGCTCTAACCAACTGAGCTAACCGGCCTTGCTTTGCACAAGTTCGATGACCAACTTCCCAGAAAAATCCTGCTTGCCCGTGATCCTAATGAGGCTGAAGAGATTAAAAGCAGAAGCACGGGCTCGTCCGAGATTTGAACCCGGGACCTCTCGCACCCAAAGCGAGAATCATACCCCTAGACCAACGAGCCAACTCATAAGCATTTCTAGCTGCTGCCTGGCTGCAAACAATGCCGTTTGCATGGCTTAAAGCGCACTCCCGAGGGGCACTCCCGAGACGTGCTTTTGAGGATCACTGCTATCGAATAGTTTTTTTTTTGGGTGGGATCCTGCACGCATTCCTGGCAAAAGCAGGTCCCACCGAGATTTGAACTCGGATCGCTGGATTCAGAGTCCAGAGTGCTAACCATTACACCATGGAACCATGGCAGGTGCAGTCTTTTCTCACGGAGCAGCAGAGAGTTAAGTCAATCAGCCAAGAAGCGCCAATACCAAAGAGCCAGCGAAGGCTATGCTTTTTGAGCCCATGTTTCCCCAATTCCGAATCGATTCCAGACAGCCAATTTCAAAGGTACGACAGCAGTTGCGCAACACCTCAGTTGGCCCCCACCCCGCAATGAAAAAGCTAATAATGTTCCACCTAGATTTGAACTCTGATCACTGGATTCAAAGTCCAGAGTGCCAAACATTACACCATGGAACAACCACATCCTCACAGCGAGCCGTCTGAGAGGCAGATAGCGATGAGGCTAGGTGGAACCAAGTAGAAAGCAGGTGGTGTTTGGACAGCGGATCCCCTCGACCAAAAGCACACAGACATGGTTCCTCTGCCGAAACCCAGGATAAAACCAGGGATCTTTAGATCTTAAGTCTAACGCTCTCCCAACTGAGGTATTTCGGCCAGGTCTAGACGACAGGCTTGCAGGCTGGGGTTTCTGTGAGACCGGCCATCACTTGTGAAACGAGCAGAAGCTGAAGGTCCCAGAGAGCAAAAAAGTGGCCCGTACGGGGATCGAACCCGCGACCTTGGCGTTATTAGCACCACGCTCTAACCAACTGAGCTAACCGGCCTTGCTTTGCACAAGTTCGATGACCAACTTCCCAGAAAAATCCTGCTTGCCCGTGACCCTAATGAGGCTGAAGAGATTAAAAGCAGAAGCACGGGCTCGTCCGGGATTTGAACCCGGGACCTCTCGCACCCAAAGCGAGAATCATACCCCTAGACCAACGAGCCAACTCATAAGCACTTCTAGCTGCTGCCTGGCTGCAAACAATGCCGTTTGCATGGCTTAAAGCGCACTCCCGAGGGGCACTCCCGAGACTCAGGACTGACCGGCCTTTTTTGCAAAAGTTCGATGACCAACTTCTCAGAAAAATCCTGCTTGCCCGTGACCCTAATGAAGCTGAAGAGATTAAAAGCAGAAGCAGGGGATCGTCCGGAATTTGAACCCGGGACCTCTCGCACCCAAAGCGAGAATCATACCCCTAGACCAACGAGCCAACTCATAAGCATTTCTAGCTGCTGCCTGGCTGCAAACAATGCCGTTTGCATGGCTTAAAGCGCACTCCGGAGGGGCACTCCCGAGACGTGCTTTTGAGGATCACTGTTATCGAATAGTTTTTTTTTTGGGTGGGATCCTGCACGCATTCCTGGCAAAAGCAGGTCCCACCGAGATTTGAACTCGGATCGCTGGATTCAGAGTCCAGAGTGCTAACCATTACACCATGGAACCATGGCAGGTGTAGTCTTTTCTCACGGAGCAGCAGAGAGTTAAGTCAATCAGCCAAGAAGCGCCAATACCAAAGAGCCATCGAAGGTTATGCTTTTTGAGCCCATGTTTCCCCAATTCCGAATCGGTTTCAGACAGCCAATTTCAAAGGTACGACAGCAGTTGCGCAACACCTCAGTTGGCCCCCACCCTGCCGCGAAAAAGCAAATAATGTTCCACCTAGATTTGAACTCTGATCACTGGATTCAAAGTCCAGAGTGCCAAACATTACACCATGGAACAACCACATCCTGACAGCGAGCCGTCTGAGAGGCAGATAGCGATGAGGCTAGGTGGAACCAAGTAGAAAGCAGGTGGTGTTTGGACAGCGGATCCCCTCGACCAAAAGCACACAGACATGGTTCCTCTGCCGAAACCCAGGATAAAACCAGGGATCTTTAGATCTTAAGTCTAACGCTCTCCCAACTGAGGTATTTCGGCCAGGTCTAGACGACAGGCTTGCAGGCTGGGGTTTCTGTGAGACCGGCCATCACTTGTGAAACGAGCAGAAGCTGAAGGTCCCAGAGAGCAAAAAAGTGGCCCGTACGGGGATCGAACCCGCGACCTTGGCGTTATTAGCACCACGCTCTAACCAACTGAGCTAACCGGCCTTGCTTTGCACAAGTTCGATGACCAACTTCCCATAAAAATCCTGCTTGCCCGTGACCCTAATGAGGCTGAAGAGACTAAAAGCAGAAGCACGGGCTCGTCCGGGATTTGAACCCGGGACCTCTCGCACCCAAAGCGAGAATCATACCCCTAGACCAACGAGCCAACTCATAAGCACTTCTAGCTGCTGCCTGGCTGCAAACAATGCCGTTTGCATGGCTTAAAGCGCACTCCCGAGGGGCACTCCCGAGACTCAGGACTGACCGGCCTTTTTTGCAAAAGTTCGATGACCAACTTCTCAGAAAAATCCTGCTTGCCCGTGACCCTAATGAAGCTGAAGAGATTAAAAGCAGAAGCAGGGGATCGTCCGGAATTTGAACCCGGGACCTCTCGCACCCAAAGCGAGAATCATACCCCTAGACCAACGAGCCAACTCATAAGCATTTCTAGCTGCTGCCTGGCTGCAAACAATGCCGTTTGCATGGCTTAAAGCGCACTCCGGAGGGGCACTCCCGAGACGTGCTTTTGAGGTTCACTGTTATCGAATAGTTTTTTTTTTGGGTGGGATCCTGCACGCATTCCTGGCAAAAGCAGGTCCCACCAAGATTTGAACTCGGATCGCTGGATTCAGAGTCCAGAGTGCTAACCATTACACCATGGAACCATGGCAGGTGTAGTCTTTTCTCACGGAGCAGCAGAGAGTTAAGTCAATCAGCCAAGAAGCGCCAATACCAAAGAGCCATCGAAGGTTATGCTTTTTGAGCCCATGTTTCCCCAATTCCGAATCGGTTTCAGACAGCCAATTTCAAAGGTACGACAGCAGTTGCGCAACACCTCAGTTGGCCCCCACCCTGCCATCAGATAAAGAGAGAGACATCCAGAGAGACAACAAAAGATCCAAGGATCTGAATCTACAGCTTGTGAGGCAGCAACAGATATGACCACGTTCTGAGCCTCCAGCCTGTGAAGAAAGAGACATTAACAACCAATACGTTCAGAGTTTTAGTCCAGCGAGACTACAGCATGTCCCGAGTCTCCATGCCAGAGAGACCAAAGCGGATTGACCAAGTCCTGAGTGTCTGACCCACAGAGTCAGAAGACACACAGAGACATTTGCAACAAGGTTAAGCTCAGGAGAGCAAACCTTCACTTTGAGGTTCCTTCGTCTGCGTGTTCCAGATTAAGGACCTTCTGCACCTACTTCAGGGCCTCATCTGCGCGTTCCAGATTTTAGGACCCTTTGGTGCTCCAGGAGATCAGCATCCCACAGATCTTCATGTTCAAGACTGTTGAAATGGATTCCAGCTCCTTTCCCACTGCATTGTCACCCAGCACAAACAGTGGAAGAAGTCACCTCCATCGGACTGCTTACTCAACCAAGTGGAACGTAAATATCACTTAACCAAACCTCTTTCCAGAAACCTTGGCATTGTTGTATATTATCAGTATATGATTTTCTAATTTACATTAGAGGTAATTTAACTGATGCTAGTTAATAACAAATAATCTTTCGTTATTTGTTTGATGCATAATAAGGTTCGTCACCTTAGTTTCAGAGAAACAACAGTTTATCTTTCCATAAGATAACGCAACTCTTCCATAGCCACACTCAACTTAATCACATGTATTTTATATATCTTATGCACTTTATTCTGTTATCATTGATTGTATTCATTTAGTAGGGGTGTTAAACAAGAATAACTATCTTTTGTTAATAAAATCTTATTACAATTGTTATTACAATTACTTATTACAATTAAAATTTTATTACAATTGTGTCTTACTTGTGCTGATAATACAGAAAAGGCTCTACAAGTTAGAAATCTCACCAATCTTTCAGATAAATCAGCTGACCAACTCTCCCCACTTTACATTCAGTCTAAAATGATTGAACCGCCTCTCGTTTGAAGCGTTCTCATAGAGCCAAGGTAAAAGACCTTGATTAGTGTCCCAAACTAAGAGAGGGGGAAGGTGGTCATCTGATGTACTCATAACCACACCTTAAGTGACGTGTGATCCAAAAATCACAACGTCTGCGGTGACGTGAGTACCAATCACTACCTTACTTAACGTCCTTGGATGGACGAAGGTAAAATCACTACATAATTGGCGTCCCTTGTTTGGGCCCAAAAGTGAAATTATTACAGAGCCATCGAAGGTTATGCTTTTTGAGCCCATGTTTCCCCAATTCCGAATCGGTTTCAGACAGCCAATTTCAAAGGTACGACAGCAGTTGCGCAACACCTCAGTTGGCCCCCACCCTGCCGCGAAAAAGCAAATAATGTTCCACCTAGATTTGAACTCTGATCACTGGATTCAAAGTCCAGAGTGCCAAACATTACACCATGGAACAACCACATCCTGACAGCGAGCCGTCTGAGAGGCAGATAGCGATGAGGCTAGGTGGAACCAAGTAGAAAGCAGGTGGTGTTTGGACAGCGGATCCCCTCGACCAAAAGCACACAGACATGGTTCCTCTGCCGAAACCCAGGATAAAACCAGGGATCTTTAGATCTTAAGTCTAACGCTCTCCCAACTGAGGTATTTCGGCCAGGTCTAGACGACAGGCTTGCAGGCTGGGGTTTCTGTGAGACCGGCCATCACTTGTGAAACGAGCAGAAGCTGAAGGTCCCAGAGAACAAAAAAGTGGCCCGTACAGGGATCGAACCCGCGACCTTGGCGTTATTAGCACCACGCTCTAACCAACTGAGCTAACCGGCCTTGCTTTGCACAAGTTCGATGACCAACTTCCCAGAAAAATCCTGCTTGCCGTGACCCTAATGAGGCTGAAGAGATTAAAAGCAGAAGCACGGGCTCGTCCGGGATTTGAACCCGGGACCTCTCGCACCCAAAGCGAGAATCATACCCCTAGACCAACAAGCCAACTCAGAAGCACTTCTAGCTGCTGCCTGGCTGCAAACAATGCCGTTTGCATGGCTTAAAGCGCACTCCCGAGGGGCACTCCCGAGACTCAGGACTGACCGGCCTTTTTTGCAAAAGTTCGATGACCAACTTCCCAGAAAAATCCTGCTTGCCCGTGATCCTAATGAGGCTGAAGAGATTAAAAGCAGAAACACGGGCTCGTCCGGGATTTGAACCCGGGACCTCTCGCACCCAAAGCGAGAATCATACCCCTAGACCAACGAGCCAACTCATAAGCATTTCTAGCTGCTGCCTGGCTGCAAACAATGCCGTTTGCATGGCTTAAAGCGCACTCCCGAGGGGCACTCCCGAGACGTGCTTTTGAGGATCACTGCTATCGAATAGTTTTTTTTTTGGGTGGGATCCTGCACGCATTCCTGGCAAAAGCAGGTCCCACCGAGATTTGAACTCGGATCGCTGGATTCAGAGTCCAGAGTGCTAACCATTACACCATGGAACCATGGCAGGTGCAGTCTTTTCTCACGGAGCAGCAGAGAGTTAAGTCAATCAGCCAAGAAGCGCCAATACCAAAGAGCCAGCGAAGGCTATGCTTTTTGAGCCCATGTTACCCCAATTCCGAATCGATTCCAGACAGCCAATTTCAAAGGTACGACAGCAGTTGCGCAACACCTCAGTTGGCCCCCACCCCGCAATGAAAAAGCTAATAATGTTCCACCTAGATTTGAACTCTGATCACTGGATTCAAAGTCCAGAGTGCCAAACATTACACCATGGAACAACCACATCCTGACAGCGAGCCGTCTGAGAGGCAGATAGCGATGAGGCTAGGTGGAACCAAGTAGAAAGCAGGTGGTGTTTGGACAGCGGATCCCCTCGACCAAAAGCACACAGACATGGTTCCTCTGCCGAAACCCAGGATAAAACCAGGGATCTTTAGATCTTAAGTCTAACGCTCTCCCAACTGAGGTATTTCGGCCAGGTCTAGACGACAGGCTTGCAGGCTGGGGTTTCTGTGAGACCGGCCATCACTTGTGAAACGAGCAGAAGCTGAAGGTCCCAGAGAGCAAAAAAGTGGCCCGTACGGGGATCGAACCCGCGACCTTGGCGTTATTAGCACCACGCTCTAACCAACTGAGCTAACCGGCCTTGCTTTGCACAAGTTCGATGACCAACTTCCCATAAAAATCCTGCTTGCCCGTGACCCTAATGAGGCTGAAGAGACTAAAAGCAGAAGCACGGGCTCGTCCGGGATTTGAACCCGGGACCTCTCGCACCCAAAGCGAGAATCATACCCCTAGACCAACGAGCCAACTCATAAGCACTTCTAGCTGCTGCCTGGCTGCAAACAATGCCGTTTGCATGGCTTAAAGCGCACTCCCGAGGGGCACTCCCGAGACTCAGGACTGACCGGCCTTTTTTGCAAAAGTTCGATGACCAACTTCTCAGAAAAATCCTGCTTGCCCGTGACCCTAATGAAGCTGAAGAGATTAAAAGCAGAAGCAGGGGATCGTCCGGAATTTGAACCCGGGACCTCTCGCACCCAAAGCGAGAATCATACCCCTAGACCAACGAGCCAACTCATAAGCATTTCTAGCTGCTGCCTGGCTGCAAACAATGCCGTTTGCATGGCTTAAAGCGCACTCCGGAGGGGCACTCCCGAGACGTGCTTTTGAGGTTCACTGTTATCGAATAGTTTTTTTTTTGGGTGGGATCCTGCACGCATTCCTGGCAAAAGCAGGTCCCACCAAGATTTGAACTCGGATCGCTGGATTCAGAGTCCAGAGTGCTAACCATGGAACCATGGCAGGTGTAGTCTTTTCTCACGGAGCAGCAGAGAGTTAAGTCAATCAGCCAAGAAGCGCCAATACCAAAGAGCCATCGAAGGTTATGCTTTTTGAGCCCATGTTTCCCCAATTCCGAATCGGTTTCAGACAGCCAATTTCAAAGGTACGACAGCAGTTGCGCAACACCTCAGTTGGCCCCCACCCTGCCATCAGATAAAGAGAGAGACATCCAGAGAGACAACAAAAGATCCAAGGATCTGAATCTACAGCTTGTGAGGCAGCAACAGATATGACCACGTTCTGAGCCTCCAGCCTGTGAAGAAAGAGACATTAACAACCAATACGTTCAGAGATTTAGTCCAGCGAGACTACAGCATGTCCCGAGTCTCCATGCCAGAGAGACCAAAGCGGATTGACCAAGTCCTGAGTGTCTGACCCACAGAGTCAGAAGACACACAGAGACATTTGCAACAAGGTTAAGCTCAGGAGAGCAAACCTTCACTTTGAGGTTCCTTCGTCTGCGTGTTCCAGATTAAGGACCTTCTGCACCTACTTCAGGGCCTCATCTGCGCGTTCCAGATTTTAGGACCCTTTGGTGCTCCAGGAGATCAGCATCCCACAGATCTTCATGTTCAAGACTGTTGAAATGGATTCCAGCTCCTTTCCCACTGCATTGTCACCCAGCACAAACAGTGGAAGAAGTCACCTCCATCGGACTGCTTACTCAACCAAGTGGAACGTAAATATCACTTAACCAAACCTCTTTCCAGAAACCTTGGCATTGTTGTATATTATCAGTATATGATTTTCTAATTTACATTAGAGGTAATTTAACTGATGCTAGTTAATAACAAATAATCTTTCGTTATTTGTTTGATGCATAATAAGGTTCGTCACCTTAGTTTCAGAGAAACAACAGTTTATCTTTCCATAAGATAACGCAACTCTTCCATAGCCACACTCAACTTAATCACATGTATTTTATATATCTTATGCACTTTATTCTGTTATCATTGATTGTATTCATTTAGTAGGGGTGTTAAACAAGAATAACTATCTTTTGTTAATAAAATCTTATTACAATTGTTATTACAATTACTTATTACAATTAAAATTTTATTACAATTGTGTCTTACTTGTGCTGATAATACAGAAAAGGCTCTACAAGTTAGAAATCTCACCAATCTTTCAGATAAATCAGCTGACCAACTCTCCCCACTTTACATTCAGTCTAAAATGATTGAACCGCCTCTCGTTTGAAGCGTTCTCATAGAGCCAAGGTAAAAGACCTTGATTAGTGTCCCAAACTAAGAGAGGGGGAAGGTGGTCATCTGATGTACTCATAACCACACCTTAAGTGACGTGTGATCCAAAAATCACAACGTCTGCGGTGACGTGAGTACCAATCACTACCTTACTTAACGTCCTTGGATGGACGAAGGTAAAATCACTACATAATTGGCGTCCCTTGTTTGGGCCCAAAAGTGAAATTATTACAGAGCCATCGAAGGTTATGCTTTTTGAGCCCATGTTTCCCCAATTCCGAATCGGTTTCAGACAGCCAATTTCAAAGGTACGACAGCAGTTGCGCAACACCTCAGTTGGCCCCCACCCTGCCGCGAAAAAGCAAATAATGTTCCACCTAGATTTGAACTCTGATCACTGGATTCAAAGTCCAGAGTGCCAAACATTACACCATGGAACAACCACATCCTGACAGCGAGCCGTCTGAGAGGCAGATAGCGATGAGGCTAGGTGGAACCAAGTAGAAAGCAGGTGGTGTTTGGACAGCGGATCCCCTCGACCAAAAGCACACAGACATGGTTCCTCTGCCGAAACCCAGGATAAAACCAGGGATCTTTAGATCTTAAGTCTAACGCTCTCCCAACTGAGGTATTTCGGCCAGGTCTAGACGACAGGCTTGCAGGCTGGGGTTTCTGTGAGACCGGCCATCACTTGTGAAACGAGCAGAAGCTGAAGGTCCCAGAGAACAAAAAAGTGGCCCGTACGGGGATCGAACCCGCGACCTTGGCGTTATTAGCACCACGCTCTAACCAACTGAGCTAACCGGCCTTGCTTTGCACAAGTTCGATGACCAACTTCCCAGAAAAATCCTGCTTGCCCGTGATCCTAATGAGGCTGAAGAGATTAAAAGCAGAAGCACGGGCTCGTCCGGGATTTGAACCCGGGACCTCTCGCACCCAAAGCGAGAATCATACCCCTAGACCAACGAGCCAACTCATAAGCATTTCTAGCTGCTGCCTGGCTGCAAACAATGCCGTTTGCATGGCTTAAAGCGCACTCCCGAGGGGCACTCCCGAGACGTGCTTTTGAGGATCACTGCTATCGAATAGTTTTTTTTTTGGGTGGGATCCTGCACGCATTCCTGGCAAAAGCAGGTCCCACCGAGATTTGAACTCGGATCGCTGGATTCAGAGTCCAGAGTGCTAACCATTACACCATGGAACCATGGCAGGTGCAGTCTTTTCTCACGGAGCAGCAGAGAGTTAAGTCAATCAGCCAAGAAGCGCCAATACCAAAGAGCCAGCGAAGGCTATGCTTTTTGAGCCCATGTTTCCCCAATTCCGAATCGATTCCAGACAGCCAATTTCAAAGGTACGACAGCAGTTGCGCAACACCTCAGTTGGCCCCCACCCCGCAATGAAAAAGCTAATAATGTTCCACCTAGATTTGAACTCTGATCACTGGATTCAAAGTCCAGAGTGCCAAACATTACACCATGGAACAACCACATCCTCACAGCGAGCCGTCTGAGAGGCAGATAGCGATGAGGCTAGGTGGAACCAAGTAGAAAGCAGGTGGTGTTTGGACAGCGGATCCCCTCGACCAAAAGCACACAGACATGGTTCCTCTGCCGAAACCCAGGATAAAACCAGGGATCTTTAGATCTTAAGTCTAACGCTCTCCCAACTGAGGTATTTCGGCCAGGTCTAGACGACAGGCTTGCAGGCTGGGGTTTCTGTGAGACCGGCCATCACTTGTGAAACGAGCAGAAGCTGAAGGTCCCAGAGAGCAAAAAAGTGGCCCGTACGGGGATCGAACCCGCGACCTTGGCGTTATTAGCACCACGCTCTAACCAACTGAGCTAACCGGCCTTGCTTTGCACAAGTTCGATGACCAACTTCCCAGAAAAATCCTGCTTGCCCGTGACCCTAATGAGGCTGAAGAGATTAAAAGCAGAAGCACGGGCTCGTCCGGGATTTGAACCCGGGACCTCTCGCACCCAAAGCGAGAATCATACCCCTAGACCAACGAGCCAACTCATAAGCACTTCTAGCTGCTGCCTGGCTGCAAACAATGCCGTTTGCATGGCTTAAAGCGCACTCCCGAGGGGCACTCCCGAGACTCAGGACTGACCGGCCTTTTTTGCAAAAGTTCGATGACCAACTTCTCAGAAAAATCCTGCTTGCCCGTGACCCTAATGAAGCTGAAGAGATTAAAAGCAGAAGCAGGGGATCGTCCGGAATTTGAACCCGGGACCTCTCGCACCCAAAGCGAGAATCATACCCCTAGACCAACGAGCCAACTCATAAGCATTTCTAGCTGCTGCCTGGCTGCAAACAATGCCGTTTGCATGGCTTAAAGCGCACTCCGGAGGGGCACTCCCGAGACGTGCTTTTGAGGTTCACTGTTATCGAATAGTTTTTTTTTTGGGTGGGATCTTGCACGCATTCCTGGCAAAAGCAGGTCCCACCAAGATTTGAACTCGGATCGCTGGATTCAGAGTCCAGAGTGCTAACCATTACACCATGGAACCATGGCAGGTGTAGTCTTTTCTCACGGAGCAGCAGAGAGTTAAGTCAATCAGCCAAGAAGCGCCAATACCAAAGAGCCATCGAAGGTTATGCTTTTTGAGCCCATGTTTCCCCAATTCCGAATCGGTTTCAGACAGCCAATTTCAAAGGTACGACAGCAGTTGCGCAACACCTCAGTTGGCCCCCACCCTGCCATCAGATAAAGAGAGAGACATCCAGAGAGACAACAAAAGATCCAAGGATCTGAATCTACAGCTTGTGAGGCAGCAACAGATATGACCACGTTCTGAGCCTCCAGCCTGTGAAGAAAGAGACATTAACAACCAATACGTTCAGAGTTTTAGTCCAGCGAGACTACAGCATGTCCCGAGTCTCCATGCCAGAGAGACCAAAGCGGATTGACCAAGTCCTGAGTGTCTGACCCACAGAGTCAGAAGACACACAGAGACATTTGCAACAAGGTTAAGCTCAGGAGAGCAAACCTTCACTTTGAGGTTCCTTCGTCTGCGTGTTCCAGATTAAGGACCTTCTGCACCTACTTCAGGGCCTCATCTGCGCGTTCCAGATTTTAGGACCCTTTGGTGCTCCAGGAGATCAGCATCCCACAGATCTTCATGTTCAAGACTGTTGAAATGGATTCCAGCTCCTTTCCCACTGCATTGTCACCCAGCACAAACAGTGGAAGAAGTCACCTCCATCGGACTGCTTACTCAACCAAGTGGAACGTAAATATCACTTAACCAAACCTCTTTCCAGAAACCTTGGCATTGTTGTATATTATCAGTATATGATTTTCTAATTTACATTAGAGGTAATTTAACTGATGCTAGTTAATAACAAATAATCTTTCGTTATTTGTTTGATGCATAATAAGGTTCGTCACCTTAGTTTCAGAGAAACAACAGTTTATCTTTCCATAAGATAACGCAACTCTTCCATAGCCACACTCAACTTAATCACATGTATTTTATATATCTTATGCACTTTATTCTGTTATCATTGATTGTATTCATTTAGTAGGGGTGTTAAACAAGAATAACTATCTTTTGTTAATAAAATCTTATTACAATTGTTATTACAATTACTTATTACAATTAAAATTTTATTACAATTGTGTCTTACTTGTGCTGATAATACAGAAAAGGCTCTACAAGTTAGAAATCTCACCAATCTTTCAGATAAATCAGCTGACCAACTCTCCCCACTTTACATTCAGTCTAAAATGATTGAACCGCCTCTCGTTTGAAGCGTTCTCATAGAGCCAAGGTAAAAGACCTTGATTAGTGTCCCAAACTAAGAGAGGGGGAAGGTGGTCATCTGATGTACTCATAACCACACCTTAAGTGACGTGTGATCCAAAAATCACAACGTCTGCGGTGACGTGAGTACCAATCACTACCTTACTTAACGTCCTTGGATGGACGAAGGTAAAATCACTACATAATTGGCGTCCCTTGTTTGGGCCCAAAAGTGAAATTATTACAGAGCCATCGAAGGTTATGCTTTTTGAGCCCATGTTTCCCCAATTCCGAATCGGTTTCAGACAGCCAATTTCAAAGGTACGACAGCAGTTGCGCAACACCTCAGTTGGCCCCCACCCTGCCGCGAAAAAGCAAATAATGTTCCACCTAGATTTGAACTCTGATCACTGGATTCAAAGTCCAGAGTGCCAAACATTACACCATGGAACAACCACATCCTGACAGCGAGCCGTCTGAGAGGCAGATAGCGATGAGGCTAGGTGGAACCAAGTAGAAAGCAGGTGGTGTTTGGACAGCGGATCCCCTCGACCAAAAGCACACAGACATGGTTCCTCTGCCGAAACCCAGGATAAAACCAGGGATCTTTAGATCTTAAGTCTAACGCTCTCCCAACTGAGGTATTTCGGCCAGGTCTAGACGACAGGCTTGCAGGCTGGGGTTTCTGTGAGACCGGCCATCACTTGTGAAACGAGCAGAAGCTGAAGGTCCCAGAGAGCAAAAAAGTGGCCCGTACGGGGATCGAACCCGCGACCTTGGCGTTATTAGCACCACGCTCTAACCAACTGAGCTAACCGGCCTTGCTTTGCACAAGTTCGATGACCAACTTCCCAGAAAAATCCTGCTTGCCCGTGACCCTAATGAGGCTGAAGAGATTAAAAACAGAAGCACGGGCTCGTCCGGGATTTGAACCCGGGACCTCTCGCACCCAAAGCGAGAATCATACCCCTAGACCAACGAGCCACCTCTGAAGCACTTCTAGCTGCTGCCTGGCTGCAAACAATGCCGTTTGCATGGCTTAAAGCGCACTCCCGAGGGGCACTCCCGAGACTCAGGACTGACCGGCCTTTTTTGCAAAAGTTCGATGACCAACTTCCCAGAAAAATCCTGCTTGCCCGTGATCCTAATGAGGCTGAAGAGATTAAAAGCAGAAGCACGGGCTCGTCCGGGATTTGAACCCGGGACCTCTCGCACCCAAAGCGAGAATCATACCCCTAGACCAACGAGCCAACTCATAAGCATTTCTAGCTGCTGCCTGGCTGCAAACAATGCCGTTTGCATGGCTTAAAGCGCACTCCCGCGGTGCACTCCCGAGACGTGCTTTTGAGGATCACTGCTATCGAATAGTTTTTTTTTTGGGTGGGATCCTGCACGCATTCCTGGCAAAAGCAGGTCCCACCGAGATTTGAACTCGGATCGCTGGATTCAGAGTCCAGAGTGCTAACCATTACACCATGGAACCATGGCAGGTGCAGTCTTTTCTCACGGAGCAGCAGAGAGTTAAGTCAATCAGCCAAGAAGCGCCAATACCAAAGAGCCAGCGAAGGCTATGCTTTTTGAGCCCATGTTTTTTGGGTGGGATCCTGCACGCATTCCTGGCAAAAGCAGGTCCCACCGAGATTTGAACTCGGATCGCTGGATTCAGAGTCCAGAGTGCTAACCATTACACCATGGAACCATGGCAGGTGTAGTCTTTTCTCACGGAGCAGCAGAGAGTTAAGTCAATCAGCCAAGAAGCGCCAATACCAAAGAGCCATCGAAGGTTATGCTTTTTGAGCCCATGTTTCCCCAATTCCGAATCGGTTTCAGACAGCCAATTTCAAAGGTACGACAGCAGTTGCACAACACCTCAGTTGGCCCCCACCCTGCCGCGAAAAAGCAAATAATGTTCCACCTAGATTTGAACTCTGATCACTGGATTCAAAGTCCAGAGTGCCAAACATTACACCATGGAACAACCACATCCTGACAGCGAGCCGTCTGAGAGGCAGATAGCGATGAGGCTAGGTGGAACCAAGTAGAAAGCAGGTGGTGTTTGAACAGCGGATCCCCTCGAGCAAAAGCACACAGACATGGTTTCTCTGCCGAAACCCAGGATAAAACCAGGGATCTTTAGATCTTCAGTCTAACGCTCTCCGAACTGAGGTATTTCGGCCAGGTCTAGACGACAGGCTTGCAGGCTGGGGTTTCTGTGAGACCGGCCATCACTTGTGAAACGAGCAGAAGCTGAAGGTCCCAGAGAGCAAAAAAGTGGCCCGTACGGGGATCGAACCCGCGACCTTGGCGTTATTAGCACCACGCTCTAACCAACTGAGCTAACCGGCCTTGCTTTGCACAAGTTCGATGACCAACTTCCCAGAAAAATCCTGCTTGCCCGTGACCCTAATGAGGCTGAAGAGATTAAAAGCAGAAGCACGGGCTCGTCCGGGATTTGAACCCGGGACCTCTCGCACCCAAAGCGAGAATCATACCCCTAGACCAACGAGCCAACTCATAAGCATTTCTAGCTGCTGCCTGGCTGCAAACAATGCCGTTTGCATGGCTTAAAGCGCACTCCGGAGGGGCACTCCCGAGACGTGCTTTTGAGGATCACTGCTTTCGAATAGTTTTTTTTTGGGTGGGATCCTGCACGCATTCCTGAAAAAGCAGGTCCCACCGAGATTTGAACTCGGATCGCTGGATTCAGAGTCCAGAGTGCTAACCATTACACCATGGCAGGTGCAGTCTTTTCTCACGGAGCAGCAGAGAGTTAAGTCAATCAGCCAAGAAGCGCCAATACCAAAGAGCCAGCGAAGGCTATGCTTTTTGAGCCCATGTTTCCCCAATTCCGAATCGATTCCAGACAGCCAATTTCAAAGGTACGACAGCAGTTGCGCAACACCTCAGTTGGCCCCCACCCCGCAATGAAAAAGCTAATAATGTTCCACCTAGATTTGAACTCTGATCACTGGATTCAAAGTCCAGAGTGCCAAACATTACACCATGGAACAACCACATCCTGACAGCGAGCCGTCTGAGAGGCAGATAGCGATGAGGCTAGGTGGAACCAAGTAGAAAGCAGGTGGTGTTTGGACAGCGGATCCCCTCGACCAAAAGCACACAGACATGGTTCCTCTGCCGAAACCCAGGATAAAACCAGGGATCTTTAGATCTTAAGTCTAACGCTCTCCCAACTGAGGTATTTCGGCCAGGTCTAGACGACAGGCTTGCAGGCTGGGGTTTCTGTGAGACCGGCCATCACTTGTGAAACGAGCAGAAGCTGAAGGTCCCAGAGAGCAAAAAAGTGGCCCGTACGGGGATCGAACCCGCGACCTTGGCGTTATTAGCACCACGCTCTAACCAACTGAGCTAACCGGCCTTGCTTTGCACAAGTTCGATGACCAACTTCCCAGAAAAATCCTGATTGCCCGTGACCCTAATGAGGCTGAAGAGATTAAAAGCAGAAGCACGGGCTCGTCCGGGATTTGAACCCGGGACCTCTCGCACCCAAAGCGAGAATCATACCCCTAGACCAACGAGCCAACTCATAAGCATTTCTAGCTGCTGCCTGGCTGCAAACAATGCCGTTTGCATGGCTTAAAGCGCACTCCGGAGGGGCACTCCCGAGACGTGCTTTTGAGGATCACTGCTATCGAATAGTTTTTTTTTTGGGTGGGATCCTGCACGCATTCCTGAAAAAGCAGGTCCCACCGAGATTTGAACTCGGATCGCTGGATTCAGAGTCCAGAGTGCTAACCATTACACCATGGAACCATGACAGGTGCAGTCTTTTCTCACGGAGCAGCAGAGAGTTAAGTCAATCAGCCAAGAAGCGCCAATACCAAAGAGCCATCGAAGGTTATTCTTTTTGAGCCCATGTTTCCCCAATTCCGAATCGGTTTCAGACAGCCAATTTCAAAGGTACGACAGCAGTTGCGCAACACCTCAGTTGGCCCCCACCCTGCCGCGATAAAGCTAATAATGTTCCACCTAGATTTGGACTCTGATCACTGGATTCAAAGTCCAGAGTGCCAAACATTACACCATGGAACAACCACATCCTGACAGCGAGCCGTCTGAGAGGCAGATAGCGATGAGGCTAGGTGGAACCAAGTAGAAAGCAGGTGGTGTTTGGACAGCGGATCCCCTCGACCAAAAGCACACAGACATGGTTCCTCTGCCGAAACCCAGGATAAAACCAGGGATCTTTAGATTTTAAGTCTAACGCTCTCCCAACTGAGGTATTTCGGCCAGGTCTAGACGACAGGCTTGCAGGCTGGGGTTTCTGTGAGACCGGCCATCACTTGTGAAACGAGCAGAAGCTGAAAGTCCCAGAGAGCAAAAAAGTGGCCCGTACAGGGATCGAACCTTGGCGTTATTAGCACCACGCTCTAACCAACTGAGCTAACCGGCCTTGCTTTGCACAAGTTCGATGACCAACTTCCCAGAAAAATCCTGCTTGCCCGTGACCCTAATGAGGCTGAAGAGATTAAAAACAGAAGCACGGGCTCGTCCGGGATTTGAACCCGGGACCTCTCGCACCCAAAGCGAGAATCATACCCCTAGACCAACGAGCCACCTCTGAAGCACTTCTAGCTGCTGCCTGGCTGCAAACAATGCCGTTTGCATGGCTTTAAGCGCACTCCCGAGGGGCACTCCCGAGACTCAGGACTGACCGGCCTTTTTTGCAAAAGTTCGATGACCAACTTCCCAGAAAAATCCTGCTTGCCCGTGATCCTAATGAGGCTGAAGAGATTAAAAGCAGAAGCACGGGCTCGTCCGGGATTTGAACCCGGGACCTCTCGCACCCAAAGCGAGAATCATACCCCTAGACCAACGTGCCAACTCATAAGCATTTCTAGCTGCTGCCTGGCTGCAAACAATGCCGTTTGCATGGCTTAAAGCGCACTCCCGAGGTGCACTCCCGAGACGTGCTTTTGAGGATCACTGCTATCGAATAGTTTTTTTTTTGGGTGGGATCCTGCACGCATTCCTGGCAAAAGCAGGTCCCACCGAGATTTGAACTCGGATCGCTGGATTCAGAGTCCAGAGTGCTAACCATTACACCATGGAACCATGGCAGGTGCAGTCTTTTCTCACGGAGCAGCAGAGAGTTAAGTCAATCAGCCAAGAAGCGCCAATACCAAAGAGCCAGCGAAGGCTATGCTTTTTGAGCCCATGTTTCCCCAATTCCGAATCGATTCCAGACAGCCAATTTCAAAGGTATGACAGCAGTTGCGCAACACCTCAGTTGGCCCCCACCCCGCAATGAAAAAGCTAATAATGTTCCACCTAGATTTGAACTCTGATCACTGGATTCAAAGTCCAGAGTGCCAAACATTACACCATGGAACAACCACATCCTGACAGCGAGCCGTCTGAGAGGCAGATAGCGATGAGGCTAGGTGGAACCAAGTAGAAAGCAGGTGGTGTTTGGACAGCGGATCCCCTCGACCAAAAGCACACAGACATGGTTCCTCTGCCGAAACCCAGGATAAAACCAGGGATCTTTAGATCTTAAGTCTAACGCTCTCCCAACTGAGGTATTTCGGCCAGGTCTAGACGACAGGCTTGCAGGCTGGGGTTTCTGTGAGACCGGCCATCACTTGTGAAACGAGCAGAAGCTGAAGGTCCCAGAGAGCAAAAAAGTGGCCCGTACGGGGATCGAACCCGCGACCTTGGCGTTATTAGCACCACGCTCTAACCAACTGAGCTAACCGGCCTTGCTTTGCACAAGTTCGATGACCAACTTCCCAGAAAAATCCTGCTTGCCCGTGACCCTAATGAGGCTGAAGAGACTAAAAGCAGAAGCACGGGCTCGTCCGGGATTTGAACCCGGGACCTCTCGCACCCAAAGCGAGAATCATACCCCTAGACCAACGAGCCAACTCATAAGCACTTCTAGCTGCTGCCTGGCTGCAAACAATGCCGTTTGCATGGCTTAAAGCGCACTCCCGAGGGGCACTCCCGAGACTCAGGACTGACCGGCCTTTTTTGCAAAAGTTCGATGACCAACTTCTCAGAAAAATCCTGCTTGCCCGTGACCCTAATGAAGCTGAAAAGATTAAAAGCAGAAGCAGGGGATCGTCCGGAATTTGAACCCGGGACCTCTCGCACCCAAAGCGAGAATCATACCCCTAGACCAACGAGCCAACTCATAAGCATTTCTAGCTGCTGCCTGGCTGCAAACAATGCCGTTTGCATGGCTTAAAGCGCACTCCGGAGGGGCACTCCCGAGACGTGCTTTTGAGGATCACTGTTATCGAATAGTTTTTTTTTTGGGTGGGATCCTGCACGCATTCCTGGCAAAAGCAGGTCCCACCGAGATTTGAACTCGGATCGCTGGATTCAGAGTCCAGAGTGCTAACCATTACACCGTGGAACCATGGCAGGTGTAGTCTTTTCTCACGGAGCAGCAGAGAGTTAAGTCAATCAGCCAAGAAGCGCCAATACCAAAGATCCATCGAAGGTTATGCTTTTTGAGCCCATGTTTCCCCAATTCCGAATCGATTCCAGACAGCCAATTTCAAAGGTACGACAGCAGTTGCGCAACACCTCAGTTGGCCCCCACCCCGCAATGAAAAAGCTAATAATGTTCCACCTAGATTTGAACTCTGATCACTGGATTCAAAGTCCAGAGTGCCAAACATTACACCATGGAACAACCACATCCTGACAGCGAGCCGTCTGAGAGGCAGATAGCGATGAGGCTAGGTGGAACCAAGTAGAAAGCAGGTGGTGTTTGGACAGCGGATCCCCTCGACCAAAAGCACACAGACATGGTTCCTCTGCCGAAACCCAGGATAAAACCAGGGATCTTTAGATTTTAAGTCTAACGCTCTCCCAACTGAGATATTTCGGCCAGGTCTAGACGACAGGCTTGCAGGCTGGGGTTTCTGTGAGACCGGCCATCACTTGTGAAACGAGCAGAAGCTGAAAGTCCCAGAGAGCAAAAAAGTGGCCCGTACGGGGATCGAACCTTGGCGTTATTAGCACCACGCTCTAACCAACTGAGCTAACCGGCCTTGCTTTGCACAAGTTCGATGACCAACTTCCCAGAAAAATCCTGCTTGCCCGTGACCCTAATGAGGCTGAAGAGATTAAAAACAGAAGCACGGGCTCGTCCGGGATTTGAACCCGGGACCTCTCGCACCCAAAGCGAGAATCATACCCCTAGGCAAGGCAAGGCAAGGCAAGGCAAGTTTATTTGTATAGCACATTTCATACACAAGGGCAATTCAAAGTGCTTTACACAGAAATGAAGTTAAAATATTCATAAGTGAATACAATAAAAATATACATAGTATAATAGTTATAGTGGGAATTAAAAGAAAATATAAAATAAAGATGAAATCCCCTATCTGGGGTGGAAGAAAATGGAGAGTCAGGTTTACTTTAAAAATATTTGTCAGGTAACTGTGCGTTTAGACAGTACCCTTACAGACAAATCTTCTTGGCCTAACTTGAGGGCGTTCTCTAGATGTTTTACCCGTCAGAGCAGATCTAAACGGGTCTTCCTCGCACCGGAGCGAGTACTCAAAAAATATTTGTCAGGTAACTGTGCATTTAAACATTACCCTTACAGACAAATCTTCCCGGACAGGAACACCGGGGCTATCTCTACTTTGTTCGACCGTCAGAGCGGATCTACACGGTCCTTCCTCGTACTACCAAGGCTATACAGATCTATATCCGTCAGAGCGGATCTAAACGGATCATCCTCACACCGGAGGGATTTCGATTTATCGCTCCCCCGTCTCTCAACCTCTTCCACCCAGTCAGCCTTAAACAAAATAAAAAATAAGTGAATAAAAAGTATAATTAAAACAGAAATAAAGTTAAAATATTCATAGAATAAAAAGTAAAATTAACACAGTAAAAGCATAGGATAAGGTGCAATCAGTCGGACATACAGTAGCAAAGCTCATTCATTAAATGCATAGCTAAACAGATGTGTTTTGAGTCTGGATTTGAAAGTGGCTACTGTCGGAGCACATCTGATCTGTTCAGGAAGCTGGTTCCAGCTGCGGCTGGCATAACAGCTAAAAGCAGACTCTCCTTGCTTTGAGTGAACCCTTGGTATTTCTAATTGACTTGATCCTGATGATCTGAGTGATCTGTTGGGTTTGTATTTAATCAGCATATCTGCAATGTATTGAGGCCCTAGGTCATTGAGTGACTTATATACAAGTAATAGTACTTTAAAATCGATCCTAAATGTAACTGGAAGCCAGTGTAAAGACCTGAGGACTGGTGTGATATGGTCATATTTTCTGGTTCTGCTCAGGATCCTGGCAGCAGCGTTCTGTATGAGCTGCAGCTGTCTAATGGTCTTTTTGGGAAGGCCGGTGAGAAGACCATTACAATAGTCCACCCTGCTGGTGATAAAAGCATGAAGGAGTTTCTCTAAGTCTTGCCTGGAAACAAAGCATCTAATTCTTGCAATATTTTTGAGATGATAGTAGGCTGATTTAGTTATTGCTTTGACATGACGACTGAAACTCAGGTCTGACTCCAAAATCACACCCAGATTCCTGACTTGATTTTTTGGTTTTAGACCTTTAGCCTCAAGATATGCGTTCACCTTGAGAATTTCATCTTTGTTTCCAAATGTAGTGATTTCAGTTTTGTCTTTGTTTAACTGAAGAAAGTTTTGGCACATCCAACTGTTAACTTCTTCAATGCATTTACACAGAGAGTCAATGGGGCTGTAGTCATTAGGCGATAGGGCTAAGTAGATCTGGGTGTCGTCAGCATAGCTGTGGTAAGCCATTTTGTTATTTTTCATTATTTGGCTCAGTGGGAGCATGTACAGGTTGAATAGTAGTGGTGCAAGAATTGACCCTTGTGGAACTCCGCATGTCATGGATGTCCACTCAGACTTATGGTCACCTATACTCACATAGTAACCTCTCCCTTCTAAGTATGACCTGAACCATTTGAGGACCATTCCGGAAAGCCCAACCCAATTTTCTAGCCTGTCAAGAAGTATGTTGTGGTCAACAGTGTCGAATGCAGCACTGAGGTCGAGTAGTACCAGAATTGATGTTTTGCCTGTATCTGTATTGAGGCGAATATCATTTATTATCTTTATGAGCGCTGTCTCTGTGCTGTGATGCGGTCGGAAACCAGATTGAAAATTGAAACCCCAGCCTGCAAGCCTGTCGTCTAGACCTGGCCGAAATACCTCAGTTGGGAGAGCGTTAGACTTAAAATCTAAAGATCCCTGGTTTTATCCTGGGTTTCGGCAGAGGAACCATGTCTGTGTGCTTTTGGTCGAGGGGATCCGCTGTCCAAACACCACCTGCTTTCTACTTGGTTCCACCTAGCCTCATCGCTATCTGCCTCTCAGACGGCTCGCTGTCAGGATGTGGTTGTTCCATGGTGTAATGTTTGGCACTCTGGACTTTGAATCCAGTGATCAGAGTTCAAATCTAGGTGGAACATTATTAGCTTTTTCATTGCTGCCTCCTACCCCTAGACCAACGAGCCACCTCTGAAGCACTTCTAGCTGCTGCCTGGCTGCAAACAATGCCGTTTGCATGGCTTAAAGCGCACTCCCGAGGGGCACTCCCGAGACTCAGGACTGACCGGCCTTTTTTGCAAAAGTTCGATGACCAACTTCCCAGAAAAATCCTGCTTGCCCGTGATCCTAATGAGGCTGAAGAGATTAAAAGCAGAAGCACGGGCTCGTCCAGGATTTGAACCCGGGACCTCTCGCACCCAAAGCGAGAATCATACCCCTAGACCAACGAGCCAACTCATAAGCATTTCTAGCTGCTGCCTGGCTGCAAACAATGCCGTTTGCATGGCTTAAAGCGCACTCCCGAGGTGCACTCCCGAGACGTGCTTTTGAGGATCACTGCTATCGAATAGTTTTTTTTTTGGGTGGGATCCTGCACGCATTCCTGGCAAAAGCAGGTCCCACCGAGATTTGAACTCGGATCGCTGGATTCAGAGTCCAGAGTGCTAACCATTACACCATGGAACCATGGCAGGTGTAGTCTTTTCTCACGGAGCAGCAGAGAGTTAAGTCAATCAGCCAAGAAGCGCCAATACCAAAGAGCCATCGAAGGTTATGCTTTTTGAGCCCATGTTTCCCCAATTCCGAATCGATTCCAGACAGCCAATTTCAAAGGTACGACAGCAGTTGCGCAACACCTCAGTTGGCCCCCACCCCGCAATGAAAAAGCTAATAATGTTCCACCTAGATTTGAACTCTGATCACTGGATTCAAAGTCCAGAGTGCCAAACATTACACCATGGAACAACCACATCCTGACAGCGAGCCGTCTGAGAGGCAGATAGCGATGAGGCTAGGTGGAACCAAGTAGAAAGCAGGTGGTGTTTGGACAGCGGATCCCCTCGACCAAAAGCACACAGACATGGTTCCTCTGCCGAAACCCAGGATAAAACCAGGGATCTTTAGATTTTAAGTCTAACGCTCTCCCAACTGAGGTATTTCGGCCAGGTCTAGACGACAGGCTTGCAGGCTGGGGTTTCTGTGAGACCGGCCATCACTTGTGAAACGAGCAGAAGCTGAAAGTCCCAGAGAGCAAAAAAGTGGCCCGTACGGGGATCGAACCTTGGCGTTATTAGCACCACGCTCTAACCAACTGAGCTAACCGGCCTTGCTTTGCACAAGTTCGATGACCAACTTCCCAGAAAAATCCTGCTTGCCCGTGACCCTAATGAGGCTGAAGAGATTAAAAACAGAAGCACGGGCTCGTCGGGGATTTGAACCCGGGACCTCTCGCACCCAAAGCGAGAATCATACCCCTAGACCAACGAGCCACCTCTGAAGCACTTCTAGCTGCTGCCTGGCTGCAAACAATGCCGTTTGCATGGCTTAAAGCGCACTCCCGAGGGGCACTCCCGAGACTCAGGACTGACCGGCCTTTTTTGCAAAAGTTCGATGACCAACTTCCCAGAAAAATCCTGCTTGCCCGTGATCCTAATGAGGCTGAAGAGATTAAAACCAGAAGCACGGGCTCGTCCGGGATTTGAACCCGGGACCTCTCGCACCCAAAGCGAGAATCATACCCCTAGACCAACGAGCCAACTCATAAGCATTTCTAGCTGCTGCCTGGCTGCAAACAATGCCGTTTGCATGGCTTAAAGCGCACTCTCGAGGTGCACTCCCGAGACGTGCTTTTGAGGATCACTGCTATCGAATAGTTTTTTTTTTGGGTGGGATCCTGCACGCATTCCTGGCAAAAGCAGGTCCCACCGAGATTTGAACTCGGATCGCTGGATTCAGAGTCCAGAGTGCTAACCATTACACCATGGAACCATGGCAGGTGCAGTCTTTTCTCACGGAGCAGCAGAGAGTTAAGTCAATCAGCCAAGAAGCGCCAATACCAAAGAGCCAGCGAAGGCTATGCTTTTTGAGCCCATGTTTCCCCAATTCCGAATCGATTCCAGACAGCCAATTTCAAAGGTACGACAGCAGTTGCGCAACACCTCAGTTGGCCCCCACCCCGCAATGAAAAAGCTAATAATGTTCCACCTAGATTTGAACTCTGATCACTGGATTCAAAGTCCAGAGTGCCAAACATTACACCATGGAACAACCACATCCTGACAGCGAGCCGTCTGAGAGGCAGATAGCGATGAGGCTAGGTGGAACCAAGTAGAAAGCAGGTGGTGTTTGGACAGCGGATCCCCTCGACCAAAAGCACACAGACATGGTTCCTCTGCCGAAACCCAGGATAAAACCAGGGATCTTTAGATCTTAAGTCTAACGCTCTCCCAACTGAGGTATTTCGGCCAGGTCTAGACGACAGGCTTGCAGGCTGGGGTTTCTGTGAGACCGGCCATCACTTGTGAAACGAGCAGAAGCTGAAGGTCCCAGAGAGCAAAAAAGTGGCCCGTACGGGGATCGAACCCGCGACCTTGGCGTTATTAGCACCACGCTCTAACCAACTGAGCTAACCGGCCTTGCTTTGCACAAGTTCGATGACCAACTTCCCAGAAAAATCCTGCTTGCCCGTGACCCTAATGAGGCTGAAGAGACTAAAAGCAGAAGCACGGGCTCGTCCGGGATTTGAACCCGGGACCTCTCGCACCCAAAGCGAGAATCATACCCCTAGACCAACGAGCCAACTCATAAGCACTTCTAGCTGCTGCCTGGCTGCAAACAATGCCGTTTGCATGGCTTAAAGCGCACTCCCGAGGGGCACTCCCGAGACTCAGGACTGACCGGCCTTTTTTGCAAAAGTTCGATGACCAACTTCTCAGAAAAATCCTGCTTGCCCGTGACCCTAATGAAGCTGAAGAGATTAAAAGCAGAAGCAGGGGATCGTCCGGAATTTGAACCCGGGACCTCTCGCACCCAAAGCGAGAATCATACCCCTAGACCAACGAGCCAACTCATAAGCATTTCTAGCTGCTGCCTGGCTGCAAACAATGCCGTTTGCATGGCTTAAAGCGCACTCCGGAGGGGCACTCCCGAGACGTGCTTTTGAGGATCACTGTTATCGAATAGTTTTTTTTTTGGGTGGGATCCTGCACGCATTCCTGGCAAAAGCAGGTCCCACCGAGATTTGAACTCGGATCGCTGGATTCAGAGTCCAGAGTGCTAACCATTACACCATGGAACCATGGCAGGTGTAGTCTTTTCTCACGGAGCAGCAGAGAGTTAAGTCAATCAGCCAAGAAGCGCCAATACCAAAGAGCCATCGAAGGTTATGCTTTTTGAGCCCATGTTTCCCCAATTCCGAATCGGTTTCAGACAGCCAATTTCAAAGGTACGACAGCAGTTGCGCAACACCTCAGTTGGCCCCCACCCTGCCGCGAAAAAGCAAATAATGTTCCACCTAGATTTGAACTCTGATCACTGGATTCAAAGTCCAGAGTGCCAAACATTACACCATGGAACAACCACATCCTGACAGCGAGCCGTCTGAGAGGCAGATAGCGATGAGGCTAGGTGGAACCAAGTAGAAAGCAGGTGGTGTTTGGACAGCGGATCCCCTCGACCAAAAGCACACAGACATGGTTCCTCTGCCGAAACCCAGGATAAAACCAGGGATCTTTAGATCTTAAGTCTAACGCTCTCCCAACTGAGGTATTTCGGCCAGGTCTAGACGACAGGCTTGCAGGCTGGGGTTTCTGTGAGACCGGCCATCACTTGTGAAACGAGCAGAAGCTGAAGGTCCCAGAGAGCAAACAAGTGGCCCGTACGGGGATCGAACCCGCGACCTTGGCGTTATTAGCACCACGCTCTAACCAACTGAGCTAACCGGCCTTGCTTTGCACAAGTTCGATGACCAACTTCCCAGAAAAATCCTGCTTGCCCGTGACCCTAATGAGGCTGAAGAGACTAAAAGCAGAAGCACGGGCTCGTCCGGGATTTGAACCCGGGACCTCTCGCACCCAAAGCGAGAATCATACCCCTAGACCAACGAGCCAACTCATAAGCACTTCTAGCTGCTGCCTGGCTGCAAACAATGCCGTTTGCATGGCTTAAAGCGCACTCCCGAGGGGCACTCCCGAGACTCAGGACTGACCGGCCTTTTTTGCAAAAGTTCGATGACCAACTTCTCAGAAAAATCCTGCTTGCCCGTGACCCTAATGAAGCTGAAGAGATTAAAAGCAGAAGCAGGGGATCGTCCGGAATTTGAACCCGGGACCTCTCGCACCCAAAGCGAGAATCATACCCCTAGACCAACGAGCCAACTCATAAGCATTTCTAGCTGCTGCCTGGCTGCAAACAATGCCGTTTGCATGGCTTAAAGCGCACTCCCGAGGTGCACTCCCGAGACGTGCTTTTGAGGATCACTGCTATCGAATAGTTTTTTTTTTGGGTGGGATCCTGCACGCATTCCTGGCAAAAGCAGGTCCCACCGAGATTTGAACTCGGATCGCTGGATTCAGAGTCCAGAGTGCTAACCATTACACCATGGAACCATGGCAGGTGCAGTCTTTTCTCACGGAGCAGCAGAGAGTTAAGTCAATCAGCCAAGAAGCGCCAATACCAAAGAGCCAGCGAAGGCTATGCTTTTTGAGCCCATGTTTCCCCAATTCCGAATCGATTCCAGACAGCCAATTTCAAAGGTACGACAGCAGTTGCGCAACACCTCAGTTGGCCCCCACCCCGCAATGAAAAAGCTAATAATGTTCCACCTAGATTTGAACTCTGATCACTGGATTCAAAGTCCAGAGTGCCAAACATTACACCATGGAACAACCACATCCTGACAGCGAGCCGTCTGAGAGGCAGATAGCGATGAGGCTAGGTGGAACCAAGTAGAAAGCAGGTGGTGTTTGGACAGCGGATCCCCTCGACCAAAAGCACACAGACATGGTTCCTCTGCCGAAACCCAGGATAAAACCAGGGATCTTTAGATCTTAAGTCTAACGCTCTCCCAACTGAGGTATTTCGGCCAGGTCTAGACGACAGGCTTGCAGGCTGGGGTTTCTGTGAGACCGGCCATCACTTGTGAAACGAGCAGAAGCTGAAGGTCCCAGAGAGCAAAAAAGTGGCCCGTACGGGGATCGAACCCGCGACCTTGGCGTTATTAGCACCACGCTCTAACCAACTGAGCTAACCGGCCTTGCTTTGCACAAGTTCGATGACCAACTTCCCAGAAAAATCCTGCTTGCCCGTGCCCTAATGAGGCTGAAGAGACTAAAAGCAGAAGCACGGGCTCGTCCGGGATTTGAACCCGGGACCTCTCGCACCCAAAGCGAGAATCATACCCCTAGACCAACGAGCCAACTCATAAGCACTTCTAGCTGCTGCCTGGCTGCAAACAATGCCGTTTGCATGGCTTAAAGCGCACTCCCGAGGGGCACTCCCGAGACTCAGGACTGACCGGCCTTTTTTGCAAAAGTTCGATGACCAACTTCTCAGAAAAATCCTGCTTGCCCGTGACCCTAATGAAGCTGAAGAGATTAAAAGCAGAAGCAGGGGATCGTCCGGAATTTGAACCCGGGACCTCTCGCACCCAAAGCGAGAATCATACCCCTAGACCAACGAGCCAACTCATAAGCATTTCTAGCTGCTGCCTGGCTGCAAACAATGCCGTTTGCATGGCTTAAAGCGCACTCCGGAGGGGCACTCCCGAGACGTGCTTTTGAGGATCACTGTTATCGAATAGTTTTTTTTTTGGGTGGGATCCTGCACGCATTCCTGGCAAAAGCAGGTCCCACCGAGATTTGAACTCGGATCGCTGGATTCAGAGTCCAGAGTGCTAACCATTACACCATGGAACCATGGCAGGTGTAGTCTTTTCTCACGGAGCAGCAGAGAGTTAAGTCAATCAGCCAAGAAGCGCCAATACCAAAGAGCCATCGAAGGTTATGCTTTTTGAGCCCATGTTTCCCCAATTCCGAATCGGTTTCAGACAGCCAATTTCAAAGGTACGACAGCAGTTGCGCAACACCTCAGTTGGCCCCCACCCTGCCGCGAAAAAGCAAATAATGTTCCACCTAGATTTGAACTCTGATCACTGGATTCAAAGTCCAGAGTGCCAAACATTACACCATGGAACAACCACATCCTGACAGCGAGCCGTCTGAGAGGCAGATAGCGATGAGGCTAGGTGGAACCAAGTAGAAAGCAGGTGGTGTTTGGACAGCGGATCCCCTCGACCAAAAGCACACAGACATGGTTCCTCTGCCGAAACCCAGGATAAAACCAGGGATCTTTAGATCTTAAGTCTAACGCTCTCCCAACTGAGGACAGGCTTGCAGGCTGGGGTTTCTGTGAGACCGGCCATCACTTGTGAAACGAGCAGAAGCTGAAGGTCCCAGAGAACAAAAAAGTGGCCCGTACGGGGATCGAACCCGCGACCTTGGCGTTATTAGCACCACGCTCTAACCAACTGAGCTAACCGGCCTTGCTTTGCACAAGTTCGATGACCAACTTCCCAGAAAAATCCTGCTTGCCGTGACCCTAATGAGGCTGAAGAGATTAAAAGCAGAAGCACGGGCTCGTCCGGGATTTGAACCCGGGACCTCTCGCACCCAAAGCGAGAATCATACCCCTAGACCAACAAGCCAACTCAGAAGCACTTCTAGCTGCTGCCTGGCTTCAAACAATGCCGTTTGCATGGCTTAAAGCGCACTCCCGAGGGGCACTCCCGAGACTCAGGACTGACCGGCCTTTTTTGCAAAAGTTCGATGACCAACTTCCCAGAAAAATCCTGCTTGCCCGTGATCCTAATGAGGCTGAAGAGATTAAAAGCAGAAGCACGGGCTCGTCCGGGATTTGAACCCGGGACCTCTCGCACCCAAAGCGAGAATCATACCCCTAGACCAACGAGCCAACTCATAAGCATTTCTAGCTGCTGCCTGGCTGCAAACAATGCCGTTTGCATGGCTTAAAGCGCACTCCCGAGACGTGCTTTTGAGGATCACTGCTATCGAATAGTTTTTTTTTTGGGTGGGATCCTGCACGCATTCCTGGCAAAAGCAGGTCCCACCGAGGTTTGAACTCGGATCGCTGGATTCAGAGTCCAGAGTGCTAACCATTACACCATGGAACCATGGCAGGTGTAGTCTTTTCTCACGGAGCAGCAGAGAGTTAAGTCAATCAGCCAAGAAGCGCCAATACCAAAGAGCCATCGAAGGTTATGCTTTTTGAGCCCATGTTTCCCCAATTCCGAATCGGTTTCAGACAGCCAATTTCAAAGGTACGACAGCAGTTGCGCAACACCTCAGTTGGCCCCCACCCTGCCGCGAAAAAGCAAATAATGTTCCACCTAGATTTGAACTCTGATCACTGGATTCAAAGTCCAGAGTGCCAAACATTACACCATGGAACAACCACATCCTGACAGCGAGCCGTCTGAGAGGCAGATAGCGATGAGGTTAGGTGGAACCAAGTAGAAAGCAGGTGGTGTTTGGACAGCGGATGCCCTCGACCAAAAGCACACAGACATGGTTCCTCTGCCGAAACCCAGGATAAAACCAGGGATCTTTAGATCTTAAGTCTAACGCTCTCCCAACTGAGGTATTTCGGCCAGGTCTAGACGACAGGCTTGCAGGCTGGGGTTTCTGTGAGACCGGCCATCACTTGTGAAACGAGCAGAAGCTGAAGGTCCCAGAGAGCAAACAAGTGGCCCGTACGGGGATCGAACCCGCGACCTTGGCGTTATTAGCACCACGCTCTAACCAACTGAGCTAACCGGCCTTGCTTTGCACAAGTTCGATGACCAACTTCCCAGAAAAATCCTGCTTGCCCGTGACCCTAATGAGGCTGAAGAGACTAAAAGCAGAAGCACGGGCTCATCCGGGATTTGAACCCGGGACCTCTCGCACCCAAAGCGAGAATCATACCCCTAAACCAACGAGCCAACTCATAAGCACTTCTAGCTGCTGCCTGGCTGCAAACAATGCCGTTTGCATGGCTTAAAGCGCACTCC
Source organism: Romanogobio albipinnatus (assembly GCA_023566225.1). Taxonomy (NCBI): domain Eukaryota; kingdom Metazoa; phylum Chordata; class Actinopteri; order Cypriniformes; family Gobionidae; genus Romanogobio; species Romanogobio albipinnatus. The sequence continues at coordinate 24,957,217 of CM042245.1, read as the reverse complement.
CGAGGGGCACTCCCGAGACTCAGGACTGACCGGCCTTTTTTGCAAAAGTTCGATGACCAACTTCTCAGAAAAATCCTGCTTGCCCGTGACCCTAATGAAGCTGAAGAGATTAAAAGCAGAAGCAGGGGATCGTCTGGAATTTGAACCCGGGACCTCTCGCACCCAAAGCGAGAATCATACCCCTAGACCAACGAGCCAACTCATAAGCATTTCTAGCTGCTGCCTGGCTGCAAACAATGCCGTTTGCATGGCTTAAAGCGCACTCCGGAGGGGCACTCCCGAGACGTGCTTTTGAGGATCACTGTTATCGAATAGTTTTTTTTTTGGGTGGGATCCTGCACGCATTCCTGGCAAAAGCAGGTCCCACCGAGATTTGAACTCGGATCGCTGGATTCAGAGTCCAGAGTGCTAACCATTACACCATGGAACCATGGCAGGTGTAGTCTTTTCTCACGGAGCAGCAGAGAGTTAAGTCAATCAGCCAAGAAGCGCCAATACCAAAGAGCCATCGAAGGTTATGCTTTTTGAGCCCATGTTTCCCCAATTCCGAATCGGTTTCAGACAGCCAATTTCAAAGGTACGACAGCAGTTGCGCAACACCTCAGTTGGCCCCCACCCTGCCGCGAAAAAGCAAATAATGTTCCACCTAGATTTGAACTCTGATCACTGGATTCAAAGTCCAGAGTGCCAAACATTACACCATGGAACAACCACATCCTGACAGCGAGCCGTCTGAGAGGCAGATAGCGATGAGGCTAGGTGGAACCAAGTAGAAAGCAGGTGGTGTTTGGACAGCGGATCCCCTCGACCAAAAGCACACAGACATGGTTCCTCTGCCGAAACCCAGGATAAAACCAGGGATCTTTAGATCTTAAGTCTAACGCTCTCCCAACTGAGGTATTTCGGCCAGGTCTAGACGACAGGCTTGCAGGCTGGGGTTTCTGTGAGACCGGCCATCACTTGTGAAACGAGCAGAAGCTGAAGGTCCCAGAGAGCAAACAAGTGGCCCGTACGGGGATCGAACCCGCGACCTTGGCGTTATTAGCACCACGCTCTAACCAACTGAGCTAACCGGCCTTGCTTTGCACAAGTTCGATGACCAACTTCCCAGAAAAATCCTGCTTGCCCGTGACCCCAATGAGGCTGAAGAGATTAAAAGCAGAAGCACGGGCTCGTCCGGGATTTGAACCCGGGACCTCTCGCACCCAAAGCGAGAATCATACCCCTAGACCAACGAGCCAACTCATAAGCATTTCTAGCTGCTGCCTGGCTGCAAACAATGCCGTTTGCATGGCTTAAAGCGCACTCCCGAGGGGCACTCCCGAGACGTGCTTTTGAGGATCACTGCTATCGAATAGTTTTTTTTTTGGGTGGGATCCTGCACGCATTCCTGGCAAAAGCAGGTCCCACCGAGATTTGAACTCGGATCGCTGGATTCAGAGTCCAGAGTGCTAACCATTACACCATGGAACCATGGCAGGTGCAGTCTTTTCTCACGGAGCAGCAGAGTTAAGTCAATCAGCCAAGAAGCGCCAATACCAAAGAGCCAGCGAAGGCTATGCTTTTTGAGCCCATGTTTTTTGGGTGGGATCCTGCACGCATTCCTGGCAAAAGCAGGTCCCACCGAGATTTGAACTCGGATCGCTGGATTCAGAGTCCAGAGTGCTAACCATTACACCATGGAACCATGGCAGGTGTAGTCTTTTCTCACGGAGCAGCAGAGAGTTAAGTCAATCAGCCAAGAAGCGCCAATACCAAAGAGCCATCGAAGGTTATGCTTTTTGAGCCCATGTTTCCCCAATTCCGAATCGGTTTCAGACAGCCAATTTCAAAGGTACGACAGTAGTTGCGCAACACCTCAGTTGGCCCCCACCCTGCCGCGAAAAAGCAAATAATGTTCCACCTAGATTTGAACTCTGATCACTGGATTCAAAGTCCAGAGTGCCAAACATTACACCATGGAACAACCACATCCTGACAGCGAGCCGTCTGAGAGGCAGATAGCGATGAGGCTAGGTGGAACCAAGTAGAAAGCAGGTGGTGTTTGGACAGCGGATCCCCTCGAGCAAAAGCACACAGACATGGTTTCTCTGCCGAAACCCAGGATAAAACCAGGGATCTTTAGATCTTCAGTCTAACGCTCTCCGAACTGAGGTATTTCGGCCAGGTCTAGACGACAGGCTTGCAGGCTGGGGTTTCTGTGAGACCGGCCATCACTTGTGAAACGAGCAGAAGCTGAAGGTCCCAGAGAGCAAAAAAGTGGCCCGTACGGGGATCGAACCCGCGACCTTGGCGTTATTAGCACCACGCTCTAACCAACTGAGCTAACCGGCCTTGCTTTGCACAAGTTCGATGACCAACTTCCCAGAAAAATCCTGCTTGCCCGTGACCCTAATGAGGCTGAAGAGATTAAAAGCAGAAGCACGGGCTCGTCCGGGATTTGAACCCGGGACCTCTCGCACCCAAAGCGAGAATCATACCCCTAGACCAACGAGCCAACTCATAAGCATTTCTAGCTGCTGCCTGGCTGCAAACAATGCCGTTTGCATGGCTTAAAGTGCACTCCCGAGACGTGCTTTTGAGGATCACTGCTATCGAATAGTTTTTTTTTTGGGTGGGATCCTGCACGCATTCCTGGCAAATGCAGGTCCCACCGAGATTTGAACTCGGATCGCTGGATTCAGAGTCCAGAGTGCTAACCATTACACCATGGAACCATGGCAGGTGCAGTCTTTTCTCACGGAGCAGCAGAGAGTTAAGTCAATCAGCCAAGAAGCGCCAATACCAAAGAGCCAGCGAAGGCTATGCTTTTTGAGCCCATGTTTCCCCAATTCCGAATCGATTCCAGACAGCCAATTTCAAAGGTACGACAGCAGTTGCGCAACACCTCAGTTGGCCTCCACCCCGCAGTGAAAAAGCTAATAATGTTCCACCTAGATTTGAACTCTGATCACTGGATTCAAAGTCCAGAGTGCCAAACATTACACCATGGAACAACCACATCCTGACAGCGAGCCGTCTGAGAGGCAGAGAGCGCTGAGGCTAGGTGGAACCAAGTAGAAAGCAGGTGGTGTTTGGACAGCGGATCCCCTCGACCAAAAGCACACAGACATGGTTCCTCTGCCGAAACCCAGGATAAAACCAGGGATCTTTAGATCTTAAGTCTAACGCTCTCCCAACTGAGGTATTTCGGCCAGGTCTAGACGACAGGCTTGCAGGCTGGGGTTTCTGTGAGACCGGCCATCACTTGTGAAACGAGCAGAAGCTGAAGGTCCCAGAGAGCAAAAAAGTGGCCCGTACGGGGATCGAACCCGCGACCTTGGCGTTATTAGCACCACGCTCTAACCAACTGAGCTAACCGGCCTTGCTTTGCACAAGTTCGATGACCAACTTCCCAGAAAAATCCTGCTTGCCGTGACCCTAATGAGGCTGAAGAGATTAAAAGCAGAAGCACGGGCTCGTCCGGGATTTGAACCCGGGACCTCTCGCACCCAAAGCGAGAATCATACCCCTAGACCAACAAGCCAACTCAGAATCACTTCTAGCTGCTGCCTGGCTGCAAACAATGCCGTTTGCATGGCTTAAAGCGGTCCCACCGAGATTTGAACTCGGATCGCTGGATTCAGAGTCCAGAGTGCTAACCATTACACCATGGAACCATGGCAGGTGCAGTCTTTTCTCACGGAGCAGCAGAGAGTTAAGTCAATCAGCCAAGAAGCGCCAATACCAAAGAGCCAGCGAAGGCTATGCTTTTTGAGCCCATGTTTTTTGGGTGGGATCCTGCACGCATTCCTGGCAAAAGCAGATCCCACCGAGATTTGAACTCGGATCGCTGGATTCAGAGTCCAGAGTGCTAACCATTACACCATGGAACCATGGCAGGTGTAGTCTTTTCTCACGGAGCAGCAGAGAGTTAAGTCAATCAGCCAAGAAGCGCCAATACCAAAGAGCCATCGAAGGTTATGCTTTTTGAGCCCATGTTTCCCCAATTCCGAATCGGTTTCAGACAGCCAATTTCAAAGGTACGACAGTAGTTGCGCAACACCTCAGTTGGCCCCCACCCTGCCGCGAAAAAGCAAATAATGTTCCACCTAGATTTGAACTCTGATCACTGGATTCAAAGTCCAGAGTGCCAAACATTACACCATGGAACAACCACATCCTGACAGCGAGCCGTCTGAGAGGCAGATAGCGATGAGGCTAGGTGGAACCAAGTAGAAAGCAGGTGGTGTTTGGACAGCGGATCCCCTCGAGCAAAAGCACACAGACATGGTTTCTCTGCCGAAACCCAGGATAAAACCAGGGATCTTTAGATCTTCAGTCTAACGCTCTCCGAACTGAGGTATTTCGGCCAGGTCTAGACGACAGGCTTGCAGGCTGGGGTTTCTGTGAGACCGGCCATCACTTGTGAAACGAGCAGAAGCTGAAGGTCCCAGAGAGCAAAAAAGTGGCCCGTACGGGGATCGAACCCGCGACCTTGGCGTTATTAGCACCACGCTCTAACCAACTGAGCTAACCGGCCTTGCTTTGCACAAGTTCGATGACCAACTTCCCAGAAAAATCCTGCTTGCCCGTGACCCTAATGAGGCTGAAGAGATTAAAAGCAGAAGCACGGGCTCGTCCGGGATTTGAACCCGGGACCTCTCGCACCCAAAGCGAGAATCATACCCCTAGACCAACGAGCCAACTCATAAGCATTTCTAGCTGCTGCCTGGCTGCAAACAATGCCGTTTGCATGGCTTAAAGTGCACTCCCGAGACGTGCTTTTGAGGATCACTGCTATCGAATAGTTTTTTTTTTGGGTGGGATCCTGCACGCATTCCTGGCAAAAGCAGGTCCCACCGAGATTTGAACTCGGATCGCTGGATTCAGAGTCCAGAGTGCTAACCATTACACCATGGAACCATGGCAGGTGCAGTCTTTTCTCACGGAGCAGCAGAGAGTTAAGTCAATCAGCCAAGAAGCGCCAATACCAAAGAGCCAGCGAAGGCTATGCTTTTTGAGCCCATGTTTCCCCAATTCCGAATCGATTCCAGACAGCCAATTTCAAAGGTACGACAGCAGTTGCGCAACACCTCAGTTGGCCCCCACCCCGCAGTGAAAAAGCTAATAATATTCCACCTAGATTTGAACTCTGATCACTGGATTCAAAGTCCAGAGTGCCAAACATTACACCATGGAACAACCACATCCTGACAGCGAGCCGTCTGAGAGGCAGATAGCGATGAGGCTAGGTGGAACCAAGTAGAAAGCAGGTGGTGTTTGGACAGCGGATCCCCTCGACCAAAAGCACACAGACATGGTTCCTCTGCCGAAACCCAGGATAAAACCAGGGATCTTTAGATCTTAAGTCTAACGCTCTCCCAACTGAGGTATTTCGGCCAGGTCTAGACGACAGGCTTGCAGGCTGGAGTTTCTGTGAGACCGGCCATCACTTGTGAAACGAGCAGAAGCTGAAAGTCCCAGAGAGCAAAAAAGTGGCCCGTACGGGGATCGAACCCGCGACCTTGGCGTTATTAGCACCACGCTCTAACCAACTGAGCTAACCAGCCTTGCTTTGCACAAGTTCGATGACCAACTTCCCAGAAAAATCCTGCTTGCCCGTGACCCTAATGAGGCTGAAGAGATTAAAAGCAGAAGCTAGGTGGAGGCTAGGTGGAACCAAGTAGAAAGCAGGTGGTATTTGGACAGCGGATCCCCTCGACCAAAAGCACACAGACATGGTTCCTCTGCCGAAACCCAGGATAAAACCAGGGATCTTTAGATCTTAAGTCTAACGCTCTCCCAACTGAGGTATTTCGGCCAGGTCTAGACGACAGGCTTGCAGGCTGGGGTTTCTGTGAGACCGGCCATCACTTGTGAAACGAGCAGAAGCTGAAGGTCCCAGAGAGCAAAAAAGTGGCCCGTACGGGGATCGAACCTGCGACCTTGGCGTTATTAGCACCACGCTCTAACCAACAACAAAGCGAGAATCATACCCCTAGACCAACAAGCCAACTCAGAAGCACTTCTAGCTGCTGCCTGGCTGCAAACAATGCCGTTTGCATGGCTTAAAGCGCACTCCCGAGGGGCACTCCCGAGACTCAGGACTGACCGGCCTTTTTTGCAAAAGTTCGATGACCAACTTCTCAGAAAAATCCTGCTTGCCCGTGACTCTAATGAGGCTGAAGAGATTAAAAGCAGAAGCACGGGCTCGTCCGGGATTTGAACCCGGGACCTCTCGCACCCAAAGCGAGAATCATACCCCTAGACCAACGAGCCAACTCAGAAGCACTTCTAGCTGCTGCCTGTCTGCAAACAATGCCATTTGCATGGCTTAAAGCGCACTCCCGAGGGGCACTCCCGAGACTCAGGACTGACCGGCCTTTTTTGCAAAAGTTCGATGACCAACTTCTCAGAAAAATCCTGCTTGCCCGTGACCCTAATGAGGCTGAAGAGATTAAAAGCAGAAGCACGGGCTCGTCCGGGATTTGAACCCGGGACCTCTCGCACCCAAAGCGAGAATCATACCCCTAGACCAACGAGCCAACTCATAAGCATTTCTAGCTGCTGCCTGGCTGCAAACAATGCCGTTTGCATGGCTTAAAGCGCACTCCGGAGGGGCACTCCCGAGACGTGCTTTTGAGGATCACTGTTTTCGAATAGTTTTTTTTTTGGGTGGGATCCTGCACGCATTCCTGGCAAAAGCAGGTCCCACCGAGATTTGAACTCGGATCGCTGGATTCAGAGTCCAGAGTGCTAACCATTACACCATGGAACCATGGCAGGTGTAGTCTTTTCTCACGGAGCAGCAGAGAGTTAAGTCAATCAGCCAAGAAGCGCCAATACCAAAGAGCCAGCGAAGGCTATGCTTTTTGAGCCCATGTTTCCCCAATTCCGAATCTATTCCAGACAGCCAATTTCAAAGGTACGACAGCAGTTGCGCAACACCTCAGTTGGCCCCCACCCTGCCGCGAAAAAGCAAATAATGTTCCACCTAGATTTGAACTCTGATCACTGGATTCAAAGTCCAGAGTGCCAAACATTACACCATGGAACAACCACATCCTGACAGCGAGCCGTCTGAGAGGCAGATAGCGATGAGGCTAGGTGGAACCAAGTAGAAAGCAGGTGGTGTTTGGACAGCGGATCCCCTCGACCAAAAGCACACAGACATGGTTCCTCTGCCGAAACCCAGGATAAAACCAGGGATCTTTAGATCTTCAGTCTAACGCTCTCCGAACTGAGGTATTTCGGCCAGGTCTAGACGACAGGCTTGCAGGCTGGGGTTTCTGTGAGACCGGCCATCACTTGTGAAACGAGCAGAAGCTGAAGGTCCCAGAGAGCAAAAAAGTGGCCCGTACGGGGATCGAACCCACGACCTTGGCGTTATTAGCACCACGCTCTAACCAACTGAGCTAACCGGTGTTGCTTTGCACAAGTTCGATGACCAACTTCCCAGAAAAATCCTGCTTGCCCGTGACCCTAATGAGGCTGAAGAGATTAAAAGCAGACGCACGGGCTCGTCCGGGATTTGAACCCGGTACCTCTCGCACCCATAGCGAGAATCATACCCCTAGACCAACGAGCCAACTCAGAAGCACTTCTAGCTGCTGCCTGGCTGCAAACAATGCCGTTTGCATGGCTTAAAGCGCACTTCTTAGGGGCACTCCCGAGGGGCACTCCCGAGACTCAGGACTGACCGGCCTTTTTTGCAAAAGTTCGATGACCAACTTCTCAGAAAAATCCTGCTTGCCCGTGACTCTAATGAGGCTGAAGAGATTAAAAGCAGAAGCACGGGCTCGTCCGGGATTTGAACCCGGGACCTCTCGCACCCAAAGCGAGAATCATACCCCTAGACCAACGAGCCAACTCAGAAGCACTTCTAGCTGCTGCCTGGCTGCAAACAATGCCGTTTGCATGGCTTAAAGCGCACTCCCGAGGGGCACTCCCGAGACTCAGGACTGACCGGCCTTTTTTGCAAAAGTTCGATGACCAACTTCTCAGAAAAATCCTGCTTGCCCGTGACCCTAATGAGGCTGAAGAGATTAAAAGCAGAAGCACGGGCTCGTCCGGGATTTGAACCCGGGACCTCTCGCACCCAAAGCGAGAATCATACCCCTAGACCAACGAGCCAACTCATAAGCATTTCTAGCTGCTGCCTGGCTGCAAACAATGCCGTTTGCATGGCTTAAAGCGCACTCCGGAGGGGCACTCCCGAGACGTGCTTTTGAGGATCACTGTTATCGAATAGTTTTTTTTTTGGGTGGGATCCTGCACGCATTCCTGGCAAAAGCAGGTCCCACCGAGATTTGAACTCGGATCGCTGGATTCAGAGTCCAGAGTGCTAACCATTACACCATGGAACCATGGCAGGTGTAGTCTTTTCTCACGGAGCAGCAGAGAGTTAAGTCAATCAGCCAAGAAGCGCCAATACCAAAGAGCCATCGAAGGTTATGCTTTTTGAGCCCATGTTTCCCCAATTCCGAATCGGTTTCAGACAGCCAATTTCAAAGGTACGACAGCAGTTGCGCAACACCTCAGTTGGCCCCCACCCTGCCGCGAAAAAGCAAATAATGTTCCACCTAGATTTGAACTCTGATCACTGGATTCAAAGTCCAGAGTGCCAAACATTACACCATGGAACAACCACATCCTGACAGCGAGCCGTCTGAGAGGCAGATAGCGATGAGGCTAGGTGGAACCAAGTAGAAAGCAGGTGGTGTTTGGACAGCGGATCCCCTCGACCAAAAGCACACAGACATGGTTCCTCTGCCGAAACCCAGGATAAAACCAGGGATCTTTAGATCTTAAGTCTAACGCTCTCCCAACTGAGGTATTTCGGCCAGGTCTAGACGACAGGCTTGCAGGCTGGGGTTTCTGTGAGACCGGCCATCACTTGTGAAACGAGCAGAAGCTGAAGGTCCCAGAGAGCAAACAAGTGGCCCGTACGGGGATCGAACCCGCGACCTTGGCGTTATTAGCACCACGCTCTAACCAACTGAGCTAACCGGCCTTGCTTTGCACAAGTTCGATGACCAACTTCCCAGAAAAATCCTGCTTGCCCGTGACCCTAATGAGGCTGAAGAGACTAAAAGCAGAAGCACGGGCTCGTCCGGGATTTGAACCCGGGACCTCTCGCACCCAAAGCGAGAATCATACCCCTAGACCAACGAGCCAACTCATAAGCACTTCTAGCTGCTGCCTGGCTGCAAACAATGCCGTTTGCATGGCTTAAAGCGCACTCCCGAGGGGCACTCCCGAGACTCAGGACTGACCGGCCTTTTTTGCAAAAGTTCGATGACCAACTTCTCAGAAAAATCCTGCTTGCCCGTGACCCTAATGAAGCTGAAGAGATTAAAAGCAGAAGCAGGGGATCGTCCGGAATTTGAACCCGGGACCTCTCGCACCCAAAGCGAGAATCATACCCCTAGACCAACGAGCCAACTCATAAGCATTTCTAGCTGCTGCCTGGCTGCAAACAATGCCGTTTGCATGGCTTAAAGCGCACTCCCGAGGTGCACTCCCGAGACGTGCTTTTGAGGATCACTGCTATCGAATAGTTTTTTTTTTGGGTGGGATCCTGCACGCATTCCTGGCAAAAGCAGGTCCCACCGAGATTTGAACTCGGATCGCTGGATTCAGAGTCCAGAGTGCTAACCATTACACCATGGAACCATGGCAGGTGCAGTCTTTTCTCACGGAGCAGCAGAGAGTTAAGTCAATCAGCCAAGAAGCGCCAATACCAAAGAGCCAGCGAAGGCTATGCTTTTTGAGCCCATGTTTCCCCAATTCCGAATCGATTCCAGACAGCCAATTTCAAAGGTACGACAGCAGTTGCGCAACACCTCAGTTGGCCCCCACCCCGCAATGAAAAAGCTAATAATGTTCCACCTAGATTTGAACTCTGATCACTGGATTCAAAGTCCAGAGTGCCAAACATTACACCATGGAACAACCACATCCTGACAGCGAGCCGTCTGAGAGGCAGATAGCGATGAGGCTAGGTGGAACCAAGTAGAAAGCAGGTGGTGTTTGGACAGCGGATCCCCTCGACCAAAAGCACACAGACATGGTTCCTCTGCCGAAACCCAGGATAAAACCAGGGATCTTTAGATCTTAAGTCTAACGCTCTCCCAACTGAGGTATTTCGGCCAGGTCTAGACGACAGGCTTGCAGGCTGGGGTTTCTGTGAGACCGGCCATCACTTGTGAAACGAGCAGAAGCTGAAGGTCCCAGAGAGCAAAAAAGTGGCCCGTACGGGGATCGAACCCGCGACCTTGGCGTTATTAGCACCACGCTCTAACCAACTGAGCTAACCGGCCTTGCTTTGCACAAGTTCGATGACCAACTTCCCAGAAAAATCCTGCTTGCCCGTGACCCTAATGAGGCTGAAGAGACTAAAAGCAGAAGCACGGGCTCGTCCGGGATTTGAACCCGGGACCTCTCGCACCCAAAGCGAGAATCATACCCCTAGACCAACGAGCCAACTCAGAAGCACTTCTAGCTGCTGCCTGGCTGCAAACAATGCCGTTTGCATGGCTTAAAGCGCACTCCCGAGGGGCACTCCCGAGACTCAGGACTGACCGGCCTTTTTTGCAAAAGTACGATGACCAACTTCTCAGAAAAATCCTGCTTGCCCGTGACCCTAATGAGGCTGAAGAGATTAAAAGCAGAAGCACGGGCTCGTCCGGGATTTGAACCCGGGTCCTCTCGCACCCAAAGCGAGAATCATACCCCTAGACCAACGAGCCAACTCATAAGAATGTCTAGCTGCTGCCTGGCTGCAAACAATGCCGTTTGCATGGCTTAAAGCGCACTCCGGAGGGGCACTCCCAAGACGTGCTTTTGAGGATCACTGTTATCGAATAGTTTTTTTTTTGGGTGGGATCCTGCACGCATTCCTGGCAAAAGCAGGTCCCACCGAGATTTGAACTCGGATCGCTGGATTCAGAGTCCAGAGTGCTAACCATTACACCATGGAACCATGGCAGGTGTAGGCTTTTCTCACGGAGCAGCAGAGAGTTAAGTCAATCAGCCAAGAAGCGCCAATACCACAGAGCCATCGAAGGTTATGCTTTTTGAGCCCATGTTTCCCCAATTCCGAATCGGTTTCAGACAGCCAATTTCAAAGGTACGACAGCAGTTGCGCAACACCTCAGTTGGCCCCCACCCTGCCGCGAAAAAGCTAATAATGTTCCACCTAGATTTGAACTCTGATCACTGGATTCAAAGTCCAGAGTGCCAAACATTACACCATGGAACAACCACATCCTGACAGCGAGCCGTCTGAGAGGCAGATAGCGATGAGGCTAGGTGGAACCAAGTAGAAAGCAGGTGGTGTTTGGACAGCGGATCCCCTCGACCAAAAGCACACAGACATGGTTCCTCTGCCGAAACCCAGGATAAAACCAGGGATCTTTAGATCTTCAGTCTAACGCTCTCCGAACTGAGGTATTTCGGCCAGGTCTAGACGACAGGCTTGCAGGCTGGGGTTTCTGTGAGACCGGCCATCACTTGTGAAACGAGCAGAAGCTGAAGGTCCCAGAGAGCAAAAAAGTGGCCCGTACGGGGATCGAACCCACGACCTTGGCGTTATTAGCACCACGCTCTAACCAACTGAGCTAACCGGTGTTGCTTTGCACAAGTTCGATGACCAACTTCCCAGAAAAATCCTGCTTGCCCGTGACCCTAATGAGGCTGAAGAGATTAAAAGCAGACGCACGGGCTCGTCCGGGATTTGAACCCGGTACCTCTCGCACCCATAGCGAGAATCATACCCCTAGACCAACGAGCCAACTCAGAAGCACTTCTAGCTGCTGCCTGGCTGCAAACAATGCCGTTTGCATGGCTTAAAGCGCACTTCTTAGGGGCACTCCCGAGGGGCACTCCCGAGACTCAGGACTGACCGGCCTTTTTTGCAAAAGTTCGATGACCAACTTCTCAGAAAAATCCTGCTTGCCCGTGACCCTAATGAAGCTGAAGAGATTAAAAGCAGAAGCAGGGGATCGTCCGGAATTTGAACCCGGGACCTCTCGCACCCAAAGCGAGAATCATACCCCTAGACCAACGAGCCAACTCATAAGCATTTCTAGCTGCTGCCTGGCTGCAAACAATGCCGTTTGCATGGCTTAAAGCGCACTCCGGAGGGGCACTCCCGAGACGTGCTTTTGAGGATCACTGTTATCGAATAGTTTTTTTTTTGGGTGGGATCCTGCACGCATTCCTGGCAAAAGCAGGTCCCACCGAGATTTGAACTCGGATCGCTGGATTCAGAGTCCAGAGTGCTAACCATTACACCATGGAACCATGGCAGGTGTAGTCTTTTCTCACGGAGCAGCAGAGAGTTAAGTCAATCAGCCAAGAAGCGCCAATACCAAAGAGCCATCGAAGGTTATGCTTTTTGAGCCCATGTTTCCCCAATTCCGAATCGGTTTCAGACAGCCAATTTCAAAGGTACGACAGCAGTTGCGCAACACCTCAGTTGGCCCCCACCCTGCCGCGAAAAAGCAAATAATGTTCCACCTAGATTTGAATTCTGATCACTGGATTCAAAGTCCAGAGTGCCAAACATTACACCATGGAACAACCACATCCTGACAGCGAGCCGTCTGAGAGGCAGATAGCGATGAGGCTAGGTGGAACAAAGTAGAAAGCAGGTGGTGTTTGGACAGCGGATCCCCTCGACCAAAAGCACACAGACATGGTTCCTCTGCCGAAACCCAGGATAAAACCAGGGATCTTTAGATCTTAAGTCTAACGCTCTCCCAACTGAGGTATTTCGGCCAGGTCTAGATGACAGGCTTGCAGGCTGGGGTTCCTGTGAGACCGGCCATCACTTGTGAAACGAGCAGAAGCTGAAGGTCCCAGAGAGCAAACAAGTGGCCCGTACGGGGATCGAACCCGCGACCTTGGCGTTATTAGCACCACGCTCTAACCAACTGAGCTAACCGGCCTTGCTTTGCACAAGTTCGATGACCAACTTCCCAGAAAAATCCTGCTTGCCCGTGACCCTAATGAGGCTGAAGAGACTAAAAGCAGAAGCACGGGCTCGTCCAGGATTTGAACCCGGGACCTCTCGCACCCAAAGCGAGAATCATACCCCTAGACCAACGAGCCAACTCAGAAGCACTTCTAGCTGCTGCCTGGCTACAAACAATGCCGTTTGCATGGCTTAAAGCGCACTCCCGAGGGGCACTCCCGAGACTCAGGACTGACCGGCCTTTTTTGCAAAAGTTCGATGACCAACTTCTCAGAAAAATCCTGCTTGCCCGTGACCCTAATGAGGCTGAAGAGATTAAAAGCAGAAGCACGGGCTCGTCCGGGATTTGAACCCGGGACCTCTCGCACCCAAAGCGAGAATCATACCCCTAGACCAACGAGCCAACTCATAAGCATTTCTAGCTGCTGCCTGGCTGCAAACAATGCCGTTTGCATGGCTTAAAGCGCACTCCGGAGGGGCACTCCCGAGACGTGCTTTTGAGGATCACTGTTATCGAATAGTTTTTTTTTTGGGTGGGATCCTGCACGCATTCCTGGCAAAAGCAGGTCCCACCGAGATTTGAACTCGGATCGCTGGATTCAGAGTCCAGAGTGCTAACCATTACACCATGGCAGGTGTAGTCTTTTCTCACGGAGCAGCAGAGAGTTAAGTCAATCAGCCAAGAAGCGCCAATACCAAAGAGCTGTAGTGGACAGCACATTCCAGGGCCCAGTTTATGGCCGGGCTCCTCTCTGTCCATAACAGTGGACAAAGGTTTGCTACATTATGATTGGATCCTGGTAGACTGACACAAACAAACTGTCCAACACCATCAGATAAAGATGCTTGGACAACAGCCAGACACCTCTTAGAGGCCAAAAAGACCACCTCTTGTACCAAGCCTAGGAAGGACAAGACATCTCATTGGTCCACATGCAGTTTCTGCCCTTCACCCAAATCCCTAGTGTCCTGGTCTATGACTGCCATAAAAATTCCACAGGACCTCAGCAGTAGTGGGCGAAAGAAAAACCAAAATGATCTATCCAAATCCAGTCATAACTATGTTTGGAAACCTTAAGACTGATGTAAACTACACACATCCATTTCATACTTATTCAGAGAAATAAGTATTCTCAGTGACAGCTATTTGTAATGCAACATCTTACACAGAATCAGCTGTTAATGAACAAATGAATGAACAGTTAAATCTTTTCCCATCATGTTTGGTTTCTATTTGTTTAGAATATTGCCAAGGGTATTCTGATGGTGGTTTGGAAAGTGAGAAATGCATTGGTAAACTTTAAAGACACTTTAAAGACTTCTAACTGTGTACAGTATGCAAATGAGTTTCACAGGAGAAAGGAGGGTGAGTCTCACTGTGGACCCCCTCTGATGCCAGCAGCCAATCGCAACACTGGAATGGAGAAGCGCCAAATTGCAATCTCCTCCTATTCGGAAAAGGATAAAGGTACCCTTTCAACAGACACACCTTGTTCTGAGTCTCCCTTCAAGAGAGACATAACAGATACACCGTAATGTTCTGAGTTTCTCCTTGAGAGAGACAAACAGTTCACCAAGTTCTGAGTCTGTCCCGCGAGGATAAGACTGTGACAGAGCAACCAAGTTCTGAGCCTCTGGTTCATCCAGAGAGACAACAAAAGATCCAAGGATCTGAATCTACAGCTTGTGAGGCAGCAACAGATATGACCACGTTCTGAGCCTCCAGCCTGTGAAGAAAGAGACATTAACAACCAATACGTTCAGAGTTTTAGTCCAGCGAGACTACAGCATGTCCCGAGTCTCCATGCCAGAGAGACCAAAGCGGATTGACCAAGTCCTGAGTGTCTGACCCACAGAGTCAGAAGACACACAGAGACATTTGCAACAAGGTTAAGCTCAGGAGAGCAAACCTTCACTTTGAGGTTCCTTCGTCTGCGTGTTCCAGATTAAGGACCTTCTGCACCTACTTCAGGGCCTCATCTGCACGTTCCAGATTTTAGGACCCTTTGGTGCTCCAGGAGATCAGCATCCCACAGATCTTCATGTTCAAGACTGTTGAAATGGATTCCAGCTCCTTTCCCACTGCATTGTCACCCAGCACAAACAGTGGAAGAAGTCACCTCCATCGGACTGCTTACTCAACCAAGTGGAACGTAAATATCACTTAACCAAACCTCTTTCCAGAAACCTTGGCATTGTTGTATATTATCAGTATATGATTTTCTAATTTACATTAGAGGTAATTTAACTGATGCTAGTTAATAACAAATAATCTTTCGTTATTTGTTTGATGCATAATAAGGTTCGTCACCTTAGTTTCAGAGAAACAACAGTTTATCTTTCCATAAGATAACGCAACTCTTCCATAGCCACACTCAACTTAATCACATGTATTTTATATATCTTATGCACTTTATTCTGTTATCATTGATTGTATTCATTTAGTAGGGGTGTTAAACAAGAATAACTATCTTTTGTTAATAAAATCTTATTACAATTGTTATTACAATTACTTATTACAATTAAAATTTTATTACAATTGTGTCTTACTTGTGCTGATAATACAGAAAAGGCTCTACAAGTTAGAAATCTCACCAATCTTTCAGATAAATCAGCTGACCAACTCTCCCCACTTTACATTCAGTCTAAAATGATTGAACCGCCTCTCGTTTGAAGCGTTCTCATAGAGCCAAGGTAAAAGACCTTGATTAGTGTCCCAAACTAAGAGAGGGGGAAGGTGGTCATCTGATGTACTCATAACCACACCTTAAGTGACGTGTGATCCAAAAATCACAACGTCTGCGGTGACGTGAGTACCAATCACTACCTTACTTAACGTCCTTGGATGGACGAAGGTAAAATCACTACATAATTGGCGTCCCTTGTTTGGGCCCAAAAGTGAAATTATTACAGAGCCATCGAAGGTTATGCTTTTTGAGCCCATGTTTCCCCAATTCCGAATCGGTTTCAGACAGCCAATTTCAAAGGTACGACAGCAGTTGCGCAACACCTCAGTTGGCCCCCACCCTGCCGCGAAAAAGCAAATAATGTTCCACCTAGATTTGAACTCTGATCACTGGATTCAAAGTCCAGAGTGCCAAACATTACACCATGGAACAACCACATCCTGACAGCGAGCCGTCTGAGAGGCAGATAGCAATGAGGCTAGGTGGAACCAAGTAGAAAGCAGGTGGTGTTTGGACAGCGGATCCCCTCGACCAAAAGCACACAGACATGGTTCCTCTGCCGAAACCCAGGATAAAACCAGGGATCTTTAGATCTTAAGTCTAACGCTCTCCCAACTGAGGTATTTCGGCCAGGTCTAGACGACAGGCTTGCAGGCTGGGGTTTCTGTGAGACCGGCCATCACTTGTGAAACAAGCAGAAGCTGAAGGTCCCAGAGAACAAAAAAGTGGCCCGTACGGGGATCGAACCCGCGACCTTGGCGTTATTAGCACCACGCTCTAACCAACTGAGCTAACCGGCCTTGCTTTGCACAAGTTCGATGACCAACTTCCCAGAAAAATCCTGCTTGCCGTGACCCTAATGAGGCTGAAGAGATTAAAAGCAGAAGCACAGGCTCGTCCGGGATTTGAACCCGGGACCTCTCGCACCCAAAGCGAGAATCATACCCCTAGACCAACAAGCCAACTCAGAAGCACTTCTAGCTGCTGCCTGGCTGCAAACAATGCCGTTTGCATGGCTTAAAGCGCACTCCCGAGGGGCACTCCCGAGACTCAGGACTGACCGGCCTTTTTTGCAAAAGTTCGATGACCAACTTCCCAGAAAAATCCTGCTTGCCCGTGATCCTAATGAGGCTGAAGAGATTAAAAGCAGAAGCACGGGCTCGTCCGGGATTTGAACCCGGGACCTCTCGCACCCAAAGCGAGAATCATACCCCTAGACCAACGAGCCAACTCATAAGCATTTCTAGCTGCTGCCTGGCTGCAAACAATGCCGTTTGCATGGCTTAAAGCGCACTCCGGAGGGGCACTCCCGAGACGTGCTTTTGAGGATCACTGTTTTCGAATAGTTTTTTTTTTGGGTGGGATCCTGCACGCATTCCTGGCAAAAGCAGGTCCCACCGAGATTTGAACTCGGATCGCTGGATTCAGAGTCCAGAGTGCTAACCATTACACCATGGAACCATGGCAGGTGTAGTCTTTTCTCACGGAGCAGCAGAGAGTTAAGTCAATCAGCCAAGAAGCGCCAATACCAAAGAGCCAGCGAAGGCTATGCTTTTTGAGCCCATGTTTCCCCAATTCCGAATCTATTCCAGTCAGCCAATTTCAAAGGTACGACAGCAGTTGCGCAACACCTCAGTTGGCCCCCACCCTGCCGCGAAAAAGCAAATAATGTTCCACCTAGATTTGAACTCTGATCACTGGATTCAAAGTCCAGAGTGCCAAACATTACACCATGGAACAACCACATCCTGACAGCGAGCCGTCTGAGAGGCAGATAGCGATGAGGCTAGGTGGAACCAAGTAGAAAGCAGGTGGTGTTTGGACAGCGGATCCCCTCGACCAAAAGCACACAGACATGGTTCCTCTGCCGAAACCCAGGATAAAAACAGGGATCTTTAGATTTTAAGTCTAACGCTCTCCCAACTGAGGTATTTCGGCCAGGTCTAGACGACAGGCTTGCAGGCTGGGGTTTCTGTGAGACCGGCCATCACTTGTGAAACGAGCAGAAGCTGAAAGTCCCAGAGAGCAAAAAAGTGGCCCGTACGGGGATCGAACCTTGGCGTTATTAGCACCACGCTCTAACCAACTGAGCTAACCGGCCTTGCTTTGCACAAGTTCGATGACCAACTTCCCAGAAAAATCCTGCTTGCCCGTGACCCTAATGAGGCTGAAGAGATTAAAAACAGAAGCACGGGCTCGTCCGGGATTTGAACCCGGGACCTCTCGCACCCAAAGCGAGAATCATAGCCCTAGACCAACGAGCCACCTCTGAAGCACTTCTAGCTGCTGCCTGGCTGCAAACAATGCCGTTTGCATGGCTTAAAGCGCACTCCCGAGGGGCACTCCCGAGACTCAGGACTGACCGGCCTTTTTTGCAAAAGTTCAATGACCAACTTCCCAGAAAAATCCTGCTTGCCCGTGATCCTAATGAGGCTGAAGAGATTAAAAGCAGAAGCACGGGCTCGTCCGGGATTTGAACCCGGGACCTCTCGCACCCAAAGCGAGAATCATACCCCTAGACCAACGAGCCAACTCATAAGCATTTCTAGCTGCTGCCTGGCTGCAAACAATGCCGTTTGCATGGCTTAAAGCGCACTCCCGAGGTGCACTCCCGAGACGTGCTTTTGAGGATCACTGCTATCGAATAGTTTTTTTTTTGGGTGGGATCCTGCACGCATTCCTGGCAAAAGCAGGTCCCACCGAGATTTGAACTCGGATCGCTGGATTCAGAGTCCAGAGTGCTAACCATTACACCATGGAACCATGGCAGGTGCAGTCTTTTCTCACGGAGCAGCAGAGAGTTAAGTCAATCAGCCAAGAAGCGCCAATACCAAAGAGCCAGCGAAGGCTATGCTTTTTGAGCCCATGTTTCCCCAATTCCGAATCGATTCCAGACAGCCAATTTCAAAGGTACGACAGCAGTTGCGCAACACCTCAGTTGGCCCCCACCCCGCAATGAAAAAGCTAATAATGTTCCACCTAGATTTGAACTCTGATCACTGGATTCAAAGTCCAGAGTGCCAAACATTACACCATGGAACAACCACATCCTGACAGCGAGCCGTCTGAGAGGCAGATAGCGATGAGGCTAGGTGGAACCAAGTAGAAAGCAGGTGGTGTTTGGACAGCGGATCCCCTCGACCAAAAGCACACAGACATGGTTCCTCTGCCGAAACCCAGGATAAAACCAGGGATCTTTAGATCTTAAGTCTAACGCTCTCCCAACTGAGGTATTTCGGCCAGGTCTAGACGACAGGCTTGCAGGCTGGGGTTTCTGTGAGACCGGCCATCACTTGTGAAACGAGCAGAAGCTGAAGGTCCCAGAGAGCAAAAAAGTGGCCCGTACGGGGATCGAACCCGCGACCTTGGCGTTATTAGCACCACGCTCTAACCAACTGAGCTAACCGGCCTTGCTTTGCACAAGTTCGATGACCAACTTCCCAGAAAAATCCTGCTTGCCCGTGACCCTAATGAGGCTGAAGAGACTAAAAGCAGAAGCACGGGCTCGTCCGGGATTTGAACCCGGGACCTCTCGCACCCAAAGCGAGAATCATACCCCTAGACCAACGAGCCAACTCAGAAGCACTTCTAGCTGCTGCCTGGCTGCAAACAATGCCGTTTGCATGGCTTAAAGCGCACTCCCGAGGGGCACTCCCGAGACTCAGGACTGACCGGCCTTTTTTGCAAAAGTACGATGACCAACTTCTCAGAAAAATCCTGCTTGCCCGTGACCCTAATGAGGCTGAAGAGATTAAAAGCAGAAGCACGGGCTCGTCCGGGATTTGAACCCGGGTCCTCTCGCACCCAAAGCGAGAATCATACCCCTAGACCAACGAGCCAACTCATAAGAATGTCTAGCTGCTGCCTGGCTGCAAACAATGCCGTTTGCATGGCTTAAAGCGCACTCCGGAGGGGCACTCCCAAGACGTGCTTTTGAGGATCACTGTTATCGAATAGTTTTTTTTTTGGGTGGGATCCTGCACGCATTCCTGGCAAAAGCAGGTCCCACCGAGATTTGAACTCGGATCGCTGGATTCAGAGTCCAGAGTGCTAACCATTACACCATGGAACCATGGCAGGTGTAGGCTTTTCTCACGGAGCAGCAGAGAGTTAAGTCAATCAGCCAAGAAGCGCCAATACCACAGAGCCATCGAAGGTTATGCTTTTTGAGCCCATGTTTCCCCAATTCCGAATCGGTTTCAGACAGCCAATTTCAAAGGTACGACAGCAGTTGCGCAACACCTCAGTTGGCCCCCACCCTGCCGCGAAAAAGCTAATAATGTTCCACCTAGATTTGAACTCTGATCACTGGATTCAAAGTCCAGAGTGCCAAACATTACACCATGGAACAACCACATCCTGACAGCGAGCCGTCTGAGAGGCAGATAGCGATGAGGCTAGGTGGAACCAAGTAGAAAGCAGGTGGTGTTTGGACAGCGGATCCCCTCGACCAAAAGCACACAGACATGGTTCCTCTGCCGAAACCCAGGATAAAACCAGGGATCTTTAGATCTTCAGTCTAACGCTCTCCGAACTGAGGTATTTCGGCCAGGTCTAGACGACAGGCTTGCAGGCTGGGGTTTCTGTGAGACCGGCCATCACTTGTGAAACGAGCAGAAGCTGAAGGTCCCAGAGAGCAAAAAAGTGGCCCGTACGGGGATCGAACCCACGACCTTGGCGTTATTAGCACCACGCTCTAACCAACTGAGCTAACCGGTGTTGCTTTGCACAAGTTCGATGACCAACTTCCCAGAAAAATCCTGCTTGCCCGTGACCCTAATGAGGCTGAAGAGATTAAAAGCAGACGCACGGGCTCGTCCGGGATTTGAACCCGGTACCTCTCGCACCCATAGCGAGAATCATACCCCTAGACCAACGAGCCAACTCAGAAGCACTTCTAGCTGCTGCCTGGCTGCAAACAATGCCGTTTGCATGGCTTAAAGCGCACTTCTTAGGGGCACTCCCGAGGGGCACTCCCGAGACTCAGGACTGACCGGCCTTTTTTGCAAAAGTTCGATGACCAACTTCTCAGAAAAATCCTGCTTGCCCGTGACTCTAATGAGGCTGAAGAGATTAAAAGCAGAAGCACGGGCTCGTCCGGGATTTGAACCCGGGACCTCTCGCACCCAAAGCGAGAATCATACCCCTAGACCAACGAGCCAACTCAGAAGCACTTCTAGCTGCTGCCTGGCTACAAACAATGCCGTTTGCATGGCTTAAAGCGCACTCCCGAGGGGCACTCCCGAGACTCAGGACTGACCGGCCTTTTTTGCAAAAGTTCGATGACCAACTTCTCAGAAAAATCCTGCTTGCCCGTGACCCTAATGAGGCTGAAGAGATTAAAAGCAGAAGCACGGGCTCGTCCGGGATTTGAACCCGGGACCTCTCGCACCCAAAGCGAGAATCATACCCCTAGACCAACGAGCCAACTCATAAGCATTTCTAGCTGCTGCCTGGCTGCAAACAATGCCGTTTGCATGGCTTAAAGCGCACTCCGGAGGGGCACTCCCGAGACGTGCTTTTGAGGATCACTGTTATCGAATAGTTTTTTTTTTGGGTGGGATCCTGCACGCATTCCTGGCAAAAGCAGGTCCCACCGAGATTTGAACTCGGATCGCTGGATTCAGAGTCCAGAGTGCTAACCATTACACCATGGAACCATGGCAGGTGTAGTCTTTTCTCACGGAGCAGCAGAGAGTTAAGTCAATCAGCCAAGAAGCGCCAATACCAAAGAGCCATCGAAGGTTATGCTTTTTGAGCCCATGTTTCCCCAATTCCGAATCGGTTTCAGACAGCCAATTTCAAAGGTACGACAGCAGTTGCGCAACACCTCAGTTGGCCCCCACCCTGCCGCGAAAAAGCAAATAATGTTCCACCTAGATTTGAACTCTGATCACTGGATTCAAAGTCCAGAGTGCCAAACATTACACCATGGAACAACCACATCCTGACAGCGAGCCATCTGAGAGGCAGATAGCGATGAGGCTAGGTGGAACCAAGTAGAAAGCAGGTGGTGTTTGGACAGCGGATCCCCTCGACCAAAAGCACACAGACATGGTTCCTCTGCCGAAACCCAGGATAAAACCAGGGATCTTTAGATCTTAAGTCTAACGCTCTCCCAACTGAGGTATTTCGGCCAGGTCTAGACGACAGGCTTGCAGGCTGGGGTTTCTGTGAGACCGGCCATCACTTGTGAAACGAGCAGAAGCTGAAGGTCCCAGAGAGCAAACAAGTGGCCCGTACGGGGATCGAACCCGCGACCTTGGCGTTATTAGCACCACGCTCTAACCAACTGAGCTAACCGGCCTTGCTTTGCACAAGTTCGATGACCAACTTCCCAGAAAAATCCTGCTTGCCCGTGACCCTAATGAGGCTGAAGAGACTAAAAGCAGAAGCACGGGCTCGTCCGGGATTTGAACCCGGGACCTCTCGCACCCAAAGCGAGAATCATACCCCTAGACCAACGAGCCAACTCATAAGCACTTCTAGCTGCTGCCTGGCTGCAAACAATGCCGTTTGCATGGCTTAAAGCGCACTCCCGAGGGGCACTCCCGAGACTCAGGACTGACCGGCCTTTTTTGCAAAAGTTCGATGACCAACTTCTCAGAAAAATCCTGCTTGCCCGTGACCCTAATGAAGCTGAAGAGATTAAAAGCAGAAGCAGGGGATCGTCCGGAATTTGAACCCGGGACCTCTCGCACCCAAAGCGAGAATCATACCCCTAGACCAACGAGCCAACTCATAAGCATTTCTAGCTGCTGCCTGGCTGCAAACAATGCCGTTTGCATGGCTTAAAGCGCACTCCCGAGGTGAACTCCCGAGACGTGCTTTTGAGGATCACTGCTATCGAATAGTTTTTTTTTTGGGTGGGATCCTGCACGCATTCCTGGCAAAAGCAGGTCCCACCGAGATTTGAACTCGGATCGCTGGATTCAGAGTCCAGAGTGCTAACCATTACACCATGGAACCATGGCAGGTGCAGTCTTTTCTCACGGAGCAGCAGAGAGTTAAGTCAATCAGCCAAGAAGCGCCAATACCAAAGAGCCAGCGAAGGCTATGCTTTTTGAGCCCATGTTTCCCCAATTCCGAATCGATTCCAGACAGCCAATTTCAAAGGTACGACAGCAGTTGCGCAACACCTCAGTTGGCCCCCACCCCGCAATGAAAAAGCTAATAATGTTCCACCTAGATTTGAACTCTGATCACTGGATTCAAAGTCCAGAGTGCCAAACATTACACCATGGAACAACCACATCCTGACAGCGAGCCGTCTGAGAGGCAGATAGCGATGAGGCTAGGTGGAACCAAGTAGAAAGCAGGTGGTGTTTGGACAGCGGATCCCCTCGACCAAAAGCACACAGACATGGTTCCTCTGCCGAAACCCAGGATAAAACCAGGGATCTTTAGATCTTAAGTCTAACGCTCTCCCAACTGAGGTATTTCGGCCAGGTCTAGACGACAGGCTTGCAGGCTGGGGTTTCTGTGAGACCGGCCATCACTTGTGAAACGAGCAGAAGCTGAAGGTCCCAGAGAGCAAAAAAGTGGCCCGTACGGGGATCGAACCCGCGACCTTGGCGTTATTAGCACCACGCTCTAACCAACTGAGCTAACCGGCCTTGCTTTGCACAAGTTCGATGACCAACTTCCCAGAAAAATCCTGCTTGCCCGTGACCCTAATGAGGCTGAAGAGACTAAAAGCAGAAGCACGGGCTCGTCCGGGATTTGAACCCGGGACCTCTCGCACCCAAAGCGAGAATCATACCCCCAGACCAACGAGCCAACTCATAAGCACTTCTAGCTGCTGCCTGGCTGCAAACAATGCCGTTTGCATGGCTTAAAGCGCACTCCCGAGGGGCACTCCCGAGACTCAGGACTGACCGGCCTTTTTTGCAAAAGTTCGATGACCAACTTCTCAGAAAAATCCTGCTTGCCCGTGACCCTAATGAAGCTGAAGAGATTAAAAGCAGAAGCAGGGGATCGTCCGGAATTTGAACCCGGGACCTCTCGCACCCAAAGCGAGAATCATACCCCTAGACCAACGAGCCAACTCATAAGCATTTCTAGCTGCTGCCTGGCTGCAAACAATGCCGTTTGCATGGCTTAAAGCGCACTCCGGAGGGGCACTCCCGAGACGTGCTTTTGAGGATCACTGTTATCGAATAGTTTTTTTTTTGGGTGGGATCCTGCACGCATTCCTGGCAAAAGCAGGTCCCACCGAGATTTGAACTCGGATCGCTGGATTCAGAGTCCAGAGTGCTAACCATTACACCATGGAACCATGGCAGGTGTAGTCTTTTCTCACGGAGCAGCAGAGAGTTAAGTCAATCAGCCAAGAAGCGCCAATACCAAAGAGCCATCGAAGGTTATGCTTTTTGAGCCCATGTTTCCCCAATTCCGAATCGGTTTCAGACAGCCAATTTCAAAGGTACGACAGCAGTTGCGCAACACCTCAGTTGGCCCCCACCCTGCCGCGAAAAAGCAAATAATGTTCCACCTAGATTTGAATTCTGATCACTGGATTCAAAGTCCAGAGTGCCAAACATTACACCATGGAACAACCACATCCTGACAGCGAGCCGTCTGAGAGGCAGATAGCGATGAGGCTAGGTGGAACAAAGTAGAAAGCAGGTGGTGTTTGGACAGCGGATCCCCTCGACCAAAAGCACACAGACATGGTTCCTCTGCCGAAACCCAGGATAAAACCAGGGATCTTTAGATCTTAAGTCTAACGCTCTCCCAACTGAGGTATTTCGGCCAGGTCTAGATGACAGGCTTGCAGGCTGGGGTTCCTGTGAGACCGGCCATCACTTGTGAAACGAGCAGAAGCTGAAGGTCCCAGAGAGCAAACAAGTGGCCCGTACGGGGATCGAACCCGCGACCTTGGCGTTATTAGCACCACGCTCTAACCAACTGAGCTAACCGGCCTTGCTTTGCACAAGTTCGATGACCAACTTCCCAGAAAAATCCTGCTTGCCCGTGACCCTAATGAGGCTGAAGAGACTAAAAGCAGAAGCACGGGCTCGTCCAGGATTTGAACCCGGGACCTCTCGCACCCAAAGCGAGAATCATACCCCTAGACCAACGAGCCAACTCAGAAGCACTTCTAGCTGCTGCCTGGCTACAAACAATGCCGTTTGCATGGCTTAAAGCGCACTCCCGAGGGGCACTCCCGAGACTCAGGACTGACCGGCCTTTTTTGCAAAAGTTCGATGACCAACTTCTCAGAAAAATCCTGCTTGCCCGTGACCCTAATGAGGCTGAAGAGATTAAAAGCAGAAGCACGGGCTCGTCCGGGATTTGAACCCGGGACCTCTCGCACCCAAAGCGAGAATCATACCCCTAGACCAACGAGCCAACTCATAAGCATTTCTAGCTGCTGCCTGGCTGCAAACAATGCCGTTTGCATGGCTTAAAGCGCACTCCGGAGGGGCACTCCCGAGACGTGCTTTTGAGGATCACTGTTATCGAATAGTTTTTTTTTTGGGTGGGATCCTGCACGCATTCCTGGCAAAAGCAGGTCCCACCGAGATTTGAACTCGGATCGCTGGATTCAGAGTCCAGAGTGCTAACCATTACACCATGGCAGGTGTAGTCTTTTCTCACGGAGCAGCAGAGAGTTAAGTCAATCAGCCAAGAAGCGCCAATACCAAAGAGCTGTAGTGGACAGCACATTCCAGGGCCCAGTTTATGGCCGGGCTCCTCTCTGTCCATAACAGTGGACAAAGGTTTGCTACATTATGATTGGATCCTGGTAGACTGACACAAACAAACTGTCCAACACCATCAGATAAAGATGCTTGGACAACAGCCAGACACCTCTTAGAGGCCAAAAAGACCACCTCTTGTACCAAGCCTAGGAAGGACAAGACATCTCATTGGTCCACATGCAGTTTCTGCCCTTCACCCAA
This sequence comes from Romanogobio albipinnatus, assembly GCA_023566225.1. Classification (NCBI taxonomy): domain Eukaryota; kingdom Metazoa; phylum Chordata; class Actinopteri; order Cypriniformes; family Gobionidae; genus Romanogobio; species Romanogobio albipinnatus. The sequence goes on along the minus strand of CM042245.1, from coordinate 24,931,661 downwards.
ATCCCTAGTGTCCTGGTCTATGACTGCCATAAAAATTCCACAGGACCTCAGCAGTAGTGGGCGAAAGAAAAACCAAAATGATCTATCCAAATCCAGTCATAACTATGTTTGGAAACCTTAAGACTGATGTAAACTACACACATCCATTTCATACTTATTCAGAGAAATAAGTATTCTCAGTGACAGCTATTTGTAATGCAACATCTTACACAGAATCAGCTGTTAATGAACAAATGAATGAACAGTTAAATCTTTTCCCATCATGTTTGGTTTCTATTTGTTTAGAATATTGCCAAGGGTATTCTGATGGTGGTTTGGAAAGTGAGAAATGCATTGGTAAACTTTAAAGACACTTTAAAGACTTCTAACTGTGTACAGTATGCAAATGAGTTTCACAGGAGAAAGGAGGGTGAGTCTCACTGTGGACCCCCTCTGATGCCAGCAGCCAATCGCAACACTGGAATGGAGAAGCGCCAAATTGCAATCTCCTCCTATTCGGAAAAGGATAAAGGTACCCTTTCAACAGACACACCTTGTTCTGAGTCTCCCTTCAAGAGAGACATAACAGATACACCGTAATGTTCTGAGTTTCTCCTTGAGAGAGACAAACAGTTCACCAAGTTCTGAGTCTGTCCCGCGAGGATAAGACTGTGACAGAGCAACCAAGTTCTGAGCCTCTGGTTCATCCAGAGAGACAACAAAAGATCCAAGGATCTGAATCTACAGCTTGTGAGGCAGCAACAGATATGACCACGTTCTGAGCCTCCAGCCTGTGAAGAAAGAGACATTAACAACCAATACGTTCAGAGTTTTAGTCCAGCGAGACTACAGCATGTCCCGAGTCTCCATGCCAGAGAGACCAAAGCGGATTGACCAAGTCCTGAGTGTCTGACCCACAGAGTCAGAAGACACACAGAGACATTTGCAACAAGGTTAAGCTCAGGAGAGCAAACCTTCACTTTGAGGTTCCTTCGTCTGCGTGTTCCAGATTAAGGACCTTCTGCACCTACTTCAGGGCCTCATCTGCACGTTCCAGATTTTAGGACCCTTTGGTGCTCCAGGAGATCAGCATCCCACAGATCTTCATGTTCAAGACTGTTGAAATGGATTCCAGCTCCTTTCCCACTGCATTGTCACCCAGCACAAACAGTGGAAGAAGTCACCTCCATCGGACTGCTTACTCAACCAAGTGGAACGTAAATATCACTTAACCAAACCTCTTTCCAGAAACCTTGGCATTGTTGTATATTATCAGTATATGATTTTCTAATTTACATTAGAGGTAATTTAACTGATGCTAGTTAATAACAAATAATCTTTCGTTATTTGTTTGATGCATAATAAGGTTCGTCACCTTAGTTTCAGAGAAACAACAGTTTATCTTTCCATAAGATAACGCAACTCTTCCATAGCCACACTCAACTTAATCACATGTATTTTATATATCTTATGCACTTTATTCTGTTATCATTGATTGTATTCATTTAGTAGGGGTGTTAAACAAGAATAACTATCTTTTGTTAATAAAATCTTATTACAATTGTTATTACAATTACTTATTACAATTAAAATTTTATTACAATTGTGTCTTACTTGTGCTGATAATACAGAAAAGGCTCTACAAGTTAGAAATCTCACCAATCTTTCAGATAAATCAGCTGACCAACTCTCCCCACTTTACATTCAGTCTAAAATGATTGAACCGCCTCTCGTTTGAAGCGTTCTCATAGAGCCAAGGTAAAAGACCTTGATTAGTGTCCCAAACTAAGAGAGGGGGAAGGTGGTCATCTGATGTACTCATAACCACACCTTAAGTGACGTGTGATCCAAAAATCACAACGTCTGCGGTGACGTGAGTACCAATCACTACCTTACTTAACGTCCTTGGATGGACGAAGGTAAAATCACTACATAATTGGCGTCCCTTGTTTGGGCCCAAAAGTGAAATTATTACAGAGCCATCGAAGGTTATGCTTTTTGAGCCCATGTTTCCCCAATTCCGAATCGGTTTCAGACAGCCAATTTCAAAGGTACGACAGCAGTTGCGCAACACCTCAGTTGGCCCCCACCCTGCCGCGAAAAAGCAAATAATGTTCCACCTAGATTTGAACTCTGATCACTGGATTCAAAGTCCAGAGTGCCAAACATTACACCATGGAACAACCACATCCTGACAGCGAGCCGTCTGAGAGGCAGATAGCGATGAGGCTAGGTGGAACCAAGTAGAAAGCAGGTGGTGTTTGGACAGCGGATCCCCTCGACCAAAAGCACACAGACATGGTTCCTCTGCCGAAACCCAGGATAAAACCAGGGATCTTTAGATCTTAAGTCTAACGCTCTCCCAACTGAGGTATTTCGGCCAGGTCTAGACGACAGGCTTGCAGGCTGGGGTTTCTGTGAGACCGGCCATCACTTGTGAAACAAGCAGAAGCTGAAGGTCCCAGAGAACAAAAAAGTGGCCCGTACGGGGATCGAACCCGCGACCTTGGCGTTATTAGCACCACGCTCTAACCAACTGAGCTAACCGGCCTTGCTTTGCACAAGTTCGATGACCAACTTCCCAGAAAAATCCTGCTTGCCGTGACCCTAATGAGGCTGAAGAGATTAAAAGCAGAAGCACGGGCTCGTCCGGGATTTGAACCCGGGACCTCTCGCACCCAAAGCGAGAATCATACCCCTAGACCAACAAGCCAACTCAGAAGCACTTCTAGCTGCTGCCTGGCTGCAAACAATGCCGTTTGCATGGCTTAAAGCGCACTCCCGAGGGGCACTCCCGAGACTCAGGACTGACCGGCCTTTTTTGCAAAAGTTCGATGACCAACTTCCCAGAAAAATCCTGCTTGCCCGTGATCCTAATGAGGCTGAAGAGATTAAAAGCAGAAGCACGGGCTCGTCCGGGATTTGAACCCGGGACCTCTCGCACCCAAAGCGAGAATCATACCCCTAGACCAACGAGCCAACTCATAAGCATTTCTAGCTGCTGCCTGGCTGCAAACAATGCCGTTTGCATGGCTTAAAGCGCACTCCCGAGGGGCACTCCCGAGACGTGCTTTTGAGGATCACTGCTATCGAATAGTTTTTTTTTTGGGTGGGATCCTGCACGCATTCCTGGCAAAAGCAGGTCCCACCGAGGTTTGAACTCGGATCGCTGGATTCAGAGTCCAGAGTGCTAACCATTACACCATGGAACCATGGCAGGTGTAGTCTTTTCTCACGGAGCAGCAGAGAGTTAAGTCAATCAGCCAAGAAGCGCCAATACCAAAGAGCCATCGAAGGTTATGCTTTTTGAGCCCATGTTTCCCCAATTCCGAATCGGTTTCAGACAGCCAATTTCAAAGGTACGACAGCAGTTGCGCAACACCTCAGTTGGCCCCCACCCTGCCGCGAAAAAGCAAATAATGTTCCACCTAGATTTGAACTCTGGTCACTGGATTCAAAGTCCAGAGTGCCAAACATTACACCATGGAACAACCACATCCTGACAGCGAGCCGTCTGAGAGGCAGATAGCGATGAGGCTAGGTGGAACCAAGTAGAAAGCAGGTGGTGTTTGGACAGCGGATGCCCTCGACCAAAAGCACACAGACATGGTTCCTCTGCCGAAACCCAGGATAAAACCAGGGATCTTTAGATCTTAAGTCTAACGCTCTCCCAACTGAGGTATTTCGGCCAGGTCTAGACGACAGGCTTGCAGGCTGGGGTTTCTGTGAGACCGGCCATCACTTGTGAAACGAGCAGAAGCTGAAGGTCCCAGAGAGCAAACAAGTGGCCCGTACGGGGATCGAACCCGCGACCTTGGCGTTATTACCACCACGCTCTAACCAACTGAGCTAACCGGCCTTGCTTTGCACAAGTTCGATGACCAACTTCCCAGAAAAATCCTGCTTGCCCGTGACCCTAATGAGGCTGAAGAGACTAAAAGCAGAAGCACGGGCTCGTCCGGGATTTGAACCCGGGACCTCTCGCACCCAAAGCGAGAATCATACCCCTAAACCAACGAGCCAACTCATAAGCACTTCTAGCTGCTGCCTGGCTGCAAACAATGCCGTTTGCATGGCTTAAAGCGCACTCCCGAGGGGCACTCCCGAGACTCAGGACTGACCGGCCTTTTTTGCAAAAGTTCGATGACCAACTTCTCAGAAAAATCCTGCTTGCCCGTGACCCTAATGAAGCTGAAGAGATTAAAAGCAGAAGCAGGGGATCGTCCAGAATTTGAACCCGGGACCTCTCGCACCCAAAGCGAGAATCATACCCCTAGACCAACGAGCCAACTCATAAGCATTTCTAGCTGCTGCCTGGCTGCAAACAATGCCGTTTGCATGGCTTAAAGCGCACTCCGGAGGGGCACTCCCGAGACGTGCTTTTGAGGATCACTGTTATCGAATAGTTTTTTTTTTGGGTGGGATCCTGCACGCATTCCTGGCAAAAGCAGGTCCCACCGAGATTTGAACTCGGATCGCTGGATTCAGAGTCCAGAGTGCTAACCATTACACCATGGAACCATGGCAGGTGTAGTCTTTTCTCACGGAGCAGCAGAGAGTTAAGTCAATCAGCCAAGAAGTGCCAATACCAAAGAGCCATCGAAGGTTATGCTTTTTGAGCCCATGTTTCCCCAATTCCGAATCGGTTTCAGACAGCCAATTTCAAAGGTACGACAGCAGTTGCGCAACACCTCAGTTGGCCCCCACCCTGCCGCGAAAAAGCAAATAATGTTCCACCTAGATTTGAACTCTGATCACTGGATTCAAAGTCCAGAGTGCCAAACATTACACCATGGAACAACCACATCCTGACAGCGAGCCGTCTGAGAGGCAGATAGCGATGAGGCTAGGTGGAACCAAGTAGAAAGCAGGTGGTGTTTGGACAGCGGATCCCCTCGACCAAAAGCACACAGACATGGTTCCTCTGCCGAAACCCAGGATAAAACCAGGGATCTTTAGATCTTAAGTCTAACGCTCTCCCAACTGAGGTATTTCGGCCAGGTCTAGACGACAGGCTTGCAGGCTGGGGTTTCTGTGAGACCGGCCATCACTTGTGAAACGAGCAGAAGCTGAAGGTCCCAGAGAGCAAACAAGTGGCCCGTACGGGGATCGAACCCGCGACCTTGGCGTTATTAGCACCACGCTCTAACCAACTGAGCTAACCGGCCTTGGTTTGCACAAGTTCGATGACCAACTTCCCAGAAAAATCCTGCTTGCCCGTGACCCTAATGAGGCTGAAGAGACTAAAAGCAGAAGCACGGGCTCGTCCAGGATTTGAACCCGGGACCTCTCGCACCCAAAGCGAGAATCATACCCCTAGACCAACGAGCCAACTCAGAAGCACTTCTAGCTGCTGCCTGGCTACAAACAATGCCGTTTGCATGGCTTAAAGCGCACTCCCGAGGGGCACTCCCGAGACTCAGGACTGACCGGCCTTTTTTGCAAAAGTTCGATGACCAACTTCTCAGAAAAATCCTGCTTGCCCGTGACCCTAATGAGGCTGAAGAGATTAAAAGCAGAAGCACGGGCTCGTCCGGGATTTGAACCCGGGACCTCTCGCACCCAAAGCGAGAATCATACCCCTAGACCAACGAGCCAACTCATAAGCATTTCTAGCTGCTGCCTGGCTGCAAACAATGCCGTTTGCATGGCTTAAAGCGCACTCCCGAGGGGCACTCCCGAGACGTGCTTTTGAGGATCACTGCTATCGAATAGTTTTTTTTTTGGGTGGGATCCTGCACGCATTCCTGGCAAAAGCAGGTCCCACCGAGATTTGAACTCGGATCGCTGGATTCAGAGTCCAGAGTGCTAACCATTACACCATGGAACCATGGCAGGTGCAGTCTTTTCTCACGGAGCAGCAGAGAGTTAAGTCAATCAGCCAAGAAGCGCCAATACCAAAGAGCCAGCGAAGGCTATGCTTTTTGAGCCCATGTTTTTTGGGTGGGATCCTGCACGCATTCCTGGCAAAAGCAGGTCCCACCGAGATTTGAACTCGGATCGCTGGATTCAGAGTCCAGAGTGCTAACCATTACACCATGGAACCATGGCAGGTGCAGTCTTTTCTCACGGAGCAGCAGAGAGTTAAGTCAATCAGCCAAGAAGCGCCAATACCAAAGAGCCAGCGAAGGCTATGCTTTTTGAGCCCATGTTTCCCCAATTCCGAATCGATTCCAGACAGCCAATTTCAAAGGTACGACAGCAGTTGCGCAACACCTCAGTTGGCCCCCACCCCGCAATGAAAAAGCTAATAATGTTCCACCTAGATTTGAACTCTGATCACTGGATTCAAAGTCCAGAGTGCCAAACATTACACCATGGAACAACCACATCCTGCCAGCGAGCCGTCTGAGAGGCAGATAGCGATGAGGCTAGGTGGAACCAAGTAGAAAGCAGGTGGTGTTTGGACAGCGGATCCCCTCGACCAAAAGCACACAGACATGGTTCCTCTGCCGAAACCCAGGATAAAACCAGGGATCTTTAGATCTTAAGTCTAACGCTCTCCCAACTGAGGTATTTCGGCCAGGTCTAGACGACAGGCTTGCAGGCTGGGGTTTCTGTGAGACCGGCCATCACTTGTGAAACGAGCAGAAGCTGAAGGTCCCAGAGAGCAAACAAGTGGCCCGTACGGGGATCGAACCCGCGACCTTGGCGTTTTTAGCACCACGCTCTAACCAACTGAGCTAACCGGCCTTGCTTTGCACAAGTTCGATGACCAACTTCCCAGAAAAATCCTGCTTGCCCGTGACCCTAATGAGGCTGAAGAGACTAAAAGCAGAAGCACGGGCTCGTCCGGGATTTGAACCCAGGACCTCTCGCACCCAAAGCGAGAATCATACCCCTAGACCAACGAGCCAACTCATAAGCACTTCTAGCTGCTGCCTGGCTGCAAACAATGCCGTTTGCATGGCTTAAAGCGCACTCCCGAGGGGCACTCCCGAGACTCAGGACTGACCGGCCTTTTTTGCAAAAGTTCGATGACCAACTTCTCAGAAAAATCCTGCTTGCCCGTGACCCTAATGAAGCTGAAGAGATTAAAAGCAGAAGCAGGGGATCGTCCGGAATTTGAACCCGGGACCTCTCGCACCCAAAGCGAGAATCATACCCCTAGACCAACGAGCCAACTCATAAGCATTTCTAGCTGCTGCCTGGCTGCAAACAATGCCGTTTGCATGGCTTAAAGCGCACTCCCGAGGGGCACTCCCGAGACGTGCTTTTGAGGATCACTGCTATCGAATAGTTTTTTTTTTGGGTGGGATCCTGCACGCATTCCTGGCAAAAGCAGGTCCCACCGAGATTTGAACTCGGATCGCTGGATTCAGAGTCCAGAGTGCTAACCATTACACCATGGAACCATGGCAGGTGCAGTCTTTTCTCACGGAGCAGCAGAGAGTTAAGTCAATCAGCCAAGAAGCGCCAATACCAAAGAGCCAGCGAAGGCTATGCTTTTTGAGCCCATGTTTTTTGGGTGGGATCCTGCACGCATTCCTGGCAAAAGCAGGTCCCACCGAGATTTGAACTCGGATCGCTGGATTCAGAGTCCAGAGTGCTAACCATTACACCATGGAACCATGGCAGGTGCAGTCTTTTCTCACGGAGCAGCAGAGAGTTAAGTCAATCAGCCAAGAAGCGCCAATACCAAAGAGCCAGCGAAGGCTATGCTTTTTGAGCCCATGTTTCCCCAATTCCGAATCGATTCCAGACAGCCAATTTCAAAGGTACGACAGCAGTTGCGCAACACCTCAGTTGGCCCCCACCCCGCAATGAAAAAGCTAATAATGTTCCACCTAGATTTGAACTCTGATCACTGGATTCAAAGTCCAGAGTGTCAAACATTACACCATGGAACAACCACATCCTGCCAGCGAGCCGTCTGAGAGGCAGATAGCGATGAGGCTAGGTGGAACCAAGTAGAAAGCAGGTGGTGTTTGGACAGCGGATCCCCTCGACCAAAAGCACACAGACATGGTTCCTCTGCCGAAACCCAGGATAAAACCAGGGATCTTTAGATCTTAAGTCTAACGCTCTCCCAACTGAGGTATTTCGGCCAGGTCTAGACGACAGGCTTGCAGGCTGGGGTTTCTGTGAGACCGGCCATCACTTGTGAAACGAGCAGAAGCTGAAGGTCCCAGAGAGCAAACAAGTGGCCCGTACGGGGATCGAACCCGCGACCTTGGCGTTTTTAGCACCACGCTCTAACCAACTGAGCTAACCGGCCTTGCTTTGCACAAGTTCGATGACCAACTTCCCAGAAAAATCCTGCTTGCCCGTGACCCTAATGAGGCTGAAGAGACTAAAAGCAGAAGCACGGGCTCGTCCGGGATTTGAACCCAGGACCTCTCGCACCCAAAGCGAGAATCATACCCCTAGACCAACGAGCCAACTCATAAGCACTTCTAGCTGCTGCCTGGCTGCAAACAATGCCGTTTGCATGGCTTAAAGCGCACTCCCGAGGGGCACTCCCGAGACTCAGGACTGACCGGCCTTTTTTGCAAAAGTTCGATGACCAACTTCTCAGAAAAATCCTGCTTGCCCGTGACCCTAATGAAGCTGAAGAGATTAAAAGCAGAAGCAGGGGATCGTCCGGAATTTGAACCCGGGACCTCTCGCACCCAAAGCGAGAATCATACCCCTAGACCAACGAGCCAACTCATAAGCATTTCTAGCTGCTGCCTGGCTGCAAACAATGCCGTTTGCATGGCTTAAAGCGCACTCCGGAGGGGCACTCCCGAGACGTGCTTTTGAGGATCACTGTTATCGAATAGTTTTTTTTTTGGGTGGGATCCTGCACGCATTCCTGGCAAAAGCAGGTCCCACCGAGATTTGAACTCGGATCGCTGGATTCAGAGTCCAGAGTGCTAACCATTACACCATGGAACCATGGCAGGTGTAGTCTTTTCTCACGGAGCAGCAGAGAGTTAAGTCAATCAGCCAAGAAGCGCCAATACCAAAGAGCCATCGAAGGTTATGCTTTTTGAGCCCATGTTTCCCCAATTCCGAATCAGTTTCAGACAGCCAATTTCAAAGGTACGACAGCAGTTGCGCAACACCTCAGTTGGCCCCCACCCTGCCGCGAAAAAGCAAATAATGTTCCACCTAGATTTGAACTCTGATCACTGGATTCAAAGTCCAGAGTGCCAAACATTACACCATGGAACAACCACATCCTGACAGCGAGCCGTCTGAGAGGCAGATAGCGATGAGGCTAGGTGGAACCAAGTAGAAAGCAGGTGGTGTTTGGACAGCGGATCCCCTCGACCAAAAGCACACAGACATGGTTCCTCTGCCGAAACCCAGGATAAAACCAGGGATCTTTAGATCTTAAGTCTAACGCTCTCCCAACTGAGGTATTTCGGCCAGGTCTAGACGACAGGCTTGCAGGCTGGGGTTTCTGTGAGACCGGCCATCACTTGTGAAACGAGCAGAAGCTGAAGGTCCCAGAGAGCAAACAAGTGGCCCGTACGGGGATCGAACCCGCGACCTTGGCGTTATTAGCACCACGCTCTAACCAACTGAGCTAACCGGCCTTGCTTTGCACAAGTTCGATGACCAACTTCCCAGAAAAATCCTGCTTGCCCGTGACCCTAATGAGGCTGAAGAGACTAAAAGCAGAAGCACGGGCTCGTCCAGGATTTGAACCCGGGACCTCTCGCACCCAAAGCGAGAATCATACCTCTAGACCAACGAGCCAACTCAGAAGCACTTCTAGCTGCTGCCTGGCTACAAACAATGCCGTTTGCATGGCTTAAAGCGCACTCCCGAGGGGCACTCCCGAGACTCAGGACTGACCGGCCTTTTTTGCAAAAGTTCGATGACCAACTTCTCAGAAAAATCCTGCTTGCCCGTGACCCTAATGAGGCTGAAGAGATTAAAAGCAGAAGCACGGGCTCGTCCGGGATTTGAACCCGGGACCTCTCGCACCCAAAGCGAGAATCATACCCCTAGACCAACGAGCCAACTCATAAGCATTTCTAGCTGCTGCCTGGCTGCAAACAATGCCGTTTGCATGGCTTAAAGCGCACTCCGGAGGGGCACTCCCGAGACGTGCTTTTGAGGATCACTGTTATCGAATAGTTTTTTTTTTGGGTGGGATCCTGCACGCATTCCTGGCAAAAGCAGGTCCCACCGAGATTTGAACTCGGATCGCTGGATTCAGAGTCCAGAGTGCTAACCATTACACCATGGAACCACGGCAGGTGTAGTCTTTTCTCACGGAGCAGCAGAGAGTTAAGTCAATCAGCCAAGACGCGCCAATACCAAAGAGCCATCGAAGGTTATGCTTTTTGAGCCCATGTTTCCCCAATTCCGAATCGGTTTCAGACAGCCAATTTCAAAGGTACGACAGCAGTTGCGCAACACCTCAGTTGGACCCCACCCTGCCGCGAAAAAGCAAATAATGTTCCACCTAGATTTGAACTCTGATCACTGGATTCAAAGTCCAGAGTGCCAAACATTACACCATGGAACAACCACATCCTGACAGCGAGCCGTCTGAGAGGCAGATAGCGATGAGGCTAGGTGGAACCAAGTAGAAAGCAGGTGGTGTTTGGACAGCGGATCCCCTCGACCAAAAGCACACAGACATGGTTCCTCTGCCGAAACCCAGGATAAAACCAGGGATCTTTAGATCTTAAGTCTAACGCTCTCCCAACTGAGGTATTTCGGCCAGGTCTAGACGACAGGCTTGCAGGCTGGGGTTTCTGTGAGACCGGCCATCACTTGTGAAACGAGCAGAAGCTGAAGGTCCCAGAGAACAAAAAAGTGGCCCGTACGGGGATCGAACCCGCGACCTTGGCGTTATTAGCACCACGCTCTAACCAACTGAGCTAACCGGCCTTGCTTTGCACAAGTTCGATGACCAACTTCCCAGAAAAATCCTGCTTGCCGTGACCCTAATGAGGCTGAAGAGATTAAAAGCAGAAGCACGGGCTCGTCCGGGATTTGAACCCGGGACCTCTCGCACCCAAAGCGAGAATCATACCCCTAGACCAACAAGCCAACTCAGAAGCACTTCTAGCTGCTGCCTGGCTGCAAACAATGCCGTTTGCATGGCTTAAAGCGGTCCCACCGAGATTTGAACTCGGATCGCTGGATTCAGAGTCCAGAGTGCTAACCATTACACCATGGAACCATGGCAGGTGCAGTCTTTTCTCACGGAGCAGCAGAGAGTTAAGTCAATCAGCCAAGAAGCGCCAATACCAAAGAGCCAGCGAAGGCTATGCTTTTTGAGCCCATGTTTTTTGGGTGGGATCCTGCACGCATTCCTGGCAAAAGCAGGTCCCACCGAGATTTGAACTCGGATCGCTGGATTCAGAGTCCAGAGTGCTAACCATTACACCATGGAACCATGGCAGGTGTAGTCTTTTCTCACGGAGCAGCAGAGAGTTAAGTCAATCAGCCAAGAAGTGCCAATACCAAAGAGCCATCGAAGGTTATGCTTTTTGAGCCCATGTTTCCCCAATTCCGAATCGGTTTCAGACAGCCAATTTCAAAGGTACGACAGTAGTTGCGCAACACCTCAGTTGGCCCCCACCCTGCCGCGAAAAAGCAAATAATGTTCCACCTAGATTTGAACTCTGATCACTGGATTCAAAGTCCAGAGTGCCAAACATTACACCATGGAACAACCACATCCTGACAGCGAGCCGTCTGAGAGGCAGATAGCGATGAGGCTAGGTGGAACCAAGTAGAAAGCAGGTGGTGTTTGGACAGCGGATCCCCTCGAGCAAAAGCACACAGACATGGTTTCTCTGCCGAAACCCAGGATAAAACCAGGGATCTTTAGATCTTCAGTCTAACGCTCTCCGAACTGAGGTATTTCGGCCAGGTCTAGACGACAGGCTTGCAGGCTGGGGTTTCTGTGAGACCGGCCATCACTTGTGAAACGAGCAGAAGCTGAAGGTCCCAGAGAGCAAAAAAGTGGCCCGTACGGGGATCGAACCCGCGACCTTGGCGTTATTAGCACCACGCTCTAACCAACTGAGCTAACCGGCCTTGCTTTGCACAAGTTCGATGACCAACTTCCCAGAAAAATCCTGCTTGCCCGTGACCCTAATGAGGCTGAAGAGATTAAAAGCAGAAGCACGGGCTCGTCCGGGATTTGAACCCGGGACCTCTCGCACCCAAAGCGAGAATCATACCCCTAGACCAACGAGCCAACTCATAAGCATTTCTAGCTGCTGCCTGGCTGCAAACAATGCCGTTTGCATGGCTTAAAGTGCACTCCCGAGACGTGCTTTTGAGGATCACTGCTATCGAATAGTTTTTTTTTTGGGTGGGATCCTGCACGCATTCCTGGCAAAAGCAGGTCCCACCGAGATTTGAACTCGGATCGCTGGATTCAGAGTCCAGAGTGCTAACCATTACACCATGGAACCATGGCAGGTGCAGTCTTTTCTCACGGAGCAGCAGAGAGTTAAGTCAATCAGCCAAGAAGCGCCAATACCAAAGAGCCAGCGAAGGCTATGCTTTTTGAGCCCATGTTTCCCCAATTCCGAATCGATTCCAGACAGCCAATTTCAAAGGTACGACAGCAGTTGCGCAACACCTCAGTTGGCCTCCACCCCGCAGTGAAAAAGCTAATAATGTTCCACCTAGATTTGAACTCTGATCACTGGATTCAAAGTCCAGAGTGCCAAACATTACACCATGGAACAACCACATCCTGACAGCGAGCCGTCTGAGAGGCAGAGAGCGATGAGGCTAGGTGGAACCAGGTGGTGTTTGGACAGCGGATCCCCTCGACCAAAAGCACACAGACATGGTTCCTCTGCCGAAACCCAGGATAAAACCAGGGATCTTTAGATCTTAAGTCTAACGCTCTCCCAACTGAGGTATTTCGGCCAGGTCTAGACGACAGGCTTGCAGGCTGGGGTTTCTGTGAGACCGGCCATCACTTGTGAAACGAGCAGAAGCTGAAGGTCCCAGAGAGCAAAAAAGTGGCCCGTACGGGGATCGAACCCGCGACCTTGGCGTTATTAGCACCACGCTCTAACCAACTGAGCTAACCGGCCTTGCTTTGCACAAGTTCGATGACCAACTTCCCAGAAAAATCCTGCTTGCCGTGACCCTAATGAGGCTGAAGAGATTAAAAGCAGAAGCACGGGCTCGTCCGGGATTTGAACCCGGGACCTCTCGCACCCAAAGCGAGAATCATACCCCTAGACCAACAAGCCAACTCAGAAGCACTTCTAGCTGCTGCCTGGCTGCAAACAATGCCGTTTGCATGGCTTAAAGCGGTCCCACCGAGATTTGAACTCGGATCGCTGGATTCAGAGTCCAGAGTGCTAACCATTACACCATGGAACCATGGCAGGTGCAGTCTTTTCTCACGGAGCAGCAGAGAGTTAAGTCAATCAGCCAAGAAGTGCCAATACCAAAGAGCCATCGAAGGTTATGCTTTTTGAGCCCATGTTTCCCCAATTCCGAATCGGTTTCAGACAGCCAATTTCAAAGGTACGACAGCAGTTGCGCAACACCTCAGTTGGCCCCCACCCTGCCGCGAAAAAGCAAATAATGTTCCACCTAGATTTGAACTCTGATCACTGGATTCAAAGTCCAGAGTGCCAAACATTACACCATGGAACAACCACATCCTGACAGCGAGCCGTCTGAGAGGCAGATAGCGATGAGGCTAGGTGGAACCAAGTAGAAAGCAGGTGGTGTTTGGACAGCGGATCCCCTCGACCAAAAGCACACAGACATGGTTCCTCTGCCGAAACCCAGGATAAAACCAGGGATCTTTAGATCTTAAGTCTAACGCTCTCCCAACTGAGGTATTTCGGCCAGGTCTAGACGACAGGCTTGCAGGCTGGGGTTTCTGTGAGACCGGCCATCACTTGTGAAACGAGCAGAAGCTGAAGGTCCCAGAGAGCAAACAAGTGGCCCGTACGGGGATCGAACCCGCGACCTTGGCGTTATTAGCACCACGCTCTAACCAACTGAGCTAACCGGCCTTGCTTTGCACAAGTTCGATGACCAACTTCCCAGAAAAATCCTGCTTGCCCGTGACCCTAATGAGGCTGAAGAGACTAAAAGCAGAAGCACGGGCTCGTCCAGGATTTGAACCCGGGACCTCTCGCACCCAAAGCGAGAATCATACCCCTAGACCAACGAGCCAACTCAGAAGCACTTCTAGCTGCTGCCTGGCTACAAACAATGCCGTTTGCATGGCTTAAAGCGCACTCCCGAGGGGCACTCCCGAGACTCAGGACTGACCGGCCTTTTTTGCAAAAGTTCGATGACCAACTTCTCAGAAAAATCCTGCTTGCCCGTGACCCTAATGAGGCTGAAGAGATTAAAAGCAGAAGCACGGGCTCGTCCGGGATTTGAACCCGGGACCTCTCGCACCCAAAGCGAGAATCATACCCCTAGACCAACGAGCCAACTCATAAGCATTTCTAGCTGCTGCCTGGCTGCAAACAATGCCGTTTGCATGGCTTAAAGCGCACTCCCGAGGGGCACTCCCGAGACGTGCTTTTGAGGATCACTGCTATCGAATAGTTTTTTTTTTGGGTGGGATCCTGCACGCATTCCTGGCAAAAGCAGGTCCCACCGAGATTTGAACTCGGATCGCTGGATTCAGAGTCCAGAGTGCTAACCATTACACCATGGAACCATGGCAGGTGCAGTCTTTTCTCACGGAGCAGCAGAGAGTTAAGTCAATCAGCCAAGAAGCGCCAATACCAAAGAGCCAGCGAAGGCTATGCTTTTTGAGCCCATGTTTTTTGGGTGGGATCCTGCACGCATTCCTGGCAAAAGCAGGTCCCACCGAGATTTGAACTCGGATCGCTGGATTCAGAGTCCAGAGTGCTAACCATTACACCATGGAACCATGGCAGGTGCAGTCTTTTCTCACGGAGCAGCAGAGAGTTAAGTCAATCAGCCAAGAAGCGCCAATACCAAAGAGCCAGCGAAGGCTATGCTTTTTGAGCCCATGTTTCCCCAATTCCGAATCGATTCCAGACAGCCAATTTCAAAGGTACGACAGCAGTTGCGCAACACCTCAGTTGGCCCCCACCCCGCAATGAAAAAGCTAATAATGTTCCACCTAGATTTGAACTCTGATCACTGGATTCAAAGTCCAGAGTGCCAAACATTACACCATGGAACAACCACATCCTGCCAGCGAGCCGTCTGAGAGGCAGATAGCGATGAGGCTAGGTGGAACCAAGTAGAAAGCAGGTGGTGTTTGGACAGCGGATCCCCTCGACCAAAAGCACACAGACATGGTTCCTCTGCCGAAACCCAGGATAAAACCAGGGATCTTTAGATCTTAAGTCTAACGCTCTCCCAACTGAGGTATTTCGGCCAGGTCTAGACGACAGGCTTGCAGGCTGGGGTTTCTGTGAGACCGGCCATCACTTGTGAAACGAGCAGAAGCTGAAGGTCCCAGAGAGCAAACAAGTGGCCCGTACGGGGATCGAACCCGCGACCTTGGCGTTTTTAGCACCACGCTCTAACCAACTGAGCTAACCGGCCTTGCTTTGCACAAGTTCGATGACCAACTTCCCAGAAAAATCCTGCTTGCCCGTGACCCTAATGAGGCTGAAGAGACTAAAAGCAGAAGCACGGGCTCGTCCGGGATTTGAACCCAGGACCTCTCGCACCCAAAGCGAGAATCATACCCCTAGACCAACGAGCCAACTCATAAGCACTTCTAGCTGCTGCCTGGCTGCAAACAATGCCGTTTGCATGGCTTAAAGCGCACTCCCGAGGGGCACTCCCGAGACTCAGGACTGACCGGCCTTTTTTGCAAAAGTTCGATGACCAACTTCTCAGAAAAATCCTGCTTGCCCGTGACCCTAATGAAGCTGAAGAGATTAAAAGCAGAAGCAGGGGATCGTCCGGAATTTGAACCCGGGACCTCTCGCACCCAAAGCGAGAATCATACCCCTAGACCAACGAGCCAACTCATAAGCATTTCTAGCTGCTGCCTGGCTGCAAACAATGCCGTTTGCATGGCTTAAAGCGCACTCCCGAGGGGCACTCCCGAGACGTGCTTTTGAGGATCACTGCTATCGAATAGTTTTTTTTTTGGGTGGGATCCTGCACGCATTCCTGGCAATAGCAGGTCCCACCGAGATTTGAACTCGGATCGCTGGATTCAGAGTCCAGAGTGCTAACCATTACACCATGGAACCATGGCAGGTGCAGTCTTTTCTCACGGAGCAGCAGAGAGTTAAGTCAATCAGCCAAGAAGCGCCAATACCAAAGAGCCAGCGAAGGCTATGCTTTTTGAGCCCATGTTTTTTGGGTGGGATCCTGCACGCATTCCTGGCAAAAGCAGGTCCCACCGAGATTTGAACTCGGATCGCTGGATTCAGAGTCCAGAGTGCTAACCATTACACCATGGAACCATGGCAGGTGCAGTCTTTTCTCACGGAGCAGCAGAGAGTTAAGTCAATCAGCCAAGAAGCGCCAATACCAAAGAGCCAGCGAAGGCTATGCTTTTTGAGCCCATGTTTCCCCAATTCCGAATCGATTCCAGACAGCCAATTTCAAAGGTACGACAGCAGTTGCGCAACACCTCAGTTGGCCCCCACCCCGCAATGAAAAAGCTAATAATGTTCCACCTAGATTTGAACTCTGATCACTGGATTCAAAGTCCAGAGTGTCAAACATTACACCATGGAACAACCACATCCTGCCAGCGAGCCGTCTGAGAGGCAGATAGCGATGAGGCTAGGTGGAACCAAGTAGAAAGCAGGTGGTGTTTGGACAGCGGATCCCCTCGACCAAAAGCACACAGACATGGTTCCTCTGCCGAAACCCAGGATAAAACCAGGGATCTTTAGATCTTAAGTCTAACGCTCTCCCAACTGAGGTATTTCGGCCAGGTCTAGACGACAGGCTTGCAGGCTGGGGTTTCTGTGAGACCGGCCATCACTTGTGAAACGAGCAGAAGCTGAAGGTCCCAGAGAGCAAACAAGTGGCCCGTACGGGGATCGAACCCGCGACCTTGGCGTTTTTAGCACCACGCTCTAACCAACTGAGCTAACCGGCCTTGCTTTGCACAAGTTCGATGACCAACTTCCCAGAAAAATCCTGCTTGCCCGTGACCCTAATGAGGCTGAAGAGACTAAAAGCAGAAGCACGGGCTCGTCCGGGATTTGAACCCAGGACCTCTCGCACCCAAAGCGAGAATCATACCCCTAGACCAACGAGCCAACTCATAAGCACTTCTAGCTGCTGCCTGGCTGCAAACAATGCCGTTTGCATGGCTTAAAGCGCACTCCCGAGGGGCACTCCCGAGACTCAGGACTGACCGGCCTTTTTTGCAAAAGTTCGATGACCAACTTCTCAGAAAAATCCTGCTTGCCCGTGACCCTAATGAAGCTGAAGAGATTAAAAGCAGAAGCAGGGGATCGTCCGGAATTTGAACCCGGGACCTCTCGCACCCAAAGCGAGAATCATACCCCTAGACCAACGAGCCAACTCATAAGCATTTCTAGCTGCTGCCTGGCTGCAAACAATGCCGTTTGCATGGCTTAAAGCGCACTCCGGAGGGGCACTCCCGAGACGTGCTTTTGAGGATCACTGTTATCGAATAGTTTTTTTTTTGGGTGGGATCCTGCACGCATTCCTGGCAAAAGCAGGTCCCACCGAGATTTGAACTCGGATCGCTGGATTCAGAGTCCAGAGTGCTAACCATTACACCATGGAACCATGGCAGGTGTAGTCTTTTCTCACGGAGCAGCAGAGAGTTAAGTCAATCAGCCAAGAAGCGCCAATACCAAAGAGCCATCGAAGGTTATGCTTTTTGAGCCCATGTTTCCCCAATTCCGAATCAGTTTCAGACAGCCAATTTCAAAGGTACGACAGCAGTTGCGCAACACCTCAGTTGGCCCCCACCCTGCCGCGAAAAAGCAAATAATGTTCCACCTAGATTTGAACTCTGATCACTGGATTCAAAGTCCAGAGTGCCAAACATTACACCATGGAACAACCACATCCTGACAGCGAGCCGTCTGAGAGGCAGATAGCGATGAGGCTAGGTGGAACCAAGTAGAAAGCAGGTGGTGTTTGGACAGCGGATCCCCTCGACCAAAAGCACACAGACATGGTTCCTCTGCCGAAACCCAGGATAAAACCAGGGATCTTTAGATCTTAAGTCTAACGCTCTCCCAACTGAGGTATTTCGGCCAGGTCTAGACGACAGGCTTGCAGGCTGGGGTTTCTGTGAGACCGGCCATCACTTGTGAAACGAGCAGAAGCTGAAGGTCCCAGAGAGCAAACAAGTGGCCCGTACGGGGATCGAACCCGCGACCTTGGCGTTATTAGCACCACGCTCTAACCAACTGAGCTAACCGGCCTTGCTTTGCACAAGTTCGATGACCAACTTCCCAGAAAAATCCTGCTTGCCCGTGACCCTAATGAGGCTGAAGAGACTAAAAGCAGAAGCACGGGCTCGTCCAGGATTTGAACCCGGGACCTCTCGCACCCAAAGCGAGAATCATACCTCTAGACCAACGAGCCAACTCAGAAGCACTTCTAGCTGCTGCCTGGCTACAAACAATGCCGTTTGCATGGCTTAAAGCGCACTCCCGAGGGGCACTCCCGAGACTCAGGACTGACCGGCCTTTTTTGCAAAAGTTCGATGACCAACTTCTCAGAAAAATCCTGCTTGCCCGTGACCCTAATGAGGCTGAAGAGATTAAAAGCAGAAGCACGGGCTCGTCCGGGATTTGAACCCGGGACCTCTCGCACCCAAAGCGAGAATCATACCCCTAGACCAACGAGCCAACTCATAAGCATTTCTAGCTGCTGCCTGGCTGCAAACAATGCCGTTTGCATGGCTTAAAGCGCACTCCGGAGGGGCACTCCCGAGACGTGCTTTTGAGGATCACTGTTATCGAATAGTTTTTTTTTTGGGTGGGATCCTGCACGCATTCCTGGCAAAAGCAGGTCCCACCGAGATTTGAACTCGGATCGCTGGATTCAGAGTCCAGAGTGCTAACCATTACACCATGGAACCACGGCAGGTGTAGTCTTTTCTCACGGAGCAGCAGAGAGTTAAGTCAATCAGCCAAGACGCGCCAATACCAAAGAGCCATCGAAGGTTATGCTTTTTGAGCCCATGTTTCCCCAATTCCGAATCGGTTTCAGACAGCCAATTTCAAAGGTACGACAGCAGTTGCGCAACACCTCAGTTGGACCCCACCCTGCCGCGAAAAAGCAAATAATGTTCCACCTAGATTTGAACTCTGATCACTGGATTCAAAGTCCAGAGTGCCAAACATTACACCATGGAACAACCACATCCTGACAGCGAGCCGTCTGAGAGGCAGATAGCGATGAGGCTAGGTGGAACCAAGTAGAAAGCAGGTGGTGTTTGGACAGCGGATCCCCTCGACCAAAAGCACACAGACATGGTTCCTCTGCCGAAACCCAGGATAAAACCAGGGATCTTTAGATCTTAAGTCTAACGCTCTCCCAACTGAGGTATTTCGGCCAGGTCTAGACGACAGGCTTGCAGGCTGGGGTTTCTGTGAGACCGGCCATCACTTGTGAAACGAGCAGAAGCTGAAGGTCCCAGAGAACAAAAAAGTGGCCCGTACGGGGATCGAACCCGCGACCTTGGCGTTATTAGCACCACGCTCTAACCAACTGAGCTAACCGGCCTTGCTTTGCACAAGTTCGATGACCAACTTCCCAGAAAAATCCTGCTTGCCGTGACCCTAATGAGGCTGAAGAGATTAAAAGCAGAAGCACGGGCTCGTCCGGGATTTGAACCCGGGACCTCTCGCACCCAAAGCGAGAATCATACCCCTAGACCAACAAGCCAACTCAGAAGCACTTCTAGCTGCTGCCTGGCTGCAAACAATGCCGTTTGCATGGCTTAAAGCGGTCCCACCGAGATTTGAACTCGGATCGCTGGATTCAGAGTCCAGAGTGCTAACCATTACACCATGGAACCATGGCAGGTGCAGTCTTTTCTCACGGAGCAGCAGAGAGTTAAGTCAATCAGCCAAGAAGCGCCAATACCAAAGAGCCAGCGAAGGCTATGCTTTTTGAGCCCATGTTTTTTGGGTGGGATCCTGCACGCATTCCTGGCAAAAGCAGGTCCCACCGAGATTTGAACTCGGATCGCTGGATTCAGAGTCCAGAGTGCTAACCATTACACCATGGAACCATGGCAGGTGTAGTCTTTTCTCACGGAGCAGCAGAGAGTTAAGTCAATCAGCCAAGAAGCGCCAATACCAAAGAGCCATCGAAGGTTATGCTTTTTGAGCCCATGTTTCCCCAATTCCGAATCGGTTTCAGACAGCCAATTTCAAAGGTACGACAGTAGTTGCGCAACACCTCAGTTGGCCCCCACCCTGCCGCGAAAAAGCAAATAATGTTCCACCTAGATTTGAACTCTGATCACTGGATTCAAAGTCCAGAGTGCCAAACATTACACCATGGAACAACCACATCCTGACAGCGAGCCGTCTGAGAGGCAGATAGCGATGAGGCTAGGTGGAACCAAGTAGAAAGCAGGTGGTGTTTGGACAGCGGATCCCCTCGAGCAAAAGCACACAGACATGGTTTCTCTGCCGAAACCCAGGATAAAACCAGGGATCTTTAGATCTTCAGTCTAACGCTCTCCGAACTGAGGTATTTCGGCCAGGTCTAGACGACAGGCTTGCAGGCTGGGGTTTCTGTGAGACCGGCCATCACTTGTGAAACGAGCAGAAGCTGAAGGTCCCAGAGAGCAAAAAAGTGGCCCGTACGGGGATCGAACCCGCGACCTTGGCGTTATTAGCACCACGCTCTAACCAACTGAGCTAACCGGCCTTGCTTTGCACAAGTTCGATGACCAACTTCCCAGAAAAATCCTGCTTGCCCGTGACCCTAATGAGGCTGAAGAGATTAAAAGCAGAAGCACGGGCTCGTCCGGGATTTGAACCCGGGACCTCTCGCACCCAAAGCGAGAATCATACCCCTAGACCAACGAGCCAACTCATAAGCATTTCTAGCTGCTGCCTGGCTGCAAACAATGCCGTTTGCATGGCTTAAAGTGCACTCCCGAGACGTGCTTTTGAGGATCACTGCTATCGAATAGTTTTTTTTTTGGGTGGGATCCTGCACGCATTCCTGGCAAAAGCAGGTCCCACCGAGATTTGAACTCGGATCGCTGGATTCAGAGTCCAGAGTGCTAACCATTACACCATGGAACCATGGCAGGTGCAGTCTTTTCTCACGGAGCAGCAGAGAGTTAAGTCAATCAGCCAAGAAGCGCCAATACCAAAGAGCCAGCGAAGGCTATGCTTTTTGAGCCCATGTTTCCCCAATTCCGAATCGATTCCAGACAGCCAATTTCAAAGGTACGACAGCAGTTGCGCAACACCTCAGTTGGCCTCCACCCCGCAGTGAAAAAGCTAATAATGTTCCACCTAGATTTGAACTCTGATCACTGGATTCAAAGTCCAGAGTGCCAAACATTACACCATGGAACAACCACATCCTGACAGCGAGCCGTCTGAGAGGCAGAGAGCGATGAGGCTAGGTGGAACCAGGTGGTGTTTGGACAGCGGATCCCCTCGACCAAAAGCACACAGACATGGTTCCTCTGCCGAAACCCAGGATAAAACCAGGGATCTTTAGATCTTAAGTCTAACGCTCTCCCAACTGAGGTATTTCGGCCAGGTCTAGACGACAGGCTTGCAGGCTGGGGTTTCTGTGAGACCGGCCATCACTTGTGAAACGAGCAGAAGCTGAAGGTCCCAGAGAGCAAAAAAGTGGCCCGTACGGGGATCGAACCCGCGACCTTGGCGTTATTAGCACCACGCTCTAACCAACTGAGCTAACCGGCCTTGCTTTGCACAAGTTCGATGACCAACTTCCCAGAAAAATCCTGCTTGCCGTGACCCTAATGAGGCTGAAGAGATTAAAAGCAGAAGCACGGGCTCGTCCGGGATTTGAACCCGGGACCTCTCGCACCCAAAGCGAGAATCATACCCCTAGACCAACAAGCCAACTCAGAAGCACTTCTAGCTGCTGCCTGGCTGCAAACAATGCCGTTTGCATGGCTTAAAGCGGTCCCACCGAGATTTGAACTCGGATCGCTGGATTCAGAGTCCAGAGTGCTAACCATTACACCATGGAACCATGGCAGGTGCAGTCTTTTCTCACGGAGCAGCAGAGAGTTAAGTCAATCAGCCAAGAAGCGCCAATACCAAAGAGCCAGCGAAGGCTATGCTTTTTGAGCCCATGTTTTTTGGGTGGGATCCTGCACGCATTCCTGGCAAAAGCAGGTCCCACCGAGATTTGAACTCGGATCGCTGGATTCAGAGTCCAGAGTGCTAACCATTACACCATGGAACCATGGCAGGTGTAGGCTTTTCTCACGGAGCAGCAGAGAGTTAAGTCAATCAGCCAAGAAGCGCCAATACCACAGAGCCATCGAAGGTTATGCTTTTTGAGCCCATGTTTCCCCAATTCCGAATCGGTTTCAGACAGCCAATTTCAAAGGTACGACAGCAGTTGCGCAACACCTCAGTTGGCCCCCACCCTGCCGCGAAAAAGCTAATAATGTTCCACCTAGATTTGAACTCTGATCACTGGATTCAAAGTCCAGAGTGCCAAACATTACACCATGGAACAACCACATCCTGACAGCGAGCCGTCTGAGAGGCAGATAGCGATGAGGCTAGGTGGAACCAAGTAGAAAGCAGGTGGTGTTTGGACAGCGGATCCCCTCGACCAAAAGCACACAGACATGGTTCCTCTGCCGAAACCCAGGATAAAACCAGGGATCTTTAGATCTTCAGTCTAACGCTCTCCGAACTGAGGTATTTCGGCCAGGTCTAGACGACAGGCTTGCAGGCTGGGGTTTCTGTGAGACCGGCCATCACTTGTGAAACGAGCAGAAGCTGAAGGTCCCAGAGAGCAAAAAAGTGGCCCGTACGGGGATCGAACCCACGACCTTGGCGTTATTAGCACCACGCTCTAACCAACTGAGCTAACCGGTGTTGCTTTGCACAAGTTCGATGACCAACTTCCCAGAAAAATCCTGCTTGCCCGTGACCCTAATGAGGCTGAAGAGATTAAAAGCAGACGCACGGGCTCGTCCGGGATTTGAACCCGGTACCTCTCGCACCCATAGCGAGAATCATACCCCTAGACCAACGAGCCAACTCAGAAGCACTTCTAGCTGCTGCCTGGCTGCAAACAATGCCGTTTGCATGGCTTAAAGCGCACTTCTTAGGGGCACTCCCGAGGGGCACTCCCGAGACTCAGGACTGACCGGCCTTTTTTGCAAAAGTTCGATGACCAACTTCTCAGAAAAATCCTGCTTGCCCGTGACTCTAATGAGGCTGAAGAGATTAAAAGCAGAAGCACGGGCTCGTCCGGGATTTGAACCCGGGACCTCTCGCACCCAATGCGAGAATCATACCCCTAGACCAACGAGCCAACTCAGAAGCACTTCTAGCTGCTGCCTGGCTGCAAACAATGCCATTTGCATGGCTTAAAGCGCACTCCCGAGGGGCACTCCCGAGACTCAGGACTGACCGGCCTTTTTTGCAAAAGTTCGATGACCAACTTCTCAGAAAAATCCTGCTTGCCCGTGACCCTAATGAGGCTGAAGAGATTAAAAGCAGAAGCACGGGCTCGTCCGGGATTTGAACCCGGGACCTCTCGCACCCAAAGCGAGAATCATACCCCTAGACCAACGAGCCAACTCATAAGCATTTCTAGCTGCTGCCTGGCTGCAAACAATGCCGTTTGCATGGCTTAAAGCGCACTCCGGAGGGGCACTCCCGAGACGTGCTTTTGAGGATCACTGTTTTCGAATAGTTTTTTTTTTGGGTGGGATCCTGCACGCATTCCTGGCAAAAGCAGGTCCCACCGAGATTTGAACTCGGATCGCTGGATTCAGAGTCCAGAGTGCTAACCATTACACCATGGAACCATGGCAGGTGTAGTCTTTTCTCACGGAGCAGCAGAGAGTTAAGTCAATCAGCCAAGAAGCACCAATACCAAAGAGCCAGCGAAGGCTATGCTTTTTGAGCCCATGTTTCCCCAATTCCGAATCTATTCCAGACAGCCAATTTCAAAGGTACGACAGCAGTTGCGCAACACCTCAGTTGGCCCCCACCCTGCCGCGAAAAAGCTAATAATGTTCCACCTAGATTTGAACTCTGATCACTGGATTCAAAGTCCAGAGTGCCAAACATTACACCATGGAACAACCACATCCTGACAGCGAGCCGTCTGAGAGGCAGATAGCGATGAGGCTAGGTGGAACCAAGTAGAAAGCAGGTGGTGTTTGGACAGCGGATCCC
>CM042245.1:24897410-24902410 GCA_023566225.1 Romanogobio albipinnatus | reverse complement strand
GAGGGGCACTCCCGAGACGTGCTTTTGAGGATCACTGTTATCGAATCGTTTTTTTTTTGGGTGGGATCCTGCACGCATTCCTGGCAAAAGCAGGTCCCACCGAGATTTGAACTCGGATCGCTGGATTCAGAGTCCAGAGTGCTAACCATTACACCATGGAACCATGACAGGTGCAGTCTTTTCTCACGGAGCAGCAGAGAGTTAAGTCAATCAGCCAAGAAGCGCCAATACCAAAGAGCCATCGAAGGTTATGCTTTTTGAGCCCATGTTTCCCCAATTCCGAATCGGTTTCAGACAGCCAATTTCAAAGGTACGACAGCAGTTGCGCAACACCTCAGTTGGCCCCCACCCTGCCGCGAAAAAGCTAATAATGTTCCACCTAGATTTGAACTCTGATCACTGGATTCAAAGTCCAGAGTGCCAAACATTACACCATGGAACAACCACATCCTGACAGCGAGCCGTCTGAGAGGCAGATAGCGATGAGGCTAGGTGGAACCAAGTAGAAAGCAGGTGGTATTTGGACAGCGGATCCCCTCGACCAAAAGCACACAGACATGGTTCCTCTGCCGAAACCCAGGATAAAACCAGGGATCTTTAGATCTTAAGTCTAACGCTCTCCCAACTGAGGTATTTCGGCCAGGTCTAGACGACAGGCTTGCAGGCTGGGGTTTCTGTGAGACCGGCCATCACTTGTGAAACGAGCAGAAGCTGAAGGTCCCAGAGAGCAAAAAAGTGGCCCGTACGGGGATCGAACCCGCGACCTTGGCGTTATTAGCACCACGCTCTAACCAACTGAGCTAACCGGCCTTGCTTTGCACAAGTTCGATGACCAACTTCCCAGAAAAATCCTGCTTGCCCGTGACCCTAATGAGGCTGAAGAGATTAAAAGCAGAAGCACGGGCTCGTCCGGGATTTGAACCCGGGACCTCTCGCACCCAAAGCGAGAATCATACGCCTAGACCAACGAGCCAACTCAGAAACACTTCTAGCTACTGCCTGGCTGCAAACAATGCCGTTTGCATGGCTTAAAGCGCACTCCCGAGGGGCACTCCCGAGACTCAGGACTGACCGGCCTTTTTTGCAAAAGTTCGATGACCAACTTCTCAGAAAAATCCTGCTTGCCCGTGACCCTAATGAGGCTGAAGAGATTAAAAGCAGAAGCACGGGCTCGTCCGGGATTTGAACCCGGGACCTCTCGCACCCAAAGCGAGAATCATACCCCTAGACCAACGAGCCAACTCATAAGCATTTCTAGCTGCTGCCTGGCTGCAAACAATGCCGTTTGCATGGCTTAAAGCGCACTCCGGAGGGTCACTCCCGAGACGTGCTTTTGAGGATCACTGTTATCGAATAGTTTTTTTTTTGGGTGGGATCCTGCACGCATTCCTGGAAAAGCAGGTCCCACCGAGATTTGAACTCGGATCGCTGGATTCAGAGTCCAGAGTGCTAAACATTACACCATGGAACCATGGCAGGTGCAGTCTTTTCTCACGGAGCAGCAGAGAGTTAAGTCAATCAGCCAAGAAGCGCCAATACCAAAGAGCCAGCGAAGGCTATGCTTTTTGAGCCCATGTTTCCCCAATTCCGAATCGATTCCAGACAGCCAATTTGAAAGGTACGACAGCAGTTGTGCAAACCTCATTTGGCCCCCACCCCGCAGTGAAAAAGCTAATAATGTTCCACCTAGATTTGAACTCTGATCACTGGATTCAAAGTCCAGAGTGCCAAACATTACACCATGGAACAACCACATCCTGACAGCGAGCCGTCTGAGAGGCAGATAGCGATGAGGCTAGGTGGAACCAAGTAGAAAGCAGGTGGTGTTTGGACAGCGGATCCCCTCGACCAAAAGCACACAGACATGGTTCCTCTGCCGAAACCCAGGATAAAACCAGGGATCTTTAGATCTTCAGTCTAACGCTCTCCGAACTGAGGTATTTCGGCCAGGTCTAGACGACAGGCTTGCAGGCTGGGGTTTCTGTGAGACCGGCCATCACTTGTGAAACGAGCAGAAGCTGAAGGTCCCAGAGAGCAAAAAAATGGCCCGTACGGGGATCGAACACGCGACCTTGGCGTTATTAGCACCACGCTCTAACCAACTGAGCTAACCGGCCTTGCTTTGCACAAGTTCGATGACCAACTTCCCGGAACAATCATGCTTGCCAGTGACCCGAATGAGGCTGAAGAGATTAAAAGCAGAAGCACGGGCTCGTCCGGGATTTGAACCCGGGACCTCTCGCACCCAAAGCGAGAATCATACCCCTAGACCAACGAGCCAACTCATAAGCATTTCTAGCTGCTGCCTGGCTGCAAACAATGCCGTTTGCATGGCTTAAAGCGCACTCCGGAGGGGCACTCCCGAGACGTGCTTTTGAGGATCACTGTTATCGAATCGTTTTTTTTTTGGGTGGGATCCTGCACGCATTCCTGGCAAAAGCAGGTCCCACCGAGATTTGAACTCGGATCGCTGGATTCAGAGTCCAGAGTGCTAACCATTACACCATGGAACCATGACAGGTGCAGTCTTTTCTCACGGAGCAGCAGAGAGTTAAGTCAATCAGCCAAGAAGCGCCAATACCAAAGAGCCATCGAAGGTTATGCTTTTTGAGCCCATGTTTCCCCAATTCCGAATCGGTTTCAGACAGCCAATTTCAAAGGTACGACAGCAGTTGCGCAACACCTCAGTTGGCCCCCACCCTGCCGCGAAAAAGCTAATAATGTTCCACCTAGATTTGAACTCTGATCACTGGATTCAAAGTCCAGAGTGCCAAACATTACACCATGGAACAACCACATCCTGACAGCGAGCCGTCTGAGAGGCAGATAGCGATGAGGCTAGGTGGAACCAAGTAGAAAGCAGGTGGTATTTGGACAGCGGATCCCCTCGACCAAAAGCACACAGACATGGTTCCTCTGCCGAAACCCAGGATAAAACCAGGGATCTTTAGATCTTAAGTCTAACGCTCTCCCAACTGAGGTATTTCGGCCAGGTCTAGACGACAGGCTTGCAGGCTGGGGTTTCTGTGAGACCGGCCATCACTTGTGAAACGAGCAGAAGCTGAAGGTCCCAGAGAGCAAAAAAGTGGCCCGTACGGGGATCGAACCCGCGACCTTGGCGTTATTAGCACCACGCTCTAACCAACTGAGCTAACCGGCCTTGCTTTGCACAAGTTCGATGACCAACTTCCCAGAAAAATCCTGCTTGCCCGTGACCCTAATGAGGCTGAAGAGATTAAAAGCAGAAGCACGGGCTCGTCCGGGATTTGAACCCGGGACCTCTGGCACCCAAAGCGAGAATCATACGCCTAGACCAACGAGCCAACTCAGAAACACTTCTAGCTACTGCCTGGCTGCAAACAATGCCGTTTGCATGGCTTAAAGCGCACTCCCGAGGGGCACTCCCGAGACTCAGGACTGACCGGCCTTTTTTGCAAAAGTTCGATGACCAACTTCTCAGAAAAATCCTGCTTGCCCGTGACCCTAATGAGGCTGAAGAGATTAAAAGCAGAAGCACGGGCTCGTCCGGGATTTGAACCCGGGACCTCTCGCACCCAAAGCGAGAATCATACCCCTAGACCAACGAGCCAACTCATAAGCATTTCTAGCTGCTGCCTGGCTGCAAACAATGCCGTTTGCATGGCTTAAAGCGCACTCCGGAGGGTCACTCCCGAGACGTGCTTTTGAGGATCACTGTTATCGAATAGTTTTTTTTTTGGGTGGGATCCTGCACGCATTCCTGGAAAAGCAGGTCCCACCGAGATTTGAACTCGGATCGCTGGATTCAGAGTCCAGAGTGCTAAACATTACACCATGGAACCATGGCAGGTGCAGTCTTTTCTCACGGAGCAGCAGAGAGTTAAGTCAATCAGCCAAGAAGCGCCAATACCAAAGAGCCAGCGAAGGCTATGCTTTTTGAGCCCATGTTTCCCCAATTCCGAATCGATTCCAGACAGCCAATTTGAAAGGTACGACAGCAGTTGTGCAACACCTCATTTGGCCCCCACCCCGCAGTGAAAAAGCTAATAATGTTCCACCTAGATTTGAACTCTGATCACTGGATTCAAAGTCCAGAGTGCCAAACATTACACCATGGAACAACCACATCCTGACAGCGAGCCGTCTGAGAGGCAGATAGCGATGAGGCTAGGTGGAACCAAGTAGAAAGCAGGTGGTGTTTGGACAGCGGATCCCCTCGACCAAAAGCACACAGACATGGTTCCTCTGCCGAAACCCAGGATAAAACCAGGGATCTTTAGATCTTCAGTCTAACGCTCTCCGAACTGAGGTATTTCGGCCAGGTCTAGACGACAGGCTTGCAGGCTGGGGTTTCTGTGAGACCGGCCATCACTTGTAAAACGAGCAGAAGCTGAAGGTCCCAGAGAGCAAAAAAGTGGCCCGTACGGGGATCGAACCCGCGACCTTGGCGTTATTAGCACCACGCTCTAACCAACTGAGCTAACCGGCCTTGCTTTGCACAAGTTCGATGACCAACTTCCCAGAAAAATCCTGCTTGCCCGTACCCTAATGAGGCTGAAGAGATTAAAAGCAGAAGCACGGGCTCGTCCGGGATTTGAACCCGGGACCTCTCGCACCCAAAGCGAGAATCATACCCCTAGACCAACGAGCCAACTCAAAAGCACTTCTAGCTGCTGCCTGGCTGCAAACAATGCCGTTTGCATGGCTTAAAGCGCACTCCCGAGGGGCACTCCCGAGACTCAGGACTGACCGGCCTTTTTTGCAAAAGTTCGATGACCAACTTCTCAGAAAAATCCTGCTTGCCCGTGACCCTAATGAGGCTGAAGAGATTAAAAGCAGAAGCACGGGCTCGTCCGGGATTTGAACCCGGGACCTCTCGCACCCAAAGCGAGAATCATACCCCTAGACCAACGAGCCAACTCATAAGCATTTCTAGCTGCTGCCTGGCTGCAAACAATGCCGTTTGCATGGCTTAAAGCGCACTCCGGAGGGGCACTCCCGAGACGTGCTTTTGAGGATCA